>RQSC01000518.1:171137-191155 GCA_013416795.1 Prasinococcaceae sp. CCMP 1430
CGGCGCACACGCGGGGCGGCACGCCGCGGGGCACGCGGGGGCGCGGGCGGGTAGGGAGGGGGAAATGAGGATGCCACAGCGCGCAGGGAGGGCGCGAGACGGCGGCGAGAGGAGGGCCAAGCCGCGGCTCGGAGTGCGTCTCGAAGGCGGGGGGTGGGGGGGCGCGTGCGGCTACGTGCGCGCCAGGCAGGACGGCAGGGGAGGGCCGCAGGCAGCGCGCCGCAGGCGGAGCGCTCGAGGAGCCGGCACCGCGCGTCGCCTGGTCCAGCCCAGGCTGGGGGCCTGGGCACGCCCCGCGGCGGGGGTGCGACTCGTCCGAGTTGCCTCCAGGGGCCGCGGCGTCCGCGCTTGAGCGGCAGTCCGCCGGCAGGGCCGGGGGCGCAGGCGGTGCGCGTGCCCGGGCGCCGGGCGCTCTCACCGGCGCGGCCCGCGCAGAGGAGCGAGAGGGGGGCGCCAGCGAGCCTGCACACCATGCTCGACCCGCTGAGCATTGCACTGATTTCGTTCGCGGCCGCGGGTGTGGGTGGCAGCATTGGCTTCGGTTGCGGCGCGGCCGCGCGGAAGCTTCGAGACGACAGGCAGTGGCGTGCTCTCAACTCGCAGCTGTCGACGTATTTCGCGCGCCCGCGCGACTTCGAGCGACTGGCCATGGATGGCGACGGGTACGGACTTGACCTGTCCCACCTGTCCAAGGCGGACATGTGCGCGCCGCTAGGGGTGGAAGACAGCCTGCTGCCCGCATCGCACGGCAGCGCTTTCGTCGCGAGTAGCTCCAGTGCGACCGGTTGGAACTCGCGCAGCAACCCCTTGCGGGAGTCAGCTGAGGACCTCGCCTCGCAGGCGCACGTTGGGGGGGAGGACTTCGCCGTCGATGTGGGCGAGCGCCGCAGATAGTGCACGCCAGCAGCAGCCGCACTCGCGAACGCACCGCCCTCGCACCTGCACTCTCTGCTGTACTGCGCGCCACCTATGTGTGCGTCCCCGCCCTTTTTTGTATATGGCACTCCGTTCGAGCTGAGAGCGACCGCGTCGCTCGTCGTAAGCATGGGAGCGTTTCCACGATGGTTTCGTGTGCGGACCGCCGCACGCGCAGATCTAGCTAGGGCCTGGGCGAACGTAGAGGACGGGTGAGGGGGGTAGCGCAGTCGCTCGGACATCTCTCTGCTGCCTTGTGTATTAACCTGGTGTGTGTGCGCGAGCGCGCGAGTTGCGCAAGTGGTGCGCGTACGCTCTCCCTCACCACGTATCGGCGTAGCCGCTGCTGTGCCAGAACGCGAGCCGTCCTACCAGAAAGAAGACAATCGCGACGACCACGAAGGCGCCGAAGCCAATAGCCTCGTCGTCGTCGAGCAGGTTCGCGACGCTGCCCTCCTCCTCTCGCTCCACCTGCCCCAAGCGTGCTTTCAGCAGGTCCATGTCCGCCGTCGCGCCGGCACCGTCCTTGTCGGCCTCTTCTTCGCGCACGCCATCACCCCCGTCGCCGGTCTCGCCGCGCACGACCACCGCTGCCCGCCGCGCCGCCCATCCCGGCCTCCGCCGCGCCGCCGCCCCCGCTGCGGCAACCGCCCGCGCCGCTGCCGCCATGAGCGACCGCCGCGCCGCGCGCCCTGCGCGCCCCGCCCCGGACCAGACGCTCCCGCCCTTTCTATGACCCGTCCCCCGAGGTCCCTCCCCTGCCGCTCGCGCGGGGCCCCGCCTTGTGGCGCCCCTCCCCGCCCACCCTCCCACTGACACAAGCGCTGGCGCTGGCGCTGGCGCTCCTGCTGCTGCGCTCTGCGCGCGCGCGCGCCGCGCCCCCAGGCGAGCGGATAAAACCCTTGCGGGCTCGTGCACCTGAGGAGGGTGCCGCGCTCGCCGCACGCGCGGAGTTGCGAACTGATGGTGATGACCGGGCTGGTCAACCAGAACTGCACCCGCGAGCTCCATTAGGGTTGCGATTGTAAGGGTTTGGATGGCGCCCTCATTTTTCGATCGCGATCGACGTGCGTGCCGATCGGATCGGGGGGGGGCGGTCGAGGCGCGCGGCGTGCGACACGGTGGCTGAGAGAGGGGCCTCGGGAGTGCGCTCAAGGGCTGCGTCGGTGACCGCGCGCACTGTCTCTTCGTCGCTCCCGCGGCGTCGCGCGCGCGCGCGGACGAGAGGCGGCGACGGAGAGCAGCGGCGACGGTCTTGCTCTCGTGCTGGTGGTTTGCTTTAAATTTTCTGCTACAGTAAGTTCGGTCGTGTGGCATGCGTCTGCGCACACTCAGGGGCTGCGTGCTAGATGATGATGTGATGGCACTCTATCTACTCGTGGTTCTTGTGTGTATACGCCGTCCCCCTGTAGACGAACGAAGGCGCCTGTGTGGGCGCGCTAGCCCTGAAGGATGGGGGAGGCGTCAAAGTGGTAGGTGAAGGCACGCCAGCTGACCCCACCAGCTCAGCAGCAGGCACCGAAGGGTCGAGCATGGAAAGGGGAGCCAGTGGTTGTGGGTGGAGGTGGTGCGTCGCCGCTGTTGAGGGAAGCGTCTGAGGCCAGGCGGTGTGGATGTGGCCATGCACGGTGTTGGTGGTCGGTGACAGCTGCGGCGCGCCGATGGTGGGCGGCGCGCCCGCTGCAGCGATCGCTACTTGGTGCGGCGGGGCTGCAAGTGATAGGCCGCCATCTCCGAACGAGGCACCTGCGAGTGCCTGATCGAACGTCTGCGGTGGCGAGTGTCCGTATCGCTGTGGGGAATGGTTGTGCCCGATTGGGGACAAGCTCGGCGGCGTGTGGGCTTGCGCGTGCCCGAACGGCGCATGTGCCGCCACGTGCAGGCTGGTGCCGCCGAACGGCAGCACGCTGGCGGGTGTCGCCAGCGGTGACACGGGTGGCTTGTGCTGCATCGGCAGTGGTGGTGGTGGCATTTGCGCGAGCTGCTGGTGGTGGTGTGCCGCCTGCCCCTGCTGCTGGCGCACGGCGGCATGCTGCGCGGCCTGCGCGGCCTGCGCCGCGCGCTGCTGTGCCTGCGTAATGGCTTCGGGCGCGATGGGGCTCGGCAAGGGCTCCACTACCGATGTGTTGGTGGGGAGGTGGTTGTGCTGGCCCTCGTAGACGGTGATGATCTGCGCAGGGTTGTTGGGGTGTCGCTCCATGTGCTTGCGCACGTTGCATCCCGGGTGGGTGCATTTGAAGTAGGAGCGCGGGTACTTGTTGTTCTTCAAAGACTTCTGGCCGTACTTCCTCCAGCGGTACCCGTCGCGTCCGATCTCGTGCGCGTCGAACGCGGGATGCGCGCCTGCGCGGCCCCCGGAGCTGTGGCCGCTGCTTCCGGGCGAGGTCGTCGAGTGGTCGCCCTTGCGGGCCTTTTTCGCTGGGGGCTCGCACTCAGTGGCGGTCGCGTCCTCCCCCGCGTTCGCGAGGCGCAGCTGGTCGTCGGCGGGCGTCCCAGCCGCCGTGGGCGAGACCGATGACTGCTTGCGCGCGCCTTGCGTGGCCTCGGGGGTGGGGGGTGGAGCATCGCTCATCGAGTACACCGTGGTGATGGATTGCGCCTCCACGCGCGCGCGCAGCTGCTCCGGCGACGCACTGCTGGGCTCGTGGTTGTGCTTGCCCTCGTAGGTGACGCTCAGCACCTCGGTGTCGGACTTCTCGACCTTGCGGCGCGCGGTGCACCCCTTGACGGTGCAGCGATAGTAGCTGCGCATGACCGGAATCTTCTCCGCGCCGTGGATGGGCTGGCCAAGCGCATCCCTCGGCAGCACGTAGCCGTGCTTCTGCCCGTACTTCCTCCACGAGTAGCCGTCAGTCACTACGATTAAACAGGCAGGTTGTTGGTGCGCCGTCAGCACTCGCAATAGCGTACGCCGATAGCGAGTGCGGGGGCGACCAAACCGAGCGCGGGCGCTCGCGCCGCACCCCTGAGCTTGAAGCCGTTGCTGTACACGGACGCGACCGTCCCCTGCCGCCCGATGAGCGTCCCAGCCGGCTGTAGCGTGCCGCCCGACTGCACGGGCTGGAAGTCGGCCGAGGGGCCTGGCAGCGAGCCAGTTGCGCCCGGAGCGGGCGCATCGGTGGCGGTGGCCCCGGAGCGCCCCTGCGTCACCGGCGTCGCCTGCGTCGCAGCCATGGCTAGCGCCTGTTGGCGATCAGGGTCGTCCACCAGCTGCATCGCCCGCGCGGGAACGTTTCCGGCGCCCCCCCCGGCGGACGCCATCACGCGCTGTCAGCTGCACCAAATGTAGCAGTCGCCACCAGCCCACCCCTGCGGCCGGCGCTGGAGGAGCACAGCACGCGGCGACGCGGCGGCTGCCGGTCTCCGGGAGTTGGAGGCGGTGCCAGCAAAGCGGTGCGCGCGTGCTATGTGGCACGCCGCGCGCGACATGCCCCCCGCCCGCCCCTCCTGCCCGCAGCAAGAGCCGCTCTCGGGCGCCGGCGCTCGCGCGCTCGCCGCGCGCGGCCTCCGCGCGTTCGCGNTTGCAAGAGTCCCGCAGAGCGTACCAGGAGCGCGCCCGAGACTGCCAGCCAGCCAACGCGGTAGGCGGACACACAGGAGGGAGGGGGGGGGCATGCGCGCGCCTGCCGCCGCCACCGAGGACCGCACGCGCCGCCGCGGCCCCGCCGCCTGCGCACACCCCGGCTTTGTGTCTGCAATTGTGCGCGGCAGGACGTACAGTACCATCATGGCACAGTACTGTGCCATGATGGCACTGTACAGGATACCGTATCGGACAGTGACCATCGAGACTGACCGGCGCAGAGATCGCAGAGAGGTGCTGACGCCGAGGTCCGCCCATACCCCGGACGTGGCGACCACCCTCGATCGAGCCGGAAGCGCGGACAATGCTCGAATTGCAGATCGGAATGGGGGCGACGAAAAAAAAGGCAGTGGTCAAATCGTTTGGCATTAATGGGTTGGTCGCCGAGCTGCTTGGCGCAGCGTGTGTTTCGAGGCACAGCGGCAGCGCTGAATTTTTTTGGCGTGGTGGCGCAGCAGAGAGCCAGAGTGCGCGCCGTCAAGCCGCGGGGCCTCTCCTCCCACCCGGCCGGCGCCCCGCGGTCGTCGCGCCGGTCGCGCGGTCCCAGCCGGTGCCCACGCGCCGCCGCGGCATCTGGTAGCGCCCCCCAGCCAGCGGTGGCCATGGCCACCGGCGATTCGGACGGACTCCCGGAGGAGAGGGCTGCCAAGAGGGCGCGCCAGTGGTACTCGTTGTGGAGCGAGGCGTGCGAGAAGGCGGGCCGGCCCGGCGCGGCGCGCGCGGGCGCCACGCTCGCTGCGCACGACGCAGCGTGCCGCAAGGGAGCGGCGCCCGCGGTCCCAGTCGCGGTGCGCTCGCCCGGCGGTGCCGTCACGGCCCTGGCGACGCCGGTCGCGGTTGTGGAGGCGAGCGCCGACGCTGGCGCGGTGGCCGTCGCGTCGTGCTGCTTCAACCAGGCCAACGACCCGTCACACGAGGTGCCGGCGCTGCACGCGGTGCCCGCCACGCACCTGGAGCTCGCGCTGCCACCCCCGAGCCCGCAGTGGGGTGCTTCGCGCTACTCGGAGGGCACGCTGCTCCTGCGCAACCCATCGAGCGACAGCGAGGTCGCCTTCGCGGCGACGGTCGAGGACGCACACGGAGGGCGCACGCCCGGCGCGATCGCGGTGCTGTCGCCGCAGGTTGGGCTAGTGCCGTGCTGCGCCACAGGTGCGGGCGTCGCGCCTGCCTTTGTGCCTTTATCATTTTCCCGCACTGCCCAGGGGGATGTACGAACTGACGGCGACTACTATCCCCCCCCCCCCTCCACACGCACGCACGCTTTCGGCACGCTTTCTTTGCTTCGCGCGGTCTGTGCCACACGCACGTGCGCGCGCTCTCGACGTTCACGCGTATCGTCGCCAACTCCTCGCACTGCCAACGCAGTCGCTGTGCGCGTGTCGGTCCGGGACGACGCGTTGCCGCGCGCACCCACGGGCGGGGCGGGCGGCTCGACCAGTGACTCCGCCGCCAGTCCCACGGGTGACACGACGGCCGTCACGCTGCGCGTGCTAAGCGCCTTCACGCCGAAGGAAGGGGAGCTCGCGGGAGTCGACCGCGGCCACATGGACGCGTTCGACAGGCTTTGGCAGTCGGGCGCGAGGGACGCCGCTGCGCACGCGCGCCGACACTCGCTACCGGGAAGCGGCGACGCGGGCGGCAAGGACGCCAAGTACGCGCGCGTCGCGGTCCTGACCTTGCCGCTGCAGGCGCGTGTGCGCTGATCGAAGGGGCGACGAGAGCGTTCAAGCACTATATATACAGGTTTACGCCACACGCGATAAGACGACGAGCGGGTTCTCTCTCACCGGGCTAAACGCGGTCCATTTAGCCCGAGTGTCAGCTCCTCAGTAGCTCGTACCGGTCTTGCGGTGGTGCACAGCCGTGAGCGCGTTCGGCTGGAGGACCTTCCCGTCCGTCACAGTGGCGTACACCACCCAGTGGTCGCCCGCCTCCATGCGCTTGACCACCTTGCACTCCACCACCGAAGCGGCCTTGGGCAGCACGACGCAGCCGTTGGCCGCCTCGGTCGTGCCTTCTATGGCCGCGAAGCGGTCCTCACCCGGCGCGAAGGGCTTGCTCATTGCCTTGATGTACTCCATCGCATGCTCCTCGCTGAGCACGTTGAGGGCAAAGTCCTGGCCCTTGGTGCAGAACGCCTCTACCGCGCGGTCTTTCTTGACGGCCACCGTGAGGCCCGGCGGCACGAAGGTCGCCTGGCTCACCCAGCTCGCGAGCATGCCGCTGGTGGCCCCGCCGTCCTTCGACTTCGTGGTGAGCACGCACAGCGAGCCCACCACGCGCCCCATCGCGCGCTCGACGTCACCCACGTTTGCGGCCGACTGCCGCTGCGAGAGCACCTGCTGGCGGTCCTGGCGGATGCGCCTCTTGCGCACCGCCTGGCCCATGTCAGTGCCGCTCTCCTCGCACACCTGCAGGTCCTTGTCCGCGGGTGTGAACTTGACGCGGATGGGGTCGAACGCCAGCTTGTACCCGCCGTCTCGGAGGCGACGCTCCAGCTCATCGACGGCCTCGCCCGACCAGCCGAAGGAGCCGAACACGCCGCAGGGCTTCTCGCGCGTCGTCGGATCCGACAGGATTGCACCCAGCGCCTCCTTGACGGGGGTGGGCATGTGGCCGCCGATCGTCGGGCTGCCAATGGCGAAGGCGTCGCACTCGCTCACAGCGGCCGCCACCTCGGTGCTGCTCATGAACTCGCAATTGAGACTCTCGACGCCCACGCCGGTCTTGATGGCACCGCGCGCGATGGCCTGCGCGAGCGACGATGTGTTTCCATACGCCGACGCGTAGAGCACCGCCACGCGGCCGCGCAACGCGTCCGCCGCGCGCCTCTCCGCCCACTTGCCGTAGTCGCGCACGAGCTCTGCCAGGCCGGCGTGCACGACCGGCCCGTGCATCGGCGCGATGGTCACAATCTTGGCGGCCGCGGACTCGCCCTCTGCGCCTTCGCTGGACGCGCAGAGGCCGAGGCGCTGCAGCGCAGCCTTGGCCTGCCGCGCGGCCGGCGCGAGCATGCAGTCGAAGTAGTGACGCCAGTCCTCGCCGAACTCGTCGAACGCCGCGAGGCCATCGTCGGTGGGAGCGTCAGTCGCCACATGCGCACTGAAGAACTTCGAGCTGAACAGCGTCCCCGACTGCGTCTCACGCACGCACATAAGGTCGGGCCAGCGCGGCGTCGCAGCGGCGTAGAACTGCAGCGCCCGCCCGCCGCCGAGGTCCAGCTCGTCGCCCGTCTTGACGCTCTCCAGGACGCACAACTCGAGCGCCTCCGCGTGCAATGACTCCTCGACCGTGCGCAGCGCCGCAGGGGAGCACAGCACGCGCACGCTGCCGGCCGGAGCACCCGCGTTGCGAAGCGCCGTCAGCACGCCCTCGAGCGTCTGGCACCGCTTGGGGTCGATGTGCGTCAGCACGATGGCGATGCCCGAACCCCCCTTCGCGATGACATCCACGTCCGCCGCGCCGAGCATCTCGACGAACGCTGCGACGAACGCGCGGTCGGGCACGTCCACCAGCACCTTGCGCGGCGCAGTGCCCTCGCCCTCGCCGTCGACGACGTAGGCGTTCTCCGTGGTGCCACGCTTGAGGTTGTACTCAATCTCAAACTTGAAGCTGTCGCCCGCGCGTCCGCGCACGAGAGACACGCCCGGCGCGATCTCCGCGGCGGTCACGTCCGCCTCTGCCGGCGGGGGCTTCGACGGCGGCGGGCCGCCCTGCGGCGGGCCGCCCTTGCCCTGCGCCTGCGCCTGCGCCGCCGGCACGGCGTACGAGCGGTGCGCTGCCGCACCGCGCGCCGCCCCAGCCCCGGCGGTGCGGTGCGGGCGGCCCGCGGTCGCGCGCCCAAATCGCCACATCACATCAATCAAGCGCCGCGCAACACTCCCCACCCTCGTCGTGCACCGCCGCACCTCCCCGGCCGGACGGCATTTTCATCCCCAGCCAGATCCAGCCAGAGCGAGACGGACCGACCGATTGATCCATCGATCGGTGGATCTTTCGATCACTCCCGGCCGGGACGAAATGGGTCCTAGTGTTCATCGTGCACTCCGTCAGTCATTCGCCCAGTCATTCGGTCGGTCCCGCGGCCCCCCGCGGATCCGACGCCCGGAGCGCAGATCCAGGAAGGGAACCATGGATTTGTGGATTGCATCAGTCGGTCGGACCACCGCCGCGCGCGCGCCGGCCGGATCCGGATCCGATCCTAAACCCTATCCGCTCCCGCGCGCGCGCGCGCGCGCGGCGTTCGAGTTGCTATGAGAGCTGCATGCAAGTGTTTGCGGTTTACGCCCCCGGGTGGCGAGCGCTGGCGCGTGTGGCTGGAAGCTGCTGTGGCGCGGCCCGGGTCCGGCAGGGGATGAACCCGTGCGCGCGCGGGAGCCCGGCGCGAGGTGGGGCTTGACCGTGGGATGTTTACCAGGGTGGAGCGTGCGTCGAGCAGCGGCAGGGCCAACCAAGGTGATTTCGTTTCGCCGGCGGGCGGCGGGGCGGAGGCGTGCGGGCGCGCCACACGCGCGACGAGCGCGCGCGGGAGCCGGCGGCGACGCAGGGGGCGCGATGGCGGTCGCGTCGGACGGCGCCCCGTGCCGCGGAGGCGGCGGTGGCCGCGCCGGCGCCGTGCACGGGCACCATCTCCGAGCCGCTGCTGTGGGGCGAGGGCAACAAGCTGCAGACGCAGGTGGTGGAGATAGGCGAGAACACCACCGCGATTCGCTGCCTCGACTGGGACCGCGCGCGCTTCGACATCGAGTTCGGCCTGGACAACGGCACGACGTACAACTCCTTCGTCATCAAGGGCGCGGACAAGATCGCGCTCGTGGACGCGTCGCACGAGAAGTTCGGCACGGACGACCTCTACATGCGCGCGCTTGAGTCGGTGGTCGACCCGGCGGACATCGACTACCTCATCTGCTCGCACACCGAGCCCGACCACAGCTTCCTCATTCCGGCAGTGCTCGAGCGCGCACCCAACGCCACCGTGGTGGCCACCAAGGTGGCGCTCACCTTCCTGGACCAGCAGATCAACGGTGAGTACCCCAAGATGATGGCCAAGCCGGGTGGCAGCCTCGACCTCGGTGGGGGGCACATGCTCCAGTTCACGGCGGCGCCCAACCTGCACTGGCCCGACACCATGTTCACCTTCGACGAGAAGACCCAGATCCTGTACACGTGCGATGCCTTCGGCCAGCACCTGTGCACGGAGGAGACCTTCGACGCCAACCTGCAGGAGATCCTGCCGCACTATCGATTCTACTACGACTGCCTGATGCGCCCCAACGCGCGCTCGGTGGTCACGGCACTGCGCAAGAGCAAGGACATGGACTACCTGACCGTGGCCGTGGGCCACGGCCAGCTGCTGCGCCACAACCTGGCCGAGCTCAAGAGCAAGTACGAGACGTGGTCGGCGGAGGCGCTTGAGAAGGCCGCAGCGAGCGTGTGCGTGCTCTACTGCGCGGACTACGGCTTCTCGGACCGGCTGAGCCAGGCCGTCGCCCGCGGCATCACCAAGACGGGCTGTGGCGTGGAGATGCACGACCTCATGAGCACCGAGACGCAGGAGCTCACGGAGGCGATCGCGGGCAGCGCGGGCGTGGTCGTCATGGCGCCGCCGCACGACACCGCGGGCGCTGAGGCGCTCGGCACCGTGCTCGCCTCTGTCAACTCCAAGCAGAAGTTCCTCGTGGTAGAGAGTTACGGCGGCGATGACGAGCCCGTTGACATGATCTCCTCGTCCCTGGCTCAGGCGGGGCTCAGCGTGTCGCTCGACCCCGTCAAGGTGCGCGACGAGCCAACGCAGGCGACCTACCAGGAGTGCGAGGAGACCGGCACCGACCTGGGCCAGCTGCTCACCAGCAAGTCGTCCTTGCTGGCGCGCAAGACAGCGATGAGCAATGACGTCGCAAAGGCCCTCGGCAAGGTGAGCGGCGGGCTGTACGTGGTGACCGCTGCTCAGGGCGACTCGCGCAGCGCCATGATCGCGAGCTGGGTCGCCCAGGCGTCGTTCGAGCCGCTTGGGCTCACCATCGCCGTCGCCAAGGACCGTGCCATCGAGTCCCTCATGCAGGAGGGCGACGCTTTCGTCCTCAACATGCTGCCGGAGGGCGACTACGGCGGGACTATGAAGCACTTCCTCAAGCGCTTCCCCCCCGGCGCCGACCGATTCGAGGGCGTGGGCTTCAGGGACGCCGAGTGCGGCTCCCCGGTGCTCGACGCCGCCAGCGCGCACGTCGAGCTGCGCGTGTCCGACCGCATGGAGACCAGCGACCACTGGATCGTGTACGCGGAGGCGACTGGTGGCGCCGTCTCCACGACCAAGCCGACCGCCACGCACCGGCGCGCGGTCGCCAGCTACTACTGAGCTGTTTCCGAAGTTGCTTCGAGTGCTTTCACCCCGGGGCCGCGGCCGCGTTCGACCCCTCTCCCCGCGGGAGCATGCTCCACACGTTTGTAATTGTGATATTATATGAGCTCGCGTGGCATCAGTCGCGAGCGTGCAGGCGCGAATGGGACTGAGGCTCACGGAGCTGTCCCACGACGGCTCGATTGCGCGATTGAGCGCTCCGCAGGTGACAGCATCAGCTTACTCTGCTTGCCAGCTTGCTATGGTACACGGGTACATCGTGGGCGCGCGGCGCAACTTGCGCGCGCGTCGCACGCGCGCCGAGGCCAGCGCGTCCGTAGAATGGAGCGGCCACAGCCCGGCGACCTCTTCGCGTACGCAGGAGGCTCACCCCTCGCGCCATCTCGCGCCACACTTGACGCACTTGTAGAAGGTGCTCATTGGCTCGTCCGCAGAGCGGATTTGAATCTGCGTTGCGCGTGCGCGCGGGCGCGAGCGCACGCGGCGAGCGCGGCACGCGCGAGGGAAGCATGGTTGGCCGCCATGAGCGCGTCAGCGCTAGGCGAGTCACGCGTGGCAGGCCCCTCCCCATGGGAGACCCCGCATGGGAGACCCCGCGCCGCGTCGCCCTCACAGCACGCACCTGCATGTAGTACGCCTCTGTGTGCCCGCAGGTGGGGCACTTGGTGAGCGTCTTGTCGACGTTTTCCCACGCGTCCTCCCCTCCGAGCACGTCGTCCACCTCCTTGCGTCGCAGGGCGACGTCCTGCGTGAGCGTGCCGCGCAGCGTGTAGCGGTACGTGCACGACGGCGACGTGCACGCGAACTGGAGGTACTGGCCGCTGCCGCCGGCAGTGGCCGCCGCGGCGCCGGCGGCGCCCCCACCTGCGAAGCCCGACTTGGGCGCGACGACGAGCAGATAGCCGTCGTACGGGCAGAACTGCAGCGGCGCGAGCGTCATTGCGCCGCGCCGCGCCGCGCCGCGCCGTGACCGCGCAGGGGCGACGCGCTGTGTGGCGCGCAGCCGCCGCGTGCCGCCGCCCCGCCTCGCCTCGCGCACGGAAAACGCAAAAAAAAAAAAAAAAGGGTCCCGCTCCCGGCGCACATCACTTTGCATGGCTCCCATACCATATCTAGGGTCTGTATTTCCTTTGCGCGTCTGACATCTAACATCTAACTTTCGGAAGGCGGCTCGGACTGAGTGTTCGGGTTTGACAACAAACCTAAATTCACCCCAAACCCCAAATGCCCCGTGCGAGTCCCGTTCCCGGCTGGTGGGCCCTCGCGGAGCCCGTCCGTCCGTCCCGCCCGTCTCGCTCGCGCGGCCGAGGGGCGCGGGCGATTTTGCAGTCGTGTTCTGGGTTCGCGCCGGGGCGCGCGCGCGGCGCGGCGCGTTGGCCCCCGTCCGTCCGTCCCATTCGCGCCCTGCCGGGCGGCCGCGGGCCGGCGGCGTTGGGGCGCCCATCAAAACGCACCCGGTCCCGAATCGCGTGCTCTTGGCCACTCGCTGGCTGGTGGCCGCTCGCTGCGCGCGCGCGCGTTTCGCGCGCGGATAAGAATTGGTCGCGAGGATTTTCGCGCGCCGGCGGCGCTGTTTGGCGCGCTGGGGGAGAGGTCGGATCGCACAGGGGGAGCGCGCGCGCGAAATCGCGGGGGGAGAATTTCGCGCGCGCGCTCAGCGGGAACGCGACCGAAGCGCGGGTGCGGGTGCGCGGCGGCGGCGGCGGCGGCGGCCAGGGCCGCGTGAGCGGCGGAGGAGGGAGGAGAGGAGGGAAGGAGTCCGAGGGAGCAGGCAGCAGCCACAAAGCACACCAATCGCCGCCGTACCCCACCTCCCCCCGCCGCTCGCCATGGCCGCCGTGCTCGCCCGCGCCGCCGTGCACACCTCGAACCTCTTCCTGACGGCCTCGGCACAGAACCTGCTGGACGCTCCCGCCGCGCGCCGCTCCGCGCCCCGCGCTGCTGCGCCCAAGGCCGACACCAAGGCTGCCGGTGCGTTGCGCCGCGCCGTGCAGGGCTGTGCGCGCGGCCTGCCGTGCAGGGGGGGTGTGCGGGGGAAAGATGTGAAGAGGCGAAGGCGCGACAGTGAAGAGGCGATCGCGCACGCGCGAAGGGCGGTGTGGTGTGAGGCGAGAGATGAGAGGCGCGCACAGGACGGCATGCGCTCGGGTGCGCTTGTCTGTCGCAGTGTGTGTGCGGCGGGGGAGGGAGGGCTCGCTTGAGAGCCATGTCCTCCTGCCCCGCGTGAGGGGGGTCACGCGACACGCCTGGCGCGCGTGCTGTGCGCCGCGCATGTCGCTCGAGCCGAGATCGCGCGCGATGGCCCATCGTGCTGACTTGACTGGCCGTGGCGCGGTGGACGCGCCTTGACCCATCTCGCCTCCGCAGTGCTGTCGACCACCGCGGTGACCACCGCGGCGGCCGCCGCGCCCGCGTTCGCTGTGCAGGATGCCGTGTTCGAGACCGCGAACGCCGCGCAGTGGTACCCGCTCGAGCTCGCGGGCCTGCTGGGCGCCACCGTCGGCATCTACCTGTTCCTCAACAAGGTCGTGAAGCTGATCTAAACGCTTTCTGCTCGCGCGCGCTGGCGCGCAAGTGTCACATTTAACAGGTAGGACCAGAACCGCACAGTTTGACCACGCGCGAGCGAGGCACCAGAGGGTGGCTGCGGTGTTGGGGGGTGGGCACAGGATAGCATACAACGGGCTATTATTACATGGGGCACCGCTCGCGCCACGCACGTCCGTCGACTGGGCGGCCGCCGCCGCTCACGCTAGCATGCCCTGCCGACGCCCTTGGCGACCCCCTGGAGCATGCGCGAGTTCGACAGCGCAGACTCGATGTCCTCGGCGGGCACACGCAGCGCCACCTTCTGCTTGCGATACGCGCGAGAGTTTCCCGCAATGGCCACCAGCCCTTGGTCGCTGAGCACGCTGATGACGGTCGACATTTCGGGCTCCGCCAGTGGCGCCAGGCGGGCGGCCGCGCACAGCTGCACGTACGTGTCCCGCAGCTCGCTCACGAGGCACTGCGGCCCAGCCGCGTTGCGCTCCACGCGCCGCACGACCGCGGCGAGCAACAGCTGCTGCTGCGGCGGCAGCTTCTTGACGAGCGACGACGACTGGTCGCGCAGCACCGCCGACAGAGCAGCGGCCATGTGACTCACGGTCACCGTGAGGCGCTTCTTGGGCGCCCCTGATCCGGAGGCCGCCGCCAACTGGGTCGCCTGCTGCGCCTGCGCTCGCTCGAGCGCCGCCGTGCACACCTGCAGCGCGCGGCGCATGTCACCGGTCGCGGCGGCCACGCGCCGCGCGCAGAGCTGGAGCGCTTGCGGCACGAATCGTGGCGCGTCGGGGTCCTCCTCCGTGCCCTCCGCCACTTCCTCGCCGAGCCTCGCGCCGAGCAGCGTGGTCAGTTCGGCCGCGGTGTATGCTGGCATCACAACCTCCGCCGGCTCGATGCCCGCGGCGCGTAGCTCGTCCCGCGCGTGAATGGCAAAATCGAGCGCGTTCGCGACGCCGACGATGAGCCCGTGGGCGCCCGGCGCGGTCACCATCGCGAACAGCGCGCACAGCGACGCCAGGCCCTCGGCGCCGCGCAGCATGGCGTCCAGCTCGTCCAGCACGATGACCGGCATGCGCTGCGGGTGCTTGCCGCCGCGCCCGCCGCCGGCTCCCTTGCCCGCGACCGGCTTGAGCGGCTTCTCCTGGCCCGGTGGCCGATTGTTGAAGCGCTTGCGCACGCGCGCAGCGGCCACGTGGGGCTCGATCGGGCCCGCGCCCTGCTCGGGCTCCAGGCCCGCCAGCGCCTGCTCCCACACCGCCTCGGGCGCGCGCAGGGCCATGCAGTTCACCCACGCGACTGCGGGTGCGGGCATGCGCTCGCTCCGCGCCCACGCCTCCGCCGCCGAGAGCGCGGCGGCCGTCGTCAGGCTCTTGCCCACCCCCGGCACGCCGCTCGTGAAGATCACGCCTGCTCGCCGCGTCCTGGACACGCGCTGCATTTCCTTGAGCATCGCCGCGTGCTCCGCCTCACGGCACGCTACCCCACAGCCTGCGGCACCCGAGGCGCCCGCACGACCCCTGGGTCGCTCCGTCGCGAGGGCGGCGCCCGCAGCGAGGTCGAGCGCCTCAGACACGGCGCGCTGCCGCGCGGCCGTCTTCCTCCCCCTCCCTGCGCCCGCATCCGCGCCGCTGTCCTCCCTGCCGCGCTTGAGCGCGCCGGCGCCCGCGCCCGCGCCTGCATTCGCGCCCGCTCGCGTCGCGGGCGTGGCCGGTGGTGCACCGGCTGCAGTCGTTAGCGCCATGCTCCCCCCTCTTCCCCTCCCCCCCTGCCCCGGCTGCCTGTCACCGGCCGACTTTTGCCGCCTCGCCGTGGCAGCGCGCTTCGGCACCGGCCTGCGCCCTGCACCTGCCCGTTCCCGGCCTCCGCCGCGGAGGACAAATGTGACGCGGCGCGCCCCTCGCAGCTTCCCCACCCCTCTCCCACCCCGTCCCTCTTCTTCCCCCACCCACCCCACCCCCCCCCACTCCAGCCTGCCTGCCCTGCCTTCGCCCACGCCCGCGCGCCCGCGCGCCCGCGGCGGGCGCGGCGCAATTCCAATGGTTTTCGGGTTTTAGGCGCCCGTGCTCGCGGCGGAACGGTGCGCGCCCCGGCGGCTGGCAGCCCCTGGCTGGCACCCCACAGCCGGCCCTCGCTGCCCGTCCGACCCCTATGTGCCGGCTAGGGTTCGCTTTCAATTACGGTATCTCACTCATCAGACCAGGTAAAAGGACGATCCAGGGTCATCACATGTTCGGCGGCCAGGCCAGCGGCGGCCGGCGGCGGCTGTGGGATCACAGTGCGCGCGCCGCCCGCCCCCCCCCCCCCCCCCCTTTCGCTCTCCTCCCGGGCGTGGCATCGGCGCCGCGGCGGGAGGGGTGGGCTGGGATGGGGGGAGGGAGGGGCTTTGAGGCCAGGGGCGCAGGCGCGTGAGGGCACGAGGCACTGATGGCCGCGGGACGGTGCGTGCGCTCGCGGGTGCGCAGGGCGCGCAGGTGCTCGTTCTCGCTTAGGGCTGTGCGCACGGGCGCAGTGCAGTGGCGGCGGCGGCGGCGGCCGCGAGCGGCGGAAGCGTGTGGCAGCGGCGCGTCCCAATGACGATCAAACAATATTAGATGACGAAGCTGAGCACGCCTTGCGTGGTGGCACCTACACGCGTTTTGCGTGGCCGCCCGCGTGCGTTGGTGAGACAACGAGGCATTTGTCCGAGGGGAGGCGCCCGAGCGGGCGCGCAAGTGTATGGCAAGCCGAGGCGCCGGGGCTGACTCGAGCGCTCTTCGCGCGGCGCACACAGCCCGGGCCCCAGGCCGCGTCTCAGGTGACGGAACGCACACAGCCGTCGGGTCGTCAAGGACTGCCAAGGTGAGCCGCGGCCCCCCACCAGGCCAGGAGGCTGGAAGCGCCGCTCGCCCCGTCGTTGTAAATCATGTACTTCCCCACCACACCCCAAATAGTTATTACAGTAGTTATGCGCCGCACGTCAAGGGGCCGCGCCGCGGACGGTGTCGTCGCTGGCCTCGCCCATGCTCGCCTCAGTTGGGTCGACGTTGCGGGTGGCCTCTGGCTCGACCGTGGCGCCGATGGGCTCGATGTAGCTCCACTCTCCGGTGCCCTTATCGAGGAACATATTGCACGAGACGTCAAACGACAGCTTGCGGCGAGCGTGCACCAGGCGCCCATTCGCCGTGCGCGTCCATCCGTCCTCACCCTGGGTGGGCACCGCGACGCCATCCTCAACCGCGCGCACGAGCGCGGCGAGCGGCGCGGTGCCTTCGCGGCACGTCAACAGCACGCTGCCTGCGCCGGCAGCCGGCGCCAGCGTCAGACGCACGGACGCCTCGCTTCCTGGCATCGTCTCAATGCGCGCGATGTCCGCGAGCTTCAACTCGATCGCAGGCTTGCCAAAAAAACCATACAGGGCCAGCGCCGAACGCGTCAGGTACATGCGCCCGCGTGCGCGCGCGTGCGCGGCGGGCAGGTCCTCCAGCCCGAGTGCACCGCTAGCGTCAAACGTTGCCTCGGCGTCGGCGAGCAGCGCGCGTGCCCCTCCGAGCGAGGGGAACGAACGCCCGAACGCCGCGCCCGTTGCAACCGCCCTCCACTCGGACACCACCCGCCAGCAGGCGAGGATCACCAGGGCGGCGAGCGCTGCCTGCTCAAGCGGCGCTTTGTACGCCCATGGAAGCACGCACTTCACGCCCACCATGAGTGCCGCGAACGCCAGCAGGCGCGCGACGACGTCCGCACGGCGAAGGGCGCTACTCATGGCGGCGAAGACCTGCGGCAGGCTCGCCGCGGCCTTATCCGATCGCGCCGATGCGGGCCGCGGCGCGCCGAGCGCATCGTCCTCCTTCGCTCGCGTTTTGCCCCGCCGCCGCTGTCGCGCCGCCGGCCGCGCCGCTACGCGGCTCTGCATGCCCCTGGCGGCGAACACGAGCGCGGCGACACCCACGCCGACGGTCGCCGCTGTGGCGACCAGCACTCGCAGAGTCGCGGGAAGCTTTGAGGGCAGCGCGGGCGTGGTGAGGGTCGCCGGGCGGGACCCACCCTCTGCAGCGGCCTCGAGCGCGCGATCGAAGTCATGGCCGCCCTCCCCGCGATGCGTGCGCGTGGCGAGGCGGTAGCGCGCGTGCACGGCCGCCAGGCTGTCGGGACGCGGTCCGGTGCTCTCGAGCTTCCGCTTTGGCTCGGCGCCCAAGTACAGAGAGTCAGCCCCCGCGCCGCCCGTCAGCGGCCGGGCACCCGGCGGCGGGGCCTCCGCAGCCCCCGTGACCCCAGCTCCGTCGAGGGCGTCGAGCGCCGCCGCCTCAGCCCTCGCCTCCGCCTCGAGCGCCTCGATGTCCACACCCATGCGCGCCGCCTCGCGGCGAAAGCGGTCGACTGCCGCGCTTTGTCCCTCTTCGACTCGTCGTATGGACTCGCGCAGCTGGGGCGACAGCTCGTTGAGCGCGGCATCCACCTCGCCGCCGCTGCCCATGATGTCCGCGCCCGCGCCGCGTCGCGCGCCGCCGCTGCGCTGCAGCGCCTCCTGACTCTGACGCAGCAACTCGCGCGCGGCGGCCTTCTCCTCCTCCGTCCAGCGCGTGACCACGCCGAGCTCGTTGTCCGCATCGTCGCCACCAAACACGTAGCCCGCCGGGCGCCCATTGACATCGCTGTCAAAGTTGGCGTCGATGGGGTAGTCTGCAGGGAAGTCCTCCGTGCGCGGCACGTACGGCGCTGCGGCCGAGTCTGCGTCCGCGCCACCGCCGCCGCCACCGCCGCCGCCGCTCCCTCTGCCGCCACCGCCGACGCTGTCCCCAGGCGCACCAACGCCGCCGCTGGCACGCGAGCGCGTCAGCATGTCGTCTAGCTCCTTGAGCTGGCTCTCCAGTCCCGGCGCAGACTCCAGCGGGGACGCAGTGCGCAGCGGCGGCCTGCCTGCGCCGCCCACACCCGGCGGCCCGGCCTCGCAGCGGGCCGCAGCGCGTCGCAGCACCGAGGGGGAGCGGCGCGGGCCGCCGCGCCACAGAGCGCGGCGCGGGCGCGCGGGCGGGAGGGTGCGCACCCCTCCACCGCCCCCACCCAACCGAACAAACGCCCAGACACCCGGACACCTGCCGACCCACTTCACCATGGGCAGGGGCGAGGGCAAGGGCGAGGGCATCGAGCCCGTGGCCGGCTCGACGTCCTCGATGACGGCGCTCAACCCGGGCAGCACAGACTCGGACCCGCCGACGCCGACGCTGGGCGGCGCGCCGCTCGACGCGGACGACGTCCAGGCGAAGCTCTCGGCGCGCTACAAGGTGCGGAGCGCGAGCGCGAGCGCGCGCGCGCAAATCAGGCTGCGCTGCGTACTCTTCGAGGGCGCGCTGCCTCGCGCAGCTCGCGCCCCCCCGACGCTCGCTGCGGCGCCTCTGACGGGCGCGGCGGCGCGCGGCACCGCAGGTGGACAACGGCTTCCACGAGCGCTGGGGCTGGAGCGAGACTGTGTTCGCCGGCTGGCCGTACGTCGCCGCGGGCTTCGCCTTCTACAAGGTGCGACGGAGAGAGAGAGAGAGAGAGAGCCTGCGCGCCCTCGTGCGCTTTCCCCCCGTCGCCGCCCGCGCCCGCCCGCCCGCCCGCGCGTTGAGAGGGCGAGGGGCTGACGCGCGCACCCGCGCCGCGCTCGCTCGCTCGCCTGCTTCTAAAACCTAAAATGACAAACCTCAATAGAACCTAACCTCAACCCTCCCCTCCGCCCCCACCCAGGTCACCTCCCCCCCCACCGACCGACCTCTGCCCACGTGGTACCACGAGGGCGGCAGCTGCCCGGGGTCGCGGATCTCCATCCGATGTCGGTGCGGCTCCAGCCAGCCACGGCGCGCCTTCACCCGACCCAACGAACCAACCAACCGCATGTGAGTTCGGTCGAGTGTATCTATTTACAATATGGATATGATGGTACTTCCGACCAACCAACCAGTGCCCCGTCCGTGTGCCGTTCGTGCCACCGTCCGGATCCGGATCTGGATCGTGCTGCGCAGCCTCAGAGCACGCAGCGATTCTCCAGCCAGTCGAAAGTATCCGTCCGTCCGTCTGTCTGCTGCATTGTCACGATGGCCGACCGAAACCGACCGAACCGACCGAAACCGAACCGACCCGACCCGAACGGCTCTCCGGATGGCTCTTTCCGGACCGGGCCCGCTCGCCTCTTTCCCTTTCGGCCTTTCCGCTCTTCTCCCGCGCTCGCGCGCGTGCCTGCCGGCTGGGTGGGTTGTGTGTGTGGGTGTCTCGTTGGCTTTGCTGCGCCCTCCGGCGGCCGCTTTCGGGGTTTGCGGAGCGGATTTCGCGCCGTCCGGCGGATGCGGCCGCCGCCCGCGCGCGCCCGCCACGCGCCCCCCTCCCGAAAGCGCGTTTCTGAGGGCGCCTCCGCACTGCGTTCGTCCCGCCTCCGCCCGAAACGCCCGCGTCCGAAATGCGCGCTCGCCGCAGATTGCTCCCGATCCAAAAATCTGAGGATCAGGCCGGCGGGCGCGCGCGCGCGCGGCGCGCGCGGACGGGTCCGGGGTACGCTTCGGAGGATGCGCGTGTTTGAGGTTACATGGTATTAGGGTTCAACATACAGGGGCGACGAACTATCGGCGGCGCCGGCCGGCGGCGGGCGCGCGGGCGGGCGGGCCA
>RQSC01000518.1:191335-226532 GCA_013416795.1 Prasinococcaceae sp. CCMP 1430
CGCGCGCGCCGTGCTGTCGCCCTCGCCAGGCGTGTCAGACGCGGCCGCGCCGAGCGCGGGCGCTTCGGCGTCGGGCGACGGCGAGGCCTTGGCGGGCGTGCCGTGGGAGCCTGACGCGGAGCATCTGTCCGACTGGCACCGCTACAGCTGGCGCGAGCGGCCCATCCTGCAGCAGCCCAACTACCCCGACCGCGCGGCGGTTGAGGGCGTGGTGGAGGAGCTGCAGCGCGTGCCGCCGCTCGTGTTCGCAGGCGAGGTGCGACGGCTGCAGCAGCGGCTGGCGGCGGCCGCCGAGGGCAACGGCTTCGTGCTCTTCGGCGGCGACTGTGCCGAGTCGTTTGACAACTTCTCCACCGATGGCATCCGCGACCTCTTCCGCGTCATCCTGCAGATGAGCGTCGTGCTCATGTACGGCGCCTCCACGCCCGTGGTCAAGGTGGGGCGCGTGGCGGGGCAGTTCGCCAAGCCGCGCTCCTCGGACACCGAGATGGTGGACGGCGTGGAGCTGCCTTCGTACCGCGGCGACATCATCAACGGCCCCGAGAACACGCCCGAGGCGCGCGTGCCCGACCCCAAGCGGCTCGTGCGCGCGTACAACCAGAGCGCCGCCACGCTCAACCTGCTCCGCGCCTTCGCCAGCGGCGGCTACGCCAGCCTGCTGCGAATGGAGAACTGGGAGCTCGACTTCGTGCGCAACTCGGAGCAGGGCGAGCGCTTCCACGAGCTCGCCGCCCAGATGCGCCAGGCGATCAAGTTCATGGAGGCCGCCGGCGTCACCGAGAACTCGCCGGCGTTTGCCGAGACTGAGTTCTACACGAGCCACGAGTGCCTGCTGATGGACTACGAGTCCACGCTCACCCGCGAGGACTCGACGACGGGGCTGTGGTACAACTGCAGCGCGCACCTCGTGTGGACGGGCGAGCGCACGCGCCAGCTGGACGGCGCGCACATCGAGTTCATGCGCGGTATCGCCAACCCGGTGGGCGTCAAGATCTCCGACAAGATGGCCACCGATGAGCTCATCGAGCTCGTGCGCGTGATGAACCCCAACAACACGCCGGGGCGGCTCACGCTCATCACCCGCATGGGAGCCGAGAAGCTGCGCGACCATCTGCCGCGCTTCATTCGCGCCATCAAGGAGGAGGGCGCGGTGGTCACGTGGGTGTGCGACCCCATGCACGGCAACACCATCACCAGCACGTGCGGTCGCTTCAAGACGCGCAACTACACGGCCATCAAGGAAGAGCTTGAGGCCTTCTTCGACGTGCACGAGACGGAGGGCTCGCACCCGGGCGGCATGCACCTCGAGATGACTGGAGCGGACGTCACCGAGTGCGTGGGCGGCGCCAGCGGCGTCAGCATGGAGGACCTCGACAAGGCGTACGAGACGCACTGCGACCCGCGCCTCAACTGCGAGCAGGCGCTCGAGGTGGCGTTCATGGTGGCCGACCGCCTGCAACGCCTCAACAAAGCCAAGGAGACGCAGGCCTGAGCGCAGGCTTGGGGCGGGCCGAGCTAGCAAGAGGATCTGCGCCAATTTGGCATCGCCCTTGCCTCCTGTGGCTCGCTCGTCACAGTGCCCGTATTTGCGAGTGATCTCGTAATTGGTAAAGGAGAGCTCGCAGATGGCCATTTTCTTGACAGGCATAGGCACGTGTCTTAGAATTGCATGGCGTTGCGTGGCGCGCACGGCGGCCTTCTTATTATTAGGCGGGGCGAGGAGACGCGGGGAGCAGCCGGCGTGGCTGGCGCGCCCATGCGCGCCCGTGACAGATCCGCTTACTCGATGCCGAAACCGCACGCCTCGGCATTGAGAGCGATCAGCACGTACTTCTTGAGGTCCTCCTTGGAGGAATACAGCGGTAGCTCCAACCGGTTGAAGCACGTGTGCGCGCGCGGTAGCAGACCGGTCGTGCACCCCTCGATGGTAAAGAGCTTGATGTTGCCGTCCGAGCCCTGCAGCGCCTTGAAGCCCTGCACGGGCACCCGGCTCGTGCCCGTGGCGAACTGCAGCAGCCGCGCGCGCTGCTCGGCGTTCATTTCGTTCTCGACGACCTCCCAGAACCACCGGATGTTCCGGTGGTTGTTCTTCTTGCCCTCGTACACGCCGCGATAGCGCGTGTGCGCGTGCCAGTCCGCGACATCGATGTCCGGCATGCCGCAAAGCAGCAGCTCGAGCTCGCGCGGGTCGAATACGGCCAGCAGCGGTGGCGGGATCACGTCGTAGAAGCCTCGCAAGAACCGCCCCAGTGGCCCCTCCACCGTGCTGAAGACGAGATGGCGCAGCATGAGCTCGGCGTACTCGGCGCGATTCTCGCGCGTGACGTCGACATTGCTGCCACCTGGCTTCAGCTCCTCCTCCACCTGCGCACCGAAGACCGTGCGACCCACCGTGAAGTCGAGGCAGAGCACCTCAGGGTCCTCCATTTTCATCACCTCCTCGAGCGAGTTGTAGACCGTCTGATCCACAAACTCAAGGTCCCGCTGCATGATAGGCCACGCGAGCAAATGCTTATAATAGGGCAGCACGAGGTGCGGTGCCACCAGCTGCCCGTCGAAGAGCGCCTTGCCCAGCAGACGTCCGGCAAAGTAGAAGTACGCCGCCGCGTTTTCGTTCGCCACCTCCGCCGACGGGTTGATCTTGTACGCGAGGTTGTCCACCGCTCCGTACTCCCACAGCCCCATGTCGACGTTGAACAGCTCTTTCGACACCAGCTCGAACCACTCGCGCGCAACGCCGCCCGCGTCTTGCGCGGGCTCGCCCGCGAACTGAAAGCGGAAGATGCGGCGCATGTCGTCGGCTCCGAGCCGCGCAAAGCACGCGAACGAGTCCTCCAAGAGGTTCGAGCGACGAACGGTGCAGCTGACGTGGCCGGCCTCCCACACGATGCGCAGGCGGCCGAGCATGCTACGGAACCAACCCACCTTTTGATCGAACGGCAGCGACGCGGCGTCCTTGAGGTCAGCCGCGGTGACATTGATCGGCGGGAAGCACGCGTCCATGGAGAAGTCCTGCGCGTCCACGAAGGAGAGCGTGAAGTCCGGCTTGACCACGCGCACGAACCCGCGCCCGCCGACGCCGCTGACGGCGATGTACTGCAGGCGCTTCAGCAGGTCCCCCTTTTCGAGTACGCCCGCGTTCTTGACGTCCATGCCCATCGACTCAAGGCGTGCCTTGAGCTCTCGCACCGGGAGCTGACTGAGCTGCGTCGCCGACGTCGCCAGCGCCCGCACGAGATCTTTCTTCTCGATGCAGTTGCGCCCCGTCTCGATCTTCAGCAGCGACAACCGGTGCTTCAGCTCCTTCACGGGCAGCTCGTTGAGCGTCGACTCAAGGTCGACAGCGGCCTCGGCCTCGGCCTTGTTGTCTTCCTCGTGCTGGCGCATTGCCGCTTGGTCGTCCTTCGAAAGCACGCGCACCCAGCGCAGCCTGTTGTCCGACGGCCCGACGCGGCGCACCCAGCGCTCGTTGTTCGACGGACTGCTGTCCCACTGAAGCGCCTCGCCGTGGTTGCGTCTCCGGCCAGGCTCGGGCCCGGGCACGGCCAGGATAGCGTAGCAGTTGAAGCACTGGAACCGCGGCGCATTCGGCGGTACCATGAGAAGTGCTTGGCAGCGCGGGCACTGTTGGCACCCCACGCAGGGCGGGCCAGTGGCGGGGAGGGCAGAGATGGGAAGAGGAGGGGGATGCGGTGGTGTGGGAGGTTAGAGCGGGGGAGCATTCAGCGCGGGTGCGCAAGAGCGTTGGCGGCACGCGAGCAATTGCATGCCTGTGATCACGAGTCGCACGCATTTGTTTGCGTTCGAGCGCTCCATCCCCGTAACGCGTCCGCATGCCCCCGGCCATGCGCGATTGGCGCGCTTGCGTGCGTGCGATCACACGCACCATAACCGTCCTGTTCGTCGGCGGCTGCTGCACCTGGGGCGTTGGCCCGCCCGGCATGCTCGGGTAGCTGTGCATCATGTGTTGCGCGCGCCCGCCGCCCCCGGCGACGCTGTAGTGTGCGTGCGGCGAGGACTGCGATCGGTGCGGAGCGGGTGGGCGCTGCTGCGGGGTGTTTTGCTGATGCTGGAGCGACGACGGACCCGCCGCCGCCGCCCATGATTGGCGCCGCTGCACCGATGCCCTCGACGACGATGACGACGACGGCGTCGACTGCGAGGAGCCCATGGCTGCGCGCCGCCGCAGCCACGCCCTCCTCGGCCCCCTTTTTCCCGCCCTGGCGGCGCGCGCAGCGGGGCCTGCTCGGCTCTTTCTCTCTCTACCTCTCGCCCTTGCCCCTTGCCCCTTGCCCCCCCCCCTCTCCCAAACACACACGCGCGCGCGCGCGCGCGCGCGCCTCACCCCCCCGCCCCCTTTTTCAGATTCTCGCCCGCCCCCTCCCCTCGTAGGCAGGCGCGCGACGGGCGCCCCCGCCCCCCGCGCCCGCCCCTGCGCGCCACACGCGCAGCACGCGCAGTGGCACTCGCGAGGACGCGCGGCCCTCTCGACCTCCTCGCGCCACCTGGGGACGACAAAAAAACAAAAACAGAACCACGCACGTCCACAACAAACAACGGGAAAAGAACGCTCAGGGGGGCGCCTGACGACATGCGCGGCGGGCCGGGCGCCGCGCGGCCTTTTCGGAACGCGCAGCGAAATCGCGTGGCACGCGCGCGCGCGAAAAAAAAAGGCGATGAGCGAGCGCGCGGCGTGGCGGTGGGCGGCGGTGGCGTCGCGTCGGGGCATCGGCGGCCAAAAAAAAAAAAAAAAGTTGTTTGCGTTTGTGTGGGTGATTAGGGGAAAACTGGGAGGGCCCGAGGGGGGGGCGAGGCGATGGATGGCAGCGGCGACGCCCGCTGAGCGCGCGGCGCGTGCAGGGGGATGTGCTGGAACGAATCCCGCCCGACGTTGCTCGCGCCAACCANCACCACCTCTGCGTACTCGGTTTGCAGGTGCGACACGCGCTCGTCGCACGCGGCCACGCAGCCACAACGCGCCGCGCGGGCGCTGGAGGGCGCGCCGAGGGCGGGCCGGGGCGGGAGGGTGAGCGAGGAGTCTCGGCAGAAAGCCTGTGTGTGTGCGCGCGCGCGTGTGTGTAGGTGCGGGAGTGGGGGGGGCGGCGATCGCGTGCGCGCGCACCGCAGCAGCGGCCCGATGATTGCGATGTCGGCGGCGCAGGCGCAGATGAGCGACACACGCGCGGCGATGGGCCTGCTCCACAGGCTGGGCAATCTCGACAAGACCCTCAGCGCGCGGCTCTTCCTCAATGCGCAGCCTGGCACGGCGGTGTACCGTGCTCTGCGGCTCGTCGAGCTCCTCGGCAACGGCTGGATCTGGCTGCCGCTGCCCGTGCTGGTGGTGCTGCTCACGCCCAAGGTGGCGATGAAGCACCGCTCGCTGCTGCTTTCGCTGGCCATCGGCTTCGTGTTTGACCTCGCGTGCATGGGCGTGCTCAAAGCCATCTTTCGCCGACCACGCCCGAAATACAACGCGGCCGATGGCCTGCAGCTGCTCAGCGACAAGTACAGCTTCCCGAGCGGGCACTCCAGCCGCGTGTTCCTTATCTTCGCGCTGGCGGTGGTGCACGAGGGGCGCGCGCTGGGGCTGTCAGGCGGCTTCCTGGTGTTCTTGTGGGCGTGCATGACAGCGGTGTGCAGGGTGATGCAGGGGCGGCACTACGTCGGCGACATCTTCGTCGGTGCGCTCTGCGGCCTTCTTGAGGCGGCGGCTGTCATGTACGCGCCGGCGACGGTGCAGCGCGCGCTGGAGCAGCCGCTCACGCAACGGCTGGGGACCGCCGCCGCCAACACGGTGGCCACGGGAGCCGCGGCGGGTGCGGCGGGAGGCTCGCGATTGAGCAGGCGATTGATGCGGGCCGTTGTCGACCCCCGTGCGGACTGACGGGCGGCGAGGCAGCGGCGCTCCACGCTCCACTTAATAATAATTATCCGTGTCCACGGCGGCACCCCGGTGTGGCGGGAGTGACGCGGCCACAGAGCGTGCGCACACGCTGCGCGCGCTCGGCCCATCTTCATGGAGCGTTGGAGCGCGTATACTTACAGGGAATGGAAACAAGAACGGGCCCCGAGGGCGAGCTCGATCGAGCGCCAGCACGAGCGTCTCAGTCCCTGTGCTCGGCCGCGAGCATTTGGCTGACGCGCCTGAGACCCTGCGACGCCAGCGCAGTGCCCGGCGCGCGCTCCACTGCAGCCTTGAAGTCGTCGCGCGCGCCGGCAATCTCGCCGAGCGTCTCGCGCGCGAGCCCACGGCGCATGTACGCCTTGACGCTCTCGGGATCGAGCTCGAGCGCAGCCGTGCAGTCCACCTTGGGAGCGCGGCAGCAATGTCAGCAGCGCGCCGTGGTCGCAGGCGATGGGGCGCGCACATGAAGGTTCTCAAAGAGTAGCATCTGCGCGGCAACGCACCACCACCAGGTCATGTAGCGCCTGCTGCCTGTAGGCCTCCGCTCGGTTGGTGAGCAAGGTCGCCTTGATGGCGGCGTCAGCGGCGTCGCAGGACTTGAGCAGGTCCATCGCATACGTGTACCACTTCGAGGCCTCCTCGTATTGCCCGACCTTATACGCTGCGTTGCCCATAGCCTTTGCGTCGGCAGCGGTCTTCGGGAGCGCTTCTGCCGCGGCGCTCGTGCGCTCGAGCCCCTCGCGCAATTGCGCGTTGGTTGGGTCCGCCTGCGGCAGCGTTTCCAAGCGAGAGCGCCGCGCAGCGCGCGTCAGCTCAGCCGTCGACGGGCGTGGCGCGACGTTCACGCACGCCTCGCGCGAACATGCGGCGTACGACTCAAGGTTCACCTTCAGTCCCAACTCGAAGGCCTCAACCGCCGCGGGCAACCTCTCGAGTTTCTCGAGGCACAGCCCGAGGCGATACCACCCCTTCACCCACTTTTCGTCGATGCCCACCGACGTCTTGGCGTCATCGGCGGCCTCAGAGTACTTGCCCGCGGCGTACAGCGCGGCCGCACGGTTGGTGTAGATCGACGCGACGCTAGGGTCCGCCTCGATCGCGCGAGTGTACCACTCGGTCGCCTGCGCGTACTGCTTGCGCATGTAGTGCGCATTGCCGCGCTCCTTCAGCTCGCGCGCCGAGCTCATCGCCCCTCAGTCGGATCACCTCCCAGCTAGCGCCGCGGGGCGCGCGCGGCCCCTCACGTGGACACCGGGCCGGCCGCTCAGGGGAGTGCAGCCGAGATCCGAGCCGTGCCCGGATTCGGCCAGCGGGCTGGGGGCCGGGGGCCAAGGGTGAGGAGATGGGGGAGGGCACATGCGCCGTGCGCTCTGTGCCGCACCAGCCGCCCGCGCCCGCGCTCGTAACGGCCGGCGGCGGTGATAAAACGTAGGGTCTGAAAATCCAAGAAGTGATTTGCTGTGCGTTTGGTTCGGGTTCAATCGCATTACCCTAAAACATCGCCGGTGGATCATACTGTACATGTAAAGTGATGCGTGAGTGCGCGCGAAGTGCCACTCCGCGCGCCCTGTGTGTGTTCGGTGGGTGGGGGTAGCTGGGGGGGAGGACGTGCTCAAGGGTGCGATGGGCATCGAGGACAGGGGCGGGCGCAGAACGTGCGTTTGGCGCATGGCTCGAGCGCGCGGGCGCGCGCGGCCACTGGGAGGTCGGCCGCGGCGCCAACGGCCGCGGCGCGTTCGCCACCAAGGCGCTGCGCCGCGATGAGGTGTGCATTGAGGTACCAGATGCGCTGGTGTTGACGGCCGAGGCCTCAGTGGCGGGCGGCGCGCTCGCGCGCGCCGGCATTGACGAGGGCGCGGACAACCGGCGCACGGACGCGCACGCGCTCGTGCTCGCGCTCATGGCGGAGCGGTGTGCGGGCGAGGCGAGCCGATGGGCGCCATACATTGCCATGCTGCCCGCGTGCGTCGATCATATGCCGCATGAGTGGCCCGCGGAAGATCTCAGGCTGCTCGAGGGCACGTCGACGATGCGCGGCCTCCGCGGCGCCGTCGCGCCCGGTGCGGGCGGCCAGTTGCCGTCCCGGGTTGGCGACGGCTTCGACACCTTCTGCGTGCCGTTCGCGGCAAAGCACGGGGCCAGCTTCGGCTTCCCCGCGGAGCGAGACGAGCTGTACGATCTCTTTTCGTGGGCAACTGGCGTGGTTGCCTCGTACTCGTTCTCGCTGGGCGACAAACACGAGAGCATGGTGCCCGTGTGGGACATGCTCAACCACGTCAGCGGTGCGGCGAACGTGCGTCTCAACCACGACGCCGCGCGCGGCGTGCTGCAAATGCTCGCCACTCGTGAAATCGCGAAAGGGGAAGAGTTGGTCAACTCGTTCGGTGAGCTGCCGAACGGCGAGCTGCTGCGCAGGTATGGATTCGTCGAGGAGCCCCTGCCCGCCAGCGGGGGCGGCGGCCGTGTAAGCAGGCATCCGCACGAGCGCGCGCTGCTGCGCTCCAAGGCCGTGGTGAAAGCGGCGGCGCAGCTGGCGTCCTGGCAGAACAAACGTGAGGGCACGCGCAGGCGAAGACTGGTCGTGCGGCGGGGTCTCTTCAGACCATACTTTGAGGTGCGCCAGGCGCCTGGCGGTGCCGGTGGCGTCGAGCCCGAGCCCGCGCTAGCGGCCTTCCTGTATCTCCTGCTGTGCAGCCCGACCGAATTCGAGCGCATCGCACGCGGCGGCGCCGAGGGCGCGCGTGGCAAGACCTCGGAGGCGGGAACGTGGCATGCTGTGGCTGTGGCATTGGCGGGTGCGTGTGCACGTGAGGTGGAGGCACTGACTGACCTCGACCAGGGCTTCGATCCTATCAACGACAGGCAGAGAGCGGCGTCAGTTGTCGTCCGCGCAGAGCGTGGCTGCCTGTTGGAGCTCGCGCACGCGTGCGAGGCTGGCGAGGCTGCCGCCAGGCTCCAAGCGCGAGGGTGGTGCGCACGTCGCGCTCGCAACTTTCTGAGCTTCCGCAGGTGGGCGCTCGTGCGCAACCCCGGCGGCGAGGGCATGAAGCTTGTCCACAGGACTGATGCCGTGCGGCATCTGCGGGCCTTTCTCAAGTGACTTGTCTGTGGCGCGCGCCGGCGCGCGCCTTTGCGCTCGCGCAGCGACACACGCGAGCGCTTGTGCTGCCACCCGCGCGAGCATCGACCTGCGCACGCTCTCTCCTAATATGATGCTCATCTGAGCGCTACGATAAACGGCACCGACCACACAGCGGCGCTTCGCGATGAGCGCACCGCGTGCTAGAGTACGGGCGTTGCCGCGCCTCCGAATTACAGGTTTTAGAGGACCGAGCTCCATGGCCCCTCGATGATCTCCTCAGTGGGCTCGCCGACGGGCTCCTCCATCGTAATGGTCTCCACGGTGGTCGACAGCTCCTCGTCCGAGTCGTAGCCGCCGCGCAGCTCCATGCGCCGCGCCTTGGTCTGGGCCTTCTCCGCCTTGCGCTCGTCGAGAACCGCGTAATACTTGCGCATGAGCTCCACGCGGTCCTCCATGAGCTCCTGGTCCTGGCCGCGCTTGATGAGCTCGTCCTCCTCATCGTAGCGCTTGGCGTTGGCCTTGGCGAGCTTGTTGACCTTCTTCTCCTCCTCGGCGGGCAGCACCGAGGGCGGGCGCGGGCGCCACAGGAATTGGAAGAAGCGGTCCTTCTGCACCTTGTACAGCTGCTGGCCGGAGAAGCTCCACATAATGAGGCCGTTCTCCATCTGGTGCACGCTGGTAACCGAGGTCGCCACGAAGCGGCCGGTGGGGTCCCAGTCGATGTCCGTGCACATGAAGTGCTCGCCGGTCGCCATGGTGTCGAGCGTATCGGCGTCGAAGAACTCGAGCTGGCCGTTGAGGCCCTTGAGGCCCGCGATGACGAGGTGCCTCCCCGCGGGCGACCAGAAGAGCGCGTTGGCCTGCTTGTTGGGGAAGGTGCCCTTCTTGACGATCTTGGGCTGGCCCTTCTCGTCGCGCATCGAGTAGATCGACACAGAGGGGCGCGCGCCGTCGCCGTGGATGACGGCGAAGCGGTGGCCCTTGGGCTCCCACGCGAAGTCGAGCACCTTGTCAGTCTTGTTCTCCGGCGTGAGCACCTCGACGGGAACGTCACGCTCGCCGGTGCGGAACAGCTCGAAGCCGGTGAACAGGGTCTTCTTCGACTTGGTGTGGCGGGTGACCACGGCCGCGAAGTACTCACCCTGCGGATGCCAGAACATTCGCAGGTCCGACACCATGAAGAGGTTCTTCGAGCGCACGTCCTTTCGGGTGGTCACGTCGAGGATGGCCACGCGCGCCGGGGTGTTGCCGTTGCCGCTTTCCTCCAGGAACATCGACATCCAGGGCTTCTTCGGCGACCAGAGGAACTCCTTGAGGCCCTCGAGCTTGAACGACTTCTTGCCCACGAGCCCCATAGACGGCGCCTCGTAGCAGCTGATCACGTCCTTGCCCATGCGCGCGAAGTACTTGTCCTGCGCGCCCTCCTCTGTGCCCGCCCACTGGAAGAGCGGCCAGCTGATCTGGCCGTTCTCAGAGCCAGAGAACTCGGCGACTGTGCCCTCGAACGTGCGCATCTTGCGCCCCGACGCCGTGTCCCACACGTTGAGCAGCACGGACGGACTGTCGCCCGCCTTCTTCGCATCGTGGCTGCTGTAGGTAACGATGTAGCCCTCGTTGGGCGAGAAGTCGATGAGGCGCACGCCCGGGTGGTTGAAGCGAGTCACGCGCTGGAACGGCACGTGGCGGCCGCCCGGCCAGCCCCACAGCGCCGCGCCCTGCCGATGCATGGTCGCGAGGAAGTAGCCGTGCGAACTCCACTGCACGAACGACTCGGTCCAGAACTCGCGCGAGAACACGGCGTCCATCTTGCCCTGCTTGTGGTCGTTCCACCCGATCTCCGTCATGTCCTGGTACCGAATGGCGAACTGGTCGCGCGCGCGGTCGTCGATGAGCCAGGCGTGCAGCGTCTCCATCGGGTTGAACGACTTCTGAGCGGGAGCCTGATACTCGTCGGGCACGCCCATGAAGTGCGCGAACGCCGACATCGGCACCACGCGGAAGGTGTGCGCCTTGTCAAGCTTGTAGCCATCCGTCTGCTGCACCGCGACCTTCGCCTCGTCGGGGGTGGTGAACTCGATGAAGCAGTAGCCCTTCGTCGATCCGGTCTCGCTGTCCTTCGGCATCACCAGGTCGCGGATGGTGCCCACCTGCGAGAAAATCTTGCGCAGCACATTGCACAGCTGTTGGGCGCGCGAGGGGCGGCGGCGACGGCGAGGCAGGGCATCGCAGGCGGGCGGAAGCGATGCGGAGCGCGGATCGAGTCAGCGCGAGAGCGCGAGAAGCGCGGCCCGATCTCTCTCTCTCCCCCGGCGGCCACCGGCTCGTGCGCGCGGCGCGTCCTCGGCGCAGCGGCGCGACGCGCCGAGCGCCTGCGCGTACTTTGTCATACTTGGTCTCCGGAATTGCCGGCACATTGTCCACACAGATCACGCTGTCGAGTCCCTGCTCCTCCTCGATGTCCTCCTCCTCGTCGGCGCCGTCGTCGCTCGCGTAGCCGTAGTCCTCGCCTGGCTCGAGGTGCAGGAGGTCGACGTCGAACGAGCCGTCCTCGAGCTGCAGCTGCTTGAGCACCTCACGCGGGTCCTTGCCCGCCGCGGGCACGCTTCCCACCGCAGCGTCCGCCATGGCTCGCCGCGGGCGCCACCGCCCCCCGCGCGCGCTGTGCCCCAGAGCCCACCCACCCACCCTCACCCACCTTACAAACACACACACACACGTGGCCTTCCTCCCCCGCCTTCCCTGCGGGCAGTCGCGCGCGCGTTCGCGCGATCGCAGCGCGGCCGCGGCCGCCGACCCGCTGCCCGCTGCGCGCTGCAGCGCAGGGCTCGAGGTGCAGCCAGGCTGACGCGCGCGACGCACGCCCACGCGCGCGCACACATGGCACATGTGCGTGCGCGCCCATGCTCGTGCCCACGAACCCGGACGGCATCTCGCACGTGCCAGACCAGCACACATCCCCGCCCGCCCACCCCTTTGCACACGCGCGCGCGCTCGCGCGCTCATACGCCACAGGCCCCGCCCCGGCCCGCGGCGATGTCATCTCACGACGCAGTGAGCGCGGTCGGCGCCGCGCGCGCTGCGTTCGGCGGCCTCACCGACCGCGTGCGCGTGGGCGCCAGCCGCCTCACCCTCAAGGGCGAGGCCAAGGACCTGGCCGTGGCCGTCACCAAGGCGACCAATCACGACGTGGTGCCGCCCAAGGAGAAGCACGTCCAGGTGCGGGCGGGCGCCCTTGCGTGGATACGACGCACGCGCGCGCGCGCGTGCCCCAGCGAGCGCCCGTCTGCGCTCGCGTTCTGACGCGCGCGCATCCTCGGAACCTCGCAGACGCTCGTCAAGTGCCTCGCGCAGACAGGCAGCGGCATGGGCGGCGGCCGCGACTCGCCGCAGTCCTTCGCCCTGCATGAGATAGCGCAGCGCCTGGACGCGCGCAACGACTGGCTGGTGGCCGCCAAGGCGCTCACGCTGGTGCATCGGTGCATGAGCGAGGCGCCGCGCTTCGTGCTCGACTTCGCACGCGCGGGGCCCATGGGCGTGGACAAGGGAGCGGGAGGGCTCGGCGCGGGCTTCGCGCCCACCCCCTTCGAGATGCTCAAGGCGCTCGAGGCGTACAAGGACGACAGCTCGGCCGAAACGCAAGACTACGTGGCGTGGATCCGCTCGCACGCCGCCTATTTGTGCACGCGCGTTGCCACGGCGAAGTTGAACGGCTGGGACGTGGCGTCGGCCGTCGGCGCCAGCGGCGGTGCCGGGTCTGGGGCCCCGCCCAACGGTCCGTGGCGCGGCCCGCAGCGCGCGCGCACTCGCACACGCGCCCTCACGCTGACGCGCGCACGCTCACCAACGCGCGCTCTTGAATCGCCCTCCTAACGATCGCATCCCCGCAAACCCACGCGTCGCATGCGCGCTGCGACGCCGCACGCACAGTGCGCACGCAGCCCTTCGAAAAGCTCGTCGATGACCTGCCGCGGTGCCACGCACTGGTCATCAAGGCGGGGATGTGCGCACCGTCCGGCAAGGCGAAAACATCCGGCGTCGTGGGATTCGCGCTGAGCCTGGTGCTGCGCGACACCTTCCGCGCGTACCGTGTCGTGCAGGACGGCCAGGCGACTATCGCCGACAAGTACTTCGACCTTTCGCGCGCGCAGGCCCACTCGGGCCTTGAGTGCTACAAGTCGGGCGAGCGCGCTACCAGCGCGCTGCGCGAGCTCTACGAGCGCGCCAAGCGCGAGCGAATGGAGTACGTTGGTTCCATCTCGATGCCCGCCCTCGAAGAGGCGCCTGCGAGCTTCATTGCCACCATGGAGGAGTACGCCAGGGGCGCCGCACCCGCGGCGGGAGAAGCGGAGGAGGCGCAGGGTGCGGCCGCCGGCCCCTCCCCGGGGACAGCGGGCTTCGGCAATGGCGGCGTCAAGCTGCGTGCGGGCGCCCACGGGAAGTTCGGCGCGCTGCGAAGCACCCGCGGACGCAACCTCCTGTCGAGCGCCCCGCCGGCCGGCGGGGCCAAGTCGCCGCTCGCGTTCAAAGCTTCGCCGTCGCCGGCGGCCGCGCCCGCGGCGCCCGTCACGCCCATCACCGCCGTGCCGACCGACGCCTTCGCCGCGCTGTCGGTGGCCCCGGGAACGGCCGCCTCCGACCCGTTCGCGGCCGGCAGCGGCGGCTTCGGCGCGGCGGCCGGGGCGACGGGCTCAGTGACCTCGCCCACGGCGCCCAAGGGCGCCAACGCTGCCGCGGCATTCGCCGATCCGTCGCCGTTCGGCGACGACGCGTTTGGCGGCAGCGCCTTCGGAGGGAACGGCAGCGCCGCATGTGCGTCGGCGCCTGCGCCCGTACCCGCGACCGTGCCTGCGCGCTCCGTCGCGGGTGCGCGTGCGCGATCGCGAGCGTGATCGCGCGCGCACGTGGCCCGCCTGCGCGCGAGCGCCCCTTCGCTGACGCACGCGCGAGCGCCCACACCAAAATCTGGACGCGCGCGCGCACAGCGCCTGCTGCCGCTACCACCTCGGACCCCTTCGCCGCCGCGGCATCGCCGGCTGCGCCGACCGCCGCCGCCTCGGACCCTTTCGCGGCTGCGAGCGGCGGCGCCGACCCTTTCGGCGGCAGCGCCTTCGGCGGCGGCGCTCCGGCCGAGGCCACTCCCAAGGGGCCCGCGGCGCTCACGGGGTCGACGCTGGACGCGCTCTACAGCGCCGGCGCGCAGCAGCAGATGCAGGGCTCGGCCGGCAGCGCGGGCGCGCCCTCCCCCAGCCCCTTCGGGGCGTCGACGCCGCCGCGCGCGCCCAACCTCGACGCGGCCGCGCACGGCTCGCCCTTCGGCGCGGCCGCGCCGTCCCCCTACGGCGCCCCGACGGCCGGCGATCCCTTCGGTGACGCGCCCAGCCCGTTTGTGAACGGGAGCGCCGGCGGCTCGCCCGCGGTCGCGCTCGACTCGAGCAACCCTTTCGGCCCGACGTCCACGCCGATGCGCGTCCCCGCCGCCGCGGGCGGCGGCGCCGGCACGCCATCGCCGTCCAAGCTCGCCGAGGCGGCCGCCGGCGACCCGTTCGCCGCGCTCACGTCGCTGAGCCCCACGCGCTCTGCCATGGGCCCGGGCATGCGCCGGTAGAGAGGCCGCAGGTGGCCTCGCGGCGCACAGGGGAAGGGGAGGTCACGGCGCGCCAGCGTCCCTCGGACGGCACGTCTGCAGCACGCACGCACGCGCGCGCGCGCATGCGCGCGAGCGGCACGCACGCACAAACACACACACACACACACACACACACGTCCCAACACATGCCCTCGGCCAACAGACTCGCACACATGCCACTTCCTCAGTAGACCACAACGTGTTACGCCCCGCCCCATCCCGCAGCGGAGACGCACGCGGAGCGGGACGCCCGATCGCCCCGCCCGCCCCCGAAGATGAGAGAAGTCTCACTTTGATGGAGGATGTTTTTGAAGGACGGCTTTCTTTCTTTGAGGTTTTTTCTTTGGGAAGAAAGGTCTGAGAAAAGAAGGTCCAGGAAAAGTTCAAAAACCCTGTATCCGTACCTAAACCGACACTGGTGCGCGGGTCGAACAGACTCAGGCGTCGAGAGACCCATGGTTAAGGAACTCGGCAAATTCACTCCGTACGTTCGCAAGAAGGAGGGCTCCAGTCTGACTGGAGTCGCAGAAAAATGTGGCCGGGGACTGGTTATTAAAACCACAGGTCTCTGCAAAGTCGAAAGACGACGTATAGGGACTGACGTGTGCCCAATGCCCGTCGTTGTACAGGACCGGTGTTTGCCGGAAATCGAAAACCGGGCCAATGGCTGCTGTATCACTGACAGTACTAAGGTACACCAAAGCTGCCTTCGAACAGACCACTCTATGCGGGAAAGAATCTTCACCCGCAGGACACCAACGACCCTTTAAGGTCTAGTAGGATCCTCAGAGACTCTATGTGGTCCACTCTGAATCTTTCTTTCTTCTCCGACCACAGGAGAAAAGAGAAAAAACCAGAAAAAAGAACTATTCGTGAAAGGACGGGTTTGATCCTGGCCCAGATGGAACGCTGGCGGTGCGTCTAACACATGCAAGTCGACTGGGCAATGCTCAGGGCGTCCGGGTGAGTAATAGACAGGAAGACTACCCAAAGGAAAAACCAAGGGAGAGAGTCCCCCGAATGTTTGGAAAGGAAGCATCCGCCTTTGGAGGGTCCTGTTTCGGATTAGGTCGTAGGTGGTTTGTGCCCATCCTAGCCGATGATCCGTCGCTGGTATGAGAGTATGATCAGCCACACTGGAACTGAAAAGGGCTCAGACCTGAAATCAGGGCAGCAGTGAAGAATCTTGCACACTGGGGGAAACCCTGATGCAGCGACACCGCGTGAAGGAGGTTGACAGCGCACTGTTGTAAACTTCAAGACTTTCTCCTATGATGAAGGAAAAAAAGAGAAGCCCCGGCAAACTTCGTGCCAGCAGCCGCGGTAATACGAAGGGGGCGAGTGTTCATCGGAATGACTGGGCGTGAAGGGTGTCTAGGCGGAGGTGCACTCATCGGGTTAAAGCCCTGGAAGAATCGAGGAAAGGCTCGGTGAAAGGCACACTCATGGGTCTGGGAGAGGAAAACGGAAGGCTCGAGGAAGCGGTGCAATGCAGTGATCTCGAGTCGAAGGCCAATGGGCGAAGGCTGTTTTCTGGCCCAGCACCGACGCTGACGCACGAAAGCGTGGGGAGCGAAGAGGATTAGAGACCCTCGTAGTCCACAGCTGAAAACGTTGTGCTCCATCTAAGGGTTGAAAAATTCTTAGGGATCAAGGTGTACGCCGGAGAGCACCGCCTGGGGAGTACGGCGGCAGCGCTGAAACTCAAAGGAATTGACGGGGGTCCACACAAGCAGTGGAGCATGGGGCTTAATGCGATGATACGCGCAAAACCTTACCAACCCTTCCATCACACCAGTTCTGGTGATGAGGCGTACTGCATGGCTGTCGTCAGTTCGTGATTTGTGTCCTATGATTCATTTCAGAAACGAGCGAAACCCGCCTTTTCAGATTCTTTCTGACTGAAAAGACTGCCCTCGAGAAGGGGGAGGAAGGCGCGGATGACGTCAAGTCCTTATGGTCGTTATGGGTTGGGCTGCACCTGTGCTACAATGGAAGCTTCAATAGGTGATCGAAAGGGAAACCTTGAGAGAACCCTCAAAGGCTTCCTTAGTTCGGATCGGGGGCTGCAACTCGCCCTCGTGAAGGAGGAATTGCGAGTAATCGCGGATCAGAATGCCGCGGTGAACACGTACCTGGACCTTGTACACACCGCCCGTCACACTTTGGAAATTTTTCTCAGGTGAAGTACAGACATCCTTCTTTTTCTCTTTTCGAGGAAGAAAAGAACTCTGTCCCACCCTGTCAAAAGTAACTGAAGTGAAGTCGTAACAAGGTAAGGGTAGGGGAACCTGCCCTTGGAAGATGACCAGAAAGAGAGGGAAAAAACCACCCTCCACTCGGAATGAGAAAGCAAAATGGTTTTGTTTGAATCTTCAAGGATTCGTAAAAAAAACACAAGAGTCTTTGAAAGAAAAAAAAGACTGAAAACCTTAAACCTTCAGTCTTCCATCATACATGCTAACGAAAGACAGCAGGTTTTTTATAGTACTCTTATTAAAACCAAAGAAGAAGAGGGTTCAGGAGGTTTTTTCTTCTTTTGAGTGACCGCTTTCTTGGAGGGGGCGGATGCTTCTTTCCTTCTTTGGGTTCTCCGGTCTGGTTTCCCTTGTTTGCGAGCGAGAAAACATGTGTTTGTCATAAAGGAAAGGTTTTTTTTTTTGAATCATACACACCACAGAAAAAAGAGACTCAAGTCTTTGGTCAGACTTTTCTGACCCCTTAGAGATAAAATTTTTTATTTAAGAAAGGAGGTCCATACTTGAGCATATGGAAAAAAAGACATAGACTTGACCCTATGGGAAAGGATAGACATGGTTGACCGTACGGGAAAGGATGAATATACCTGAGCTTCAGCGAAAGGGTGTGTGCTCAAGGATTTCTCAAGAAAAATCCGTTTTCAAGGGCGGTTTTTTTTTGAGACCGCCTTTATGGAATTGGCCCCTTTAGAAAATGAAGGAGGACAGTCTTTCGGTGGAAAAACTGTCGAGATTTCAGATGGAAAAGCGCGTCCATTCAACGAGCGAAATTCCTTGTCGCATAAGTAGCGACCCGCATGAATCACGTCACCACCGGCCAGCTGTCTCAACCATGGACTCGGTGAAATTGAAGTCCCCGTGAAGATGCGGGGTACTCACGGTAAGGCGAGAAGACCCCGTGGACCTTTACTCAAGCCCTGCATTGAGTGTCGGGACCTGTGTGCGCAGACTAGGTAGGAGCGGTATCCATAGGTTGCGGCCTAGAGGACACGCATCAGTGAGAGACTACCCACACACACCGGCGCTCTCACCCTGTGGACAGTGCATGGTGGAGAGTTTGACTGGGGCGGTCGCCTCCTAAAGAGTAACGGAGGTGTATGCAAGGTAGGCTCACCCCGGACGGCAACCGGGCGAGTGGGGAGAATGCCCTATGCCTGCTTGACTGTAAGATGGGCACATCGAGCAGAGACGAAAGTCGATCATACTGAACCGGAGTTTCCTTGTGGAAGGGGCTTCGCTCAACGGATCAAAGGTACCCCGGGGATAACAGGCTTATACTTCCCGAGAGCTCGAATCGACGGAAGTGTTTGGCACCTCACACATCGGGGCAAAGAAGAAACCTTCTTTGATGAAGGCAGAATGCGGGAACCTTCAGAACGAACAATCCGCAGGAAAGAGTGGTCTTTCCTCAACGACTCAACGCCTTCCTTTCTTTGAAGTGGGGTGACCCACACACAAAGAGAGAAGAGAGAGTCTTTCTTTTCTTGAAAAAGAAAAACGGTCGTCGACCCAAAGACGAACGCACACAGAAAAAACATCCTTTCAAAAAAAAGACTTTTTTCCCTGTCTTTTCCTTTGAAGGATAAATAAAAAATATATCTACTACCTTTCTTTTTCATTGAACCTTCCATCGAAGAAGGAGGTTTTCAAGGCGTCCAAGGACCGGGGTCAGCACAAGGAAGTAGAAAAAGAAGTAAAAGGTCAAAATTTGACCGATTTCAAGGTAGGGGGACTCGACAGGCATCGCACCAATCCATCCAAGAAGAAGGGCGGTGGCCACAAAGGACCAGTACGCCATTGCTGCCAATGGTCGGAAGGCGTTTGATCGAACAGATGCTGTATGAAGCCAAGGCATGAGTCCGAGGCAGACAAAGGTTGCAATCATTGCCACAACCCCAAGAAGTTTGTCTGGAATAGACCGAAGAACAGCGTAAAAAGGAAGGACGTAGAACTCTGGAACAATGTGTGCAGGGGTACTCAAAGGGTTTGCTGGAATGTAGTTATCCGCATGCCCCAAATAGTTGGGTGCATAATGGACAAAGCAAGAGAAAATAATTGCAAAGACCAACCAGGCCACAAGGTCTTTCACATAGAAAAGAGGGTACAAAGGATGCTTGTCTGTGTGTGAGGGAACTCCCACAGGGTTGTTTGACCCATACTGGTGAAGGGCTGCAATGTGAAGGATAGAAAGTCCAGCAATCACAAAGGGAAGAAGGTAGTGAAGGCTAAAGAATCGGTTCAAGGTTGCGTTATCCACGGAAAACCCTCCCCACAGCCAGACAACAACGTCATTTCCTACAATTGGAATAACGGATGCAAGGCTGGTAATCACCGTTGCTCCCCACAGAGACATCTGCCCCCAAGGCAAGACATACCCAATAAAGGCTGTCAAAATCATCAAAAGAAGGAGGACAACCCCAAGAACCCACACGAGTTCTCGTGGACTTGTGTAAGACCCATAATAGAGTCCTCGAAGAATATGAATATAGACGACGATGAAAAACATTCCGGCTCCATTTGCGTGAAGATACCGGAGGAACCACCCTCCTTCAACATCTCGCATAATATGCTCAACGCTCGAAAAGGCAAGGTCCACGTGGGGAGTATAATGCATTGCAAGGAAGATTCCACTTGCAATTTGGATCCCAAGGCAGATTCCTGCAAGAGATCCGAATCCCCACATATAGGTCAAATTCGAAGGGGTCGGGTAATCACTCACGTGATCATTCACCACACTCAAGACTGGTTGAGTGATCAAGGCTGATCGACGCATGAAAGGAGTCGGTCGGTGGTTTTCAGTCATCGGTCCGAAGGCTCCTTTTCCAAAGGCTTCTGTGTCTTGGATGGGTGCATCCCACAAAGGGGCCATTGAAAGGGGTGCGGTAGACGCAGGAAGAAGGGTTGTTTTGTTCCGTGTTCCTGAAAGTTTCACAAAGGTTGACATAAATCATGAAAAGAATGGAAAGATCATCCCAAGAGATCTCTTTTTTTCTTCTTTTTTTGAAAGATAGAGAGACTTTTTTTTTCCTGGGAAAAGAGAGTGAGAAAGGAAGAAAGAAAAAGAAAAGATACATTTTTGCTTAGGGTTAAAAACTCGTAGAGAGCCTTCTTAGTACAAACTCGCTTTTCGGTGTACCCGAGACACACGGTTTGCCTATTCTGCGGTGGTCTTCCGCCAGCGCTGATATGTCGTGTCAAAGCTGGTTTCGGGCTTCAGACGCACTCAGCCCTTCTCCTTTCCGGACGTAGATTCTCTGCCTTGCAGTGGGACTACAACAGACACCCCAGAGGTCCGTTCCACTCGGTCCTCTCGTACTAGAGTGAAAGCTTCTCACATATACGTCTGGACTCAGTCTGAGTCCAGGGTGTACCCTCACGGTAGGTAGAAACCAAACTGTCTTACGACGTTCTAAACCCATCCGCGTCCTGTATTAATCGGCGAACAGCCGAACCCTTCGCACCTTCTGCAGCACGAGGACACAGGGAGACGACATCGCGTGTGTGTGCAAGAGAAAGACTGAACCTTGCGAGAAACCCTTCCTTTATGACAAAGAAAGAAAACCCTTTGCCTATGACAGACAAAGAAAGCCCTCCATCTTTCAGATAAAGAAGGACCCTCATTTCCGATAATTCTTTGGGTGGGGACACCCATACTTCGACCGTCCTTTCCGCCGTTCAAAGACAGGAAGAAAGTCTTCCTTTGCTCGGACGCAATGGTATTTCACTCCTGGAAGGTCCTTGACTCGACCCCCTCGAAGAAGAACGTGGGAGTGTTCCTGAAGGGTATGAAAGATCCCTGGAATATAGGCCAACACAGTCTTTCCTGTGGAAAGTTTTACCTTGGTGATCTTTCGTTGGGCCGAGTTTGGTTTCTTTGGTTTGATCACGTACACCTTCAGACAGATTCCTTTCCGAAAGGGAGACCCTTCAAAGGCTGGAACGGTAGACTTTTTCTCGGCTTTCATTCGAGGAGCAGTCTTCAAAAGTTGACGAAGAGAGGGCATAGATCGAAGAGAAGATATCTGAAGTATCCTTTCTGGAAAGAAACTGGAGTAGAAGGGATCGAACCTTCGCATGTCGGTACCAAAAACCGATGCCTTACCACTTGGCTATACTCCAGTCTTTGATTTTCTTCTGCTTCAAATGGAAAAAAATCAAAGAAAGGGTTTCCTGTATACTCAAGTATGTGTATCCTTTCCCAAAGGGCGGTCGCTGGGCAACCTTCATAGATAGGGTTAACCGGGTTTATAGAGGAAGTCTCCTGTGGTGGGTATAGCTCAGTGGTTAGAGCGTCTGTTTGTGGTATAGAAAGCGCGGGTTCGATTCCCGCTATCCGCCCTTCCTTCAAGGTGGTCGTGTGGTCCAGGGGTAAGACAGGAGCCTGCAAAGCTCTTAACGGCGGTTCGACTCCGCCCACGGCCTTTCTTTCGATCACCCAAACCCTCTTTCAGAAAATCCTGGTGGTCGAGAGAAAGGGTCTTCTAAAAAAAAAACATACTTGACCGCCTTTTCGGAAGCCCTTTTTTCTTGGAAAAGGTTTTTGTTTTTTCTTTCTGACAAGGAAACCCTTCGTCTGACCAACAAAGAAAATCCTTCATCTTTGTTTTTCCTTTGTTTTTTTGTTTATGCCATCTACTCTTCCAATCGCTGGATTCGACCGACTTCTTTCAAAACTTTCTCCTAAGGCAGCCCAAGAACTTGCGGGTGGACCTGGTCTTACCCTTGCCTATGCTCTTCCAACCTCAGTGGACGGAATCCTTCTTCAGGATACCCACCTTCAGATTCACCTTCGACCAAGTCAGTTGAAGGTTGTTCTTCGGTACCTTCGAGATGAGGAAAGTCTTCAGTACACAACGTTGACTGCGATAAACGTGGTTGATCGACCAACTGCAGCCCTCCGGTTTGGTGTGGTCTACCAACTCCTTTCCTATACCTTGGAACACCGCCTTCAAGTGATCTGTCTTGTGAATGACCATGAGTCTCTTCCGAGTGTGGTTGATTTGTATCCGAGTGCCCAATGGTCCGAGTGTGAGAACTGGGATATGTTTGGAATCCATACCTTGGATCACCCAAACCTGTATCGCCTTCTCACAGACTATGGGTTTGAGGGCCATCCCTTGCGAAAGGATTACCCTCTCTCTGGGTTTACTGAGGTTCGATACGACGAAGACCTTCAACAAGTTGTGAGCACTCCTGTCGAACTCGCTCAGGAATATCGAGTCTTTGATTATGCTTCTCCTTGGAAAACCTTTTGAAAGAGAGAACCCTTCCTGAAAACAACCTTCTCAAAAAGAATTCTTGTATGGTTTTTTCCAAAAAAAAGACACATACTTGAAAATACGCGAAAGGATAGATATACTTGACTGTATGGGAAAGGATGAACATACTTGAGAATAAGCGAAAGGGGTGGAAAAGTGGCTGAGTGGACGATAGCGCTGGTTTGCTAAATCAGTATACCGAGTCTTCGGTATCATGGGTTCGAATCCCATCTTTTCCGGCACCCTTTCTCTTTGACAGAGAAGGCGGGGGTATAACTCAGTTGGTAGAGTGTTTGCTTTGCACGCAAGAAGCCATCGGTTCGAATCCGGTTATCTCCACTTTGGTTTCTCGGAACCGAAGGGTTTGTTTCTGAGAGACTTTTTTCAACCAAGACCTTCTTTCTCAGGGTGTACACAGGTGAGCGTCTGCGAAAAAGGCCCTTATGGCTCAGTGGTAGAGCGCACCCATGGTAAGGGTGAGGCCCCGAGTTCGATCCTCGGTAAGGGCTCCCCCTTCTTGAAATCTTTTCTTGGGTTCAAAGGTGGATCAAAAAAGTCTTTTCTTTTAAAGACAGGGTGACTGACCTTTTCTTTGGTTTCTAAGAACCGAAAAAGACACAGACTTGAGGGTCTGCGCGAAGGATGGACATACTTGAGCGTCTGCGAAAAGGGTGCTTAGCTCAGTTGGTAGAGTGTGTCCCTTACAAGGATACTGTCAGCGGTTCGAGTCCGTTAGCACCTACAAAAAACCTTCTTTCTCGGGAAAAAAGAAAAAAGACAGATTTTTGACCCTCTGGGAAAGGATGGGTATACTTGAGGGTCTGCGAGAAGGGTATCCATCCTTGAGCGTTTGCGAGAAGGGAAGAAGGTGAAAGAGTCTTCCCTTTTGTTTTTTCCTCTCTCCTTTTTTTTCATCTTTTTTATGGATTTTGGTTCTGTTTTTGTTCTTCTCTTGATTGCCGCTGTTCTTGCCCTTGCTATTCTTGCTGCCTCCCTTCTTGTGGGTCAACCTCGACGAGCAGACATTGATACCGAAGCTGCCTATGAGTGTGGGTTCGAGCCCTTTGATGATGCTCGAGGCCGGTTTGATATTAAGTTTTACTTGGTCGCCATTCTTTTCATTATCTTTGATTTGGAGGTTTCCTTCCTTTTCCCTTGGGCTCTTTCTCTCAGTCACACAGGAATCTTTGGGTTTTATGTGATGATGGTCTTTCTCGGTGTGCTGACCGTGGGATTCGTCTACGAGTGGACCAAAGGTGCCCTTGATTGGTGAAGATTCTTTTTCCTTTCTTTTTTTGCTCGGGAGACGTACTTCAGTGGTAGAAGGCCCGCCTGTCACGCGGGAGGCCGCCGGTTCGAATCCGGTCGTTTCCGGATGCTATAAAAAATAGAATAAAATCAAAGAATCACTTCTTTTTTCCTTTTGATTTTTTGGACCCATTTGACTTTCCACTCAGGCTCTGGGCTGCGGTTTGAAAGTAAAGACTTTCAGGAAAGGTCTGTACCCCTGCGTCTGACCCGTAGGCCCCAGAAACTGCAATCGATGCTTGAAGAGGAGCTTGTCCTGCTTGTTCGAAAATTTCCTTTTGGAAAGCCTTTTTCCAAACCGCATCAATGTCAACAATTTGAAGCTGGAAGGTGTCAAAAGCGGTTGCCAAAGCATGAACAGACTTTTGTGCATGATCCGTATGGGCTTCAAGGCTTTGTGTAAAGGTATTCATGCTGGTAAGGTCTGAACCAAGGGATTCAACTTCCAAAAGAGAAGAATCAACCTCTTGGGCAGCTCGAGTTTTCAAAAGAGTTCCAGTTGTTGGAAGAAGAGAGTGGACAGAAAATACGTAGTAGGTTCCTACCACAAGGGTAAGCCACATAAATTGGGCAGCGTACGACACAAGATCGAGTTGAGGCATAAGAAAAACAAAGAAAAGGGAGAAAAAACACACAAGGGGTAAAACCAGGACCCTCTTGGTCTCTGCCTTCTCGAAAGGAAAGAAGGCGCCCTCCAACGAAGCCCATACACACGGTTTTCTTGGGCCGAAGGGTGTGTGAGAAGAGTAGGATTCGAACCTACGAAGACTTTCGTCCGCGGATTTACAATCAGCTCCAATTGACCACTCTGGCACCTTCTCGGGTGGGAAAAAAGAAAACCTTCTCAATCTCGCAAAAGGTTCATGTACTCTCCTCCAATAGTTCCCATCAATCGATAGTACACCACAAGGATTGCAAGGCCAATCGCTGATTCTGCGGCAGCGACAGTCAAGACAAAGAAAGCAAAGACTTGACCTTCGACGTCATGAAGAAGGGAAGAAAGAGAAAGGAGTTGCAAATTGACTGCAAGAAGGATCAATTCAAGACAGAGAAGAACCAAAAGAATGGACTTTCGATTGAAAACAACCCCCATAACACCGATAACAAAAAAACAAAGGGCAAGGTTCAATGCAAAAACCGGATGAAGCATAGAAGAAAAAAATGGAAAAAGAAAGAAATCAGACCAACGGAGAGGGTCCAGTGTACGCAGCCCAATCCATATACACACAAAGGCCCTCGACACTTGGGACGAGAAGGCCCAGCAAAAGAAGGCGAAAACACCAGGTCAATCCTTCTCGCAAAGGACGTTGTTGAATACTCATATAATCCAAAGCGATTCCTGTGAAGGATTGTTCCAAATGAAGGGCCAAAAGAGGGTAGACCAAAAGAAAGAGCATTCCAACCAAAGGGCCAAACTTGAATCCAACAAGCCAATACAGTCCAAAAAAGAGAACCATCAAGGTCCACCCAACAAGGCCTGTCTTCGCTTGGGTATGCATCCGATCAATTTGGCGGATTTCCCCTGGGTGGGTTGAGAGAGAAGAAGAAACCAACACAAGACCTTGGTGTGGAAGGGCCCACCAAAGAAGAAGGGCTTCAAGATAAGGAACAACCAGGGTTGGATCAAGGGTTTTGGGTTGGGCAAGAAAAAACATGTACAGGTTGACCAAGAAAATGGGAACGCTTGAGGCAACCACCGTTCGATGCGCAAGATTCCACCACTGGCTCCGAAGGTAGGACCCATACATAAAGAGAGGACGCCAAACACTCAGTTGAGAAGATGCAACACTCTCTCGATAGGGAAGAAAAACTGGACGTAGAAAATGAGACATAGAAAAAAGAAAGAAAAAACCTTCAGTGAGACTTTCGATCAAAGGCTGGGCCAAGGTCGTCCTGAACCATACATCCAGCATAGTCTGCATAGGCGTCTGAAAGTTCAAGAAGAAAGTCCAACCAGGTTCCAATCCCCACACCAAGACCAAAAAGAAAAAGACCAACACAGAGAATATACTGGGTTTTCCAAAAGTCTGGACTAAACTGGTAGGGAGTATTGAGGTACCAGTCCTCCATAAGAGAGTCGACCAGTGGGTGAATACAATGGTAGACACAAAGGGTCCAGAGAAGGAAAACAAAGAAAGTCCCGCATACAAGACTCCCTTGGGTTGAAAGATCAAAGGAAGAAGAAAGGGTTTGAAGACTTGTACTCTCTCGAAGACTTTCCAACCCAAAAAGAAGAGGGTTCAAAGAGGATTGAAGAACATTCGGAAGGGTCGCCCATCCAGTACTGAGAAAAAGAGGTGCCAATCCACCGTAAAGAAAGGGAAGAAGAAGAATCACTCCCGAAATACGCATGGAAATTGAAAGAACAGACCCACGTTGGGGACTGTACACAGTAAGGTGAGGAGACAAAGGTCGTTGAAGCTTCATACAAAGAAAAAACGAAAAAAGGCTGACCGCCTATAGGGAAAGAAAGGGTCTTCTGGGTTCAGAGTGACAGGACTCGAACCTGCGACCACTCGGTCCCAAACCGAGCACGCTACCAACTGCGCCACACTCTGAAAACACATTGGTTTCCCAAGAAGGAGGTAAGACATTCGCGGGCATAGATCAAGGGCTAGATTATCAGCCTTCCAAGCTGAAGATATGGGTTCGAATCCCATTGCCCGTAGACTCCTTTCATTTTCACACCCACTCTTCTTTCTTTTTGAGTTTCTTTAAACACTCAAAAAAGGTCAAAAACTGAAGAAAAAACCTTGCTTTCCTGGTGGAATTGGTAGACACGGTAGATTCAAACTCTGCTCCCAAGTCTTTGGGGTATCGGTTCGACTCCGATGGGAAGCACTTCTCTCTCAAAAATCCTTCGATTCTTTTTTCTTGAAACCGAGTCAAAAGACTCTTTTTTTCTTTCTTTGGATCTTTACATTTTTTTTCTTCTATGACTCTTCCTTACCCTCGTTTGCGAACCCTTCGATCTCGATCTGCTCCTGTCTTCCACACAAAAAAGCTTTCTGCAAAACTTGCACGGTTGGTTGAAAGTAAGCGTCTCGGTCGCCCACAACCATCCTTTCGAAAGCTCTCTTGGTATAAAGAGCGACTTCAAGCACGTCAAAATGTTCGAGCCTTTTACGGGTGGATGCCAGCAACCTCTCTTGGTCGATTGATGAAAAAGGCCCGAGCACATCGACCAACCGCAGGGCCTACCTTTCTTCAAAGTCTTGAACGAATGGCCTTCATGGTTGTATATCGAGCTGGGTTTGCTCCAACACCTCGAAGTGCGCGCACCCAAGTTCGTCAGGGGTGGTATACTTTGAATGGAAAGGTATTGACCGCTGCGACCCGTATGCTTGATCTTGGGGATACCCTCCTTCTTCAGTCCTCCTATCATTCTGCAGCCCACGCCCACCTTCAGTGTACAAAGTATACACATACGACACAGTGGAAGGAGACCGAAAAGTCCGGCTTTCATACTGGGCTTCAACTCAGTCTTCTTGGAAATGGAGACGGAATGGTGGACCCTTCCTCTTTGGTGTGGCGTCTTCGAATGCTCAGTCTTCAAAAAAGTACACACCTTTCTTCCGGAAAGAAAGAAGGGTTTTCTCGTCTCCATACTGAAATTGGTCTTCATCAGACCTTTGTTTTGAAAGGAGATACAAGTCTTCTTCATGACAGCTGGGCTTCTCTCAAAAATCAGTCAAGCTTTTCTCCTCTTTGGTCAAAAAAAGATCGATCAACTGTTGAAAAAATCCTTCCAGGCCGATACCTTTCAGGCCACTTGGAAACCAATCCTCGGATTTTTGGACTGACCTTGGTAAGTCCACCATCTCATTTGGTCTACCCAATGAAAGTAAACGAACGAACATTGGATCGACTCTATCACAGAAAGTGAAAGATTCTTCAGTTTTCTTTTTTCACACTTTCAAAACCATTCTTTGTCTATAAAAAAATCTTTTATGTCTTTGTCTCTTCTTCATGCGAAAGAGAGTTTTTCACGATTGGGATGGGCAGGGTGCACCTTTGGAACAAGTCTTTGGTGTGGAACCTTCTATGTGCATGACTTTGTTGACAGTCTTTTGCTCTTTCCTTCTTTGAGCGGGACTTCTTTTGGGTTTACTGCCCACGCACCAACTGACCTTTTTGAAGTTCTTTTCCGAGTCCTTTTTTTCTCAACTTTGTGCACCTGCCTTCCAACTCTGATCTGCTTTTTTCTTGAAGCCGCTCACCCTGGGTTGGATCAAAGTGAAACTTGGACTCTTCATTCCTTTCTTTTTTTCTTTGTTTTTGGGTTTCTTTTTCTTCTTTGGGTGGGAAAAATCCTTCTTTTGAGTACAATCTCTGGATTGGTTTTTTTGTATGGAGTGGACCAGAACCATCAAGACATACATACAGGTCTCCTTCCCCTTCTTCGAGGACTTGGGTGGATCCGTTTTCTCACGCACACCCTTTCTTTGGGCTTTTTCATCTTTCTTCTTTGTGTGTGTCTTCCCTTTCTTTTGAAAAAAACAGGATACACAGTGATTGATGGAAAGAGTCTTCGAAAACTTTGGGCACTTGGAACCCTTGGATGTTTGAGTTTGGCTCTCCCAACCCCAGACGTTTTTCTCGGTCTTTTGGGAATCTGGATAGGCTTTCTCTTTCTCTTTGAAATCAGTCTGGGTTTTCTTTTGTACACACAGATCCGTCAGACTGTCCGAAAGACTTTCTCTTTCCAAGAAAGTAGTTTATTTATATATTTTTTATATAAGTGGGTTTCTTCTTTCGGATGAAGAGGGATTCGAACCCCCGATACTTCCGTATGTCAGTTTTCAAAACTGATGCCTTCGACCACTCGGCCATTCATCCAAATCAAGGTGGGTTCAGTAGGACTCGAACCTACGGCCTGTCGGTTAAAAGCCGATTGCTCTCCCACTGAGCTATGAACCCTCAATAAGAGTACAATCTTTCTTTGAAGAAAGGATGGTTTTGCTTGTATGTGTACAAAAAAGAAGGAAGAAAAACTACGAATAGAGGGACTCGAACCCCCAAGGCGCAAGCCACTGGTTCCTAAAACCAGCGTGTCTACCGATTTCACCATATTCGCATCCGGAAACTCCGGTGTCTTTGTACAAAGACAGATCCATCTTCTGAAGAAATCAGAAAACGAAAAGAAGAAGGAAGGCCATCATAAGCGCGAAAAGCGCAATCGCCTCGGTAAGGGCAAACCCAAGAATCGCAATTCGGAAAAGGGTCTGCTCAAGAGCTGGGTTTCGGCTCACACCAGTAATAAGAGATCCGAACACAGTTCCGATTCCAACTCCAGCACCTGCGAGTCCGATGGTTGCGCATCCTGCGCCAATAAGCTTTGCTGCTTGAGACATGAAAAGTCAAAAAAAAGGTCAAGAAAGTCTCCTTCCTTAGGAAACGCCGTACAGAAAGGGTAGAGGGTTTCTTTTCACACGAATACAAAAAAAAAGAAGAAAGACTTCTTTTCAAAAAATCATTTTTTCTCTATTAGGCGGTTACAAAAGAAAAAACCTTCTTTTCAAATCTTTCTGTTTTTTACCTTGGTTTTCACATTCCAAGTCGAAGAGGTCGAACCTTGGTTTTTCGCCGCTTTCGTCGTTGAGCGGGAAGACGACATCCATTATGGGGTGTTTTCTTGACAAAAAGGGTTCCAACCTTTTTAAAAGTCGGATGACTTCCTTCCTTTCGGGAAGCCTTCCAATGACGTTGAACAACCTTCATAATCCCTGCTTGGGCTGCAGACCCAGATCGACCCGAACCAGAGAGAACCAAAAGGAAGGATTTCATTCCACCTTGAAAGGCTTCCTTGGCCATTTTCATTCCAAGAGCAAAGGCTGGGTGTGTCAGTCGTTGTTTTTGGATGAACCCAAGACTTCCAGTTGATGCATGGGAAAAGGATCGCCCCCAAATGTCGGTAATTCCAAGAAAACAGTTATTATAGACGGTTGTCACATGGAGACACCCATACGCAGGAAACCGGGTTTTTTGGTCCGGATAAAAGCGAGCGTGAAACCGGGCTTGTTCTTTATGCAAAAGATAGGTTTTTTTTCCTTCCTGTCCTTCCAAAGTAGGAAGGTTTTCTGAAAACTGAGGGTTTTGAACTCGAGCTTGTGCACTCAGAAGGATTGGAAAAACATCCTTCTTTCCCTCTGCCAAACTTTGGTTTTTCTCCGAAACAGAACCAAGAAGATTCACAGACTCTGTGTACAAGGTTTGAAGATTGGTTTGGTAGGAAGTATATGGTTTCTGGAAAGAAACCCCATACCAAGAATTCAAACGAGAGGAAGAAAGACTTCCTGAGGGTGACCATCGACGACGAAGCAAAAATCGGCGAGCCTTTTTCGCTCGGAGCCGGAGACTTTGAAAAGCAAAGAATCGAAGGTTTGCATGGTTCGAACCCTGGGCTTGGAATTTTTTTTGAAAGGATAGGTCTGAAGAAAAAGACATGAAAGAAAAAAATCAAAAACAAAGAGAAAAAACCTTTATTTACTCACTTTTTTTCGAAAAAGATTTGTTTTCCGAAAGGTTCGAGCATTTGATCGTGTTCGTTGACCACGACAGGGAAGCCCACTTCGGTGTCGAAATCCTCGATATGAGGAGGTTTCCACAAGAGTTTGAAGGTTTTTAAAATGGGCCCGCTTCAAAGCATAGGCCCCCGGATAGAGTGCTTCTCCAAGGGCTGTCAATTGCATGGAATGTTCTTTGGAAAGTGCAGACAAAGGGAGGGTTGGAAGAACACCGAGAACTGCACAATATTTTTGTACACTTTGATGGCCGATCCCATAAAGAGATCGAAGGGCATGGTCAAGAGAGGTTGAAGAGGGAAAAGACTGGCCCAAAAGATTTGTTGTAGGTGTTGGCATACAGCGAAAAAAGAAAGACTCACCTTTCCATAAAAGGAAAGAATTTTTTTGAAAGTTTTTTAAAGTGTAGAAAGAAAGAGAATTATTTCTTTTTCCCTTCACGAAGGGTATACAAAACGCCTTCAACACGAACACCCTTTGCTTTATAAGGATCGGGTCGACGAAGGTCCCGAAGGTGAGCGCCCACAGATCCAACAATACCTGGGTGAAGACCATACAAAACAAGGGTTGTTGGACTTTCAATATGAAGCATCCAATCTTCTCCATGGGGAAGAAGAGTATCGTGAGAGTATCCAACCTTTACCCGAGTCGAACAAGGGGTTTGATCAGCTTTAAACCCAGTTCCAACAAGGTCAAAGGCTTTTCGACTTCCAACCTGAAGATGGTGAATGCTTGTTTCAAGAACACGAAGGCTTCGTGGATTGGTACACAAAAGGTTTCGCCCAGAAAGTGTAATCTCTCCTTCACAATCGACAAGAAGGGACCCGAGAGGTCCAGTGAGAAGACCATGGTGAGATCCAAACATATGAAGGCTTACATCAGGCGGAAGACTAAACACAAAGGGAGGCATACGAAAGACGAAGGGTTCTCTTTGTCGGTCAGACAAAGGAGGAAAAAGAGGTCTACAAAGAATGTGTAAAAGAAAGAAAGGTTTTTTCTCTCATGCAAAAAAACAAAAATATATGAAGGTCAGAATCAAAGACCTTTCAAAGAAGAAAAGAATCTTATGATCCATTCACTTCAAGAAGGTGCTCCCCTCCTAGGTTCAAGATCCAAGCTTCTGTATGTGAAAGAATCCCCTGGTCAGTCGAAAGAACCTTCAGATTCCAATAGGGTGTTCCCTGATCGAGTTGGCGTGCTCGAAGGTACACTCGTTTTTGGGATTTAGAGATCCGACGAATAGTACGCAGAGCAGGTTTCCCATCCACATATCGAAGGGTTGCCACACAAAGGTTTTTTTCAAGGATCCACCCATGAAGAAGACCATGAGAGGAAAGAAGACTGAGGATTGCAGAATTTTGAGCAGTGTGCGGAAGAGAGACCTTTGTTTGTTTCAAGGTTGCTCCTGTGCTCAGTGCGGTGACAAGAGCATCCAAAGGTTGGTGTCCAAAGTACTTCATAAAGAGAAAAGAGAGTCTGCTTCTTTGAGGGTTCAGACGAAAAAAAAAGAAAAATATGAAAAAGAAGAAAGAAAGATCAACCCAAGAAAAAGGTCTCACTCAGTTTCGCTTCAAGAACCCTGGAATCTGGCCACGATTGGCAAGGCGACGAAGGCTGTGTCGACTCAACCGAGTTTTTGAAAAAACTCCACGTCCTCGACCCGTGAGTGTACATCGGTTTCGCACACGGGTTGCTGAAGTGTTGCGATCCAGAGAAGCAAGGTAAAGGCCAACCCCGTATCGATAGTCCGCTGGAAGACGAAGGTTCTTCATCAAAGACCGGAGAAGTCGACGGAAGAACCCCTGTGTACGAACCTTTTCTCGACGAAGACGGTCAGTGGTGACCTTTCCTTTTCCCGGAAGTCGAGCAATTTCATAGAGATGAAAGCCTTTGAGTGCCATAGTAGAAAAAATAAAGCCGGAGATTCTTTGAAGATTTTTGAAGGCTTTCTTTGAATGTACCTTTGAACAGCCTTCTCAGGAAGGAGAGGAAATTGACGTTCCGTCAAATATCGATACCCCTCTTCCTTTGTTGTTGTTGGTGTGTGAATACACACTTGAAGGTAAAACCCTTCTTCCAAAAGAGGTTTCAAAGGCTCGAGTTCTGGACAAGAGTCCAAAGAATTCAAAGTAAAAGAAAGGTCGCCCTGAAGGTTCAATCCCGAAAGAGGAATTCCCTGAAAGGTTGGGTCCAAAGGGAAAAAAGTGTGGATGCATCGGGAAAGAAAGCTTTCAGCATACTCCCCCTTCAAAGAAAGTGTAAATCCAAGAAGGTCGTTTTTTCGAAGATGGAAAGAAGCATGATGATTTTCTGCTTGCGCACTTTCAGGGTAGATTCCTGTAAGAAAACTCATGAGTTTCAAAAAACGAATCCCTTTTTTTGGATCAGATGCCAAGGTTTTTTCTGTACAATGAAGAGAAACCTGGAGAGGGCCGGTCACCTTTCCAGTATTCAAAAGACTGTCGTACACGCACACAGTTTTTCCATGTGCATGAAGGCGAGACATCAAGGGGTAGGGTGTGTAGGCGTAGGGTGTCATAAAAAGCACAAAAAAAGAGAAGGTCAAATCTTTCACAAAATTCGGGGTGAAAGACTGAGAATTTTCGTATGTTCACGCCGAAGTTCAACTCCTGCTTGTGTATGAACTCGGGTGCCCAAAGGCCCGCCTTGAGCATTCAACAACACACAGGCGTTATACCCCTGGGTCACAGAACTTCCATCTGAACGTTGGGATGGTTTCAAAGTATTGACAATAACTGCCTTGTACATTGAACCAAGACGAACTTTAGGGTTCTGAATCTTTGGACTCAAAGACCGAACACTCACAAGAATGGTGGCACCCACGCTTCCATATCCCTTTGGTTGGACTCCATAGACTTTGAGACACCGAACCTTTCGGGCTCCAGAGTTATCAACAACGTGTAGTCGACTGCCTGTAATGATCATAAAGAGAAAAAAGAAAGGAAAAAAAGAAGGAAAAACCCAGGTCAGTTTTCCGTTCCCCACTCGGCTTTTTTCTGAGAACGATCAATAAACCGAAGAGGGACTTTAAACTTTTCTGACAAAAGAGCACAGGCCTCCTGAGCTGCGGTCTTGGAAACCCGGCTCATTTCGAAAAGAACTTCTCCTTTTCGAACACGAGCAATCCAATGATGAGGGTTCCCTTTTCCCTTTCCCATTCGTACTTCTTGGGGCTTTCGTGTGACAAGGACGTCTGGAAAGACTCGAATATAGAGTTTTCCTTGACGCTTCAAAGTTCGGGTAATCACACGACGGGCAGCTTCAAGGGAACGAGCTGGAAGTTTACAAGGGTGGAGTGCTTGAATCCCATAAATCCCAAACATCAAATCTCCTGTGGTTGCAGTTTTCTGAAAGCTTCCCTTCATTTTCTGATATTTTCGAAAGGGTGTTCGTTTTGGTTGAAGCATACAAAAGAAAGAAAGGAAAAAGGAGGCAAAAGAAACCACACATACTTTCCCTCCATACGGGGAAAGGGTGAGAAAGGAAAAACCTTACGTACTAGAATGTTTCAAAAAAACCTTTCTTTCAAGAAAAAAATCTACAAAAGATTCTTTGGTGAGAAACAAAGTGGGAGGAAGGAAAGGAAGTCCAAAGAGAAGAGTCTACCTTTGATTCAAGGCTTTTTAAAAAGGGGTTTTTCTCTGTTGTATCCTTGGTTGGAGCAGTATGAATCCATACTTTTACCCCAATTGTTCCTCGTTTGGTATAGGCAAGAGACTGGCTATATCCAATCTGGGCAGACAAAGTACTCAAGGGTGTTGATCCAAACTTTTTGACAATGGTTTGTTTTTTCCCTCCACCCTGTTTTCCGAGGGGACCAGACACTCGAAGGCGGAGGCCAAGAATACGGTTTGAAAGAAGACTATCAGACCCGATCTGCCCTTTGAAACCTTCCTGAGAAAGGGAAGGTTGGGTTTTTGTGTACAAGGTCCCCAACCGACCTGTAATTGCACGAGGTGAAATTCGATGTTCAAAGGCAAGAGCGATTCCTTTCGAAAGAAGGTCAGGGTGGGCCAAAAGGTCTTTTGCTTTATGAAATCGAAGGTCCACACGTTGGCCACTATAGGCTTCCAACCCTTGAAGGAAGACCCGAAGAGAGGGACCCCCAGAAAGACGACCAAAAGGTCGTCCAAGAACCCCACTTCCCTTTGTTTTTCGGACGGGGTTTTGAGAACTCTCCTTCTGAGGCGGGAAAAAAAAGGAAGTATGTTGAAGAAGGGTGGTTTTTTCAGAAAGGGAAGGGTTCAACCCTTTCCAAGTCGATCCAGAGAGAGTTTCAAGACCAGTGTTTTCCAAAGGTTTCAGACCATGGAAAACCAAAGGTTTTTGAANAAAAAAAAACCAAGGCTTGAGCCCAAAGGTGGAGGCAGGAGGAAACCCGAGTTTACAAAGGCTTCTTTCTTGGTTTTCAAAGAAAGGATTTTCTCTTGAGCGTATGCGATAAGGGTTTTTTCTTTCTTTTCTGTGTATAGGGGGTGTACGACCCGAAGCCAGGCGAGCTTTCCATCTCCAGGTTGAAGTCGAAAGTCTTTCGATGGAGGACCGAACCGGTGAATGTGGCAAAATTCTCGGATGAGGGGTGGAAAGGAGTGAAAGGCTTACCAAGCCTGGTGATAGCTGGTTCTCCGCGAAATCTATGTAGGTAGACTAGACCCAGACTCCTTTTCGGAGGTAGAGCACTTGTTGGATGACGGGAGCCCAAACCTTTACGAAGTCCAAGAAAACTCCGAAGGCCGACAAAGGGTGGGTATCTGTACAGACTCTGGGCGCGAAGGTCCAGGGTCGAGAGGGGAAGAGCCCAGACCGTCCGTTAAGGTCCCAAAGTGTGCCCTGAGTGCGCAAGGAAGTCAGAAAACAGAGACATTCAGGAGATGGGCTTGGAAGCAGCCGTTCTATGATGATCGCGTACCAGCGCACTGAATGAGTTTTTTGGCGCCGACCATACTCGGGACTGAAGGGCACCACCGAAACGACGGAGAACGATTCGTTCTGGTAGCGGAGCGTCCTGTGTTCCTTTGAAGGAAAAAGGATACTTTTTCTGGAGGACTCGGGAGTGAGCATGCTGACATGAGTAACGAGGCTCGGGGAGCCAATCCCCGTCGCCGTATGCGCACGGGTTCCACAGCACTGTTGACCATCTGTGGAAGACACGGATCCTAAGAAGATGAGAGAAGTCTCACTTTGATGGAGGATGTTTTTGAAGGACGGCTTTCTT
>RQSC01000053.1:8437-32509 GCA_013416795.1 Prasinococcaceae sp. CCMP 1430
GCCCGGCGCGGCCCCGCGGCGCGGGCGCGCGAAAAGTGCGGAGCGAGCGCGAGGAGGGCGCCGAGGCGGCGAGGGAGGCGGCGGCGGCGGCGATGACGGCGATGGACGCCGAGTTCCCCCCCGAGGAGGAACGAGGTGGGGGCGGCGACGGCCAGCAGCAGGGAGGGCACGGGGCGCAGGGCCAGGCGCAGGCGCAGGGCTCCACGGCGCCAGCGGGCGGCGAGAGCGATCCGCTGGAGCCGCCGCCGATGATGGGCAGCGAGCGCTACGTGCGCGGAAAGAAGCTTGGCGGGGGCATTTACGGCGACGTCTACCAGGCAGACGACGTGGTGACGGGACGCGTCGTTGCCATCAAAAAAATCCGGCTTGGCAGCTACAAGGAGGGCGTCCACGTGACTGCGCTCCGGGAGATCAAACTGCTCAGGGAGCTGCGCCACGAGAATCTCATCGAGCTCGTCGACGTCTACCCGCACAAACGTAACCTACACCTGGTGTTCGACTTCATGGAGAGCGACATGGAAAAGGTCATGAACGACCGCCGTATCGCTCTGAAGCCCGCGGATGTCAAGGCGTACATGCAGATGGCCCTCCGGGCGCTCGCGTACACGCACAAGCACTGGGTGCTGCACCGGGACATCAAATTGGACAACCTGCTCATCGCGCCGGACGGCACTCTCAAGTTGGGTGACTTCGGCCTCGCGCGCGCCTTCGGCTCGCCCGACCGCGCGTACACTGACCAGGTCTTCGCGCGCTGGTTCCGCGCGCCGGAGCTCCTCTTCGGGTCGAAGTCGTACGGCGCGGCCGTCGACGTGTGGGCGATGGGCTGCGTCTTTGGCCAGATGCTGCGACGCCGGCCGCTCTTCCCCGGGTCGAGCGACCTCGACCAGCTAGGGAAGATATTCATGATGGTAGGCACGCCCACGGAGGAGACGTGGCCCGAGGTGACCTCGCTGCCCACGTACATCGAGTTCACCGCCGTCACCCCCGAGCCCCTATCGACGCACTTTCCACACGTCGACGCCGACGCGCTGGACCTGCTGTCGCGCATGCTCGTGCCCAACCCGAGCAAGCGCATCACCGCAGAGCAGGCACTCAACCACGTGTACTTCATGAGTGCCCCCGCTCCGACGCCCAAGGCCAACCTCCCCAAGGTGAAGAAAGAGCCGCAGCTGCCACCCACGACAGAGATGGCCACGGCGCCCAGGCCCATGGTGCTCCCGCCCGGCCTGCTGGACACGGGCGGCGACGACACCGTACCCCCCGCGGGCGCTCGGACGCAGGAAGCCCTCGGCATGATGCTCGCTGGCGGGCGCCCCAGCGACATCGCCAACGAGCACGGCGACACCGGGGGCCGGTTTGACGGCATCTCCAAGAGGCTCCGACTCTCCGACCACGTGGCGCACGCTAGCACACCCGGCGGCGGCGACGTCGGCGGCGCTGATGGCGGCGGCGACGGCCAGGGAACGCCCGCGGCGGTGGCGATGCCCTCAGCGACGCACGATCCTGCAGCGATGTTCATCAGCGGCGGGACCGCAAATGAGGGCCGCGGGCCACTCACCTCGGCGGACAGGGAGGGGCTGGGCAAGAAACGCCTCTTCGACGCGCTCTAGTGCAGAGAGCCGCGCCCGCGCCCGCGCCGTGCAGTGTGGCGCCTGGTTTCGACGCCGCCGTGTCCGTGCGCGCGCCTCGCGCGGCGGCTCGGGCGCGCCGGGTTAGGCATGGAGCTTCACGTAAGGCACATGGGCTACAATTCGCCGAGCGCGCGCGCGCGCTGTTGCTTCAGTCGAGGTCCTTGAGCTCCTCGGCAGCGAATTGAGGCAGCACGAAGGCCGCCCGGTGCACGTCGCTGTTGTAGTACCGCAGCGCGTTGCCCGCCTTGCCGAAGTCGTCGCCCTTGCGCTCGTGACCACCCACGGGGCCAGGCCTCTGCGGCTCGCGCAGGTTGGCCTTGCCCTCGGCCTCGGGGTCCGCCTTGGAGCACAGCATGAAGCCAATCTGCCCCGACGGATAGGTGGGGATGGTGGTGTACGCGTAGGACACCGAGCCGCCTGCGAAGGTCTTCTTGCACGCCTCGGCAAGGGGCTTGATGAGTGGGAGGTGGAGCCACAGCGACTCGGCCTGCGTGCACACGATGCCGCCGGGCGCGAGCGCGCGGTGCATGGTGGCGTAAAAGGGCTGCTCGAAGAGCTCGGCAGCTGGGCCGACCGGGTCGGACGAGTCGACGATGATGGCGTCATACGTGCCCTCGGCGGCCTGGCGCAGGAACGCCACGCCGTCGCCCAGGTGCAGCGTGACGCGCGGGTCGTCGAAGCAGCAGCCCACCTCCGGGAAGAACTTTTGCGAGACGCGCGGCACAGCCTCGTCGATCTCGCAGTGATCCACGCTCTCCACTGACGCGTGGCGGCAGATTTCGCGCACCACGCCGCCGTCACCGCCGCCAATGACGCACACGCGCCGCGGCGCGCGGCGTAGCGCGCACAGGGGCAGGTGTGCGATCATTTCCTGGTACGACGCCTCATCGCGGTCCGTCAGCTGGATAACGCCGTCCAGCAGTAGCACCTGCGTGCCGCCAGCAGCCGCGGCCGCAACGGCAGAGCCGCGGGCGGCAGCGTGGGAGGTCAGCACGCTGCGGGACGGGCAGGGCGGGCGAGCGCAAGCGCGGGGTGAGAAAGTGGCAGCTCGCCCCAGTCTCTGCTCGTGTGGCGTTCGCTCGCCCGCGCTCGCGGCAGGCTCGCGGCTCGCGCCCGGTGGGCGCGCGCACCTTGCCGAACGTGGTGCTCTGGAAGACCATGAGGTCCTGGTACTGCGTCTTCTCCTCGTGCAACACCTCCTTGACCTCGAGCGTCATCGCGCAGCCCGCCCACATGTCGGAGCTCTCCTGGAACCACGTGCGGCCCTGGGCATCAGTGATGAACTTGCTCCGATTGGTGAGCGCCGGGCCGCCCGACGCCTTGATGGCGTCGCTCTTGAGCGGCGCGTCGGCCATCGCGGCGCGCGGCGCGCGCGCCGGCGGAGCGTGGTTGGGCATTTTGGCTACACCGAGTTTGTAGATTAGCACCCAGCTGCGCACGCCCCCATGCGTTTTGATAGGGACGGTTCCCCCAGCGCGCGTGATCCGCGCGGGATGACAGCAGCATTTTAGATCAAAAATTTTCAGTGTTTACCGTAAAAGTGACTTTCAGGCATCAAGGCAGGGTACACTACAATGTACCAGAAAATCGAAGCTCGAGGTCAAAATGCATTGGAGACCGATTGGGCGTGCTGCAGGGGGCACGCGCGCGCGCGCCGGGGGGCGAGCGAGCGCGTTGCGGGGTGGGGTGGGGTGGGGGTGTTGGTTGGTTGGTGGCACTGTGCGGCGCCGCCGCGCGGCTCTTTCCCCCCCCCCCTCCCCTCTCCCCCTCCTCCTCCTCCCGGCCGCTGGGAGAGGGAGGGTAGGAGGAGAGGCGGCGCAGGGCAGGGGCTGGCGCGCGTCGCCGGCGAACATGGTGCGAAGCGCGCGGGGCGGAGCGCGCGGGCGCGGCGCCCGAAAAGGAAAAAAAAAAAGAAAAAAGACACGCTCGCGCGCGCACGAGCGCCTCGAGCTGGGGACCGGAGCCGCGCGCGTGGGATGGGCGCGTGGCCGACTGGGAGCGGGGGGTGCACTCGGGCGCATTTGCCTCGCGCAGCGTCGCGTCGCGCCGCGCGCGCGCGCGCGCGCAGCGACGTGCTTTCCCGCGACCGATGCCGCGCGCGCGCGCCCGTGCTGCAGGCCCCCTCCCAGAAACCGTGCACCAAAAAAAGTTTCAGGCCTGGCCTGCGGCCATCGGCGAGGTCGAAGCGGCCACGCGGGGCGGTGCTGCGGGCGCCGCACGCCTCCAGGGACGCCAGCCCCCGCACCGCTCGCCCTGATTGCGCCGCAAGCTCCCGCTCGCGCACCGCAATCGGCTCGAGCGGACAACCGGACGCGCCGCCTCCCGGCGCCCCACGCTCGCGCTGACGTGACTGTGCGATTCCCCCGCGCTCTGCCTGCTGCGTGCCTACGCGTGCGCTGCCACTCGCCGCTCCGCCAGTCGGTGACATGGATGAAGCCGCAGCTCAAGGGCACTTCGCCGTGCGCGCGTAGCGGCCACTCGCTGTCGGTCGTTGGCCTCAAGGCCTACATGTTCGGGGGCTGCGGCCGCCAGGACGGCGCTAGCGGCCCGAGCACCCTCGGCGACCTGCACGTGCTGGACATCTCGAACCCGGACCTGCTCACGTGGTCGCAGGCCGAGGCGACGGGCACGGTCCCGCCCGCGCGCTCGCGCCACACGGCATCGGTGTGGGCCAGCGCCAAGAAGATCGTGCTCTTCGGCGGCCTCGACCGCAAGACTCGCTTCGCGGACCTGTGGACGTATGACACATCTGCCAGGGCGTGGGTCGAGATCGTCACCGAGGGCGAGGCGCCACCGCCGCGCGCGCACCACTGCGCCACGATGGTCGGCTCGACGCTGTACGTGTTCGGCGGCTACGGCGGCAACGGCAAAGTGTACTCCGACATTTGGAGCATCGATCTGGCGCCCGAGGCTCCGGATGAGGAGGGTGCCCCGGCGCCGACGTGGACGTGCATGCAGCTCAAGGGCAAGGGCCCATCACCGCGCTTCGATGCCTCCATGACTATGTACGAGATTGGCGCCGAGACCACAACCAAGGACGATGACTTCCCCAAGCTTTGCATCCTCGGCGGCCGCGATAACATCCAGTACTACAAGGACATGTTCGTGCTCGATTTGGAGTCCGCCTCGTGGGACGACCAGCCGCACAACAAGCCGCCGCCCTTCAACTACCAGATCTCCAACCAGAGCTCGGTGGCCATCGAGTCCGTGCCCAACTGGACCCTGTTCAACTTTGGTGGCAAGCGCGACCAGATGGCCTTTCTGGATGCCGTCGACGTATTCAACTGCGGCCAAATGATGTGGCGGAATCCTGCGGTCCTCGGCGAGCCGCCGTGCCCGCGCGAGGATTGCGCGATGGCCTATGACTCCAAGACGTGCCGCCTGCTCGTCTTCGGCGGCTGGGCCAACCGCTGGCTCGGTGACACGTGGACGCTCAACGTCGCGCCGATCATCGGCCCGCCGTACGCGTGCATGGGCGTGGAGCCCAGCCTGGGCCCCGTCGGCGGCGACACGGAGATCACCGTCAAGGGCCTGAGCTTCAAGGAGTCCAGCAAGATCGAGGTCAAATTTGGCATGGGCAAGAACGAGGTGACCGTGCCGGGCACCTTCGTCGACGTTGAGACCATCACGTGCCAGTCGCCCAACTACGAGGCATTCGGCGCAATGGAGGTGCCCGTGCGCGTGTCGATCGGGGGCGAAGGCTGGACCGTCAACCGCGTGTCCTTCCGCTACTTCGCCAACACGCAGGCCTCGAACTGCATGGCCTACGGCCCAGGCCTGCTAGGCGATGGCATCATCGGCGTCGAGATGCCGTTCTACATCCTTGCCAAGGACACCTGCGACGCCAAGCGCACGTCGGGCGGCGAGGTATTCGAGATTGAGGTGCTGCACGAAAACTTCGAGGAGAACCGCATCTTCGGGGAGGCGCGTGTCGTCGACCCTGACACCGGCCTCTTCTACGCCTACTACAGTGTGCCCAGCGAGGGCAAGTACAACGTGCATGTGAAGTACAATGGCGAGGGGATCCGCGGCTCGCCATTCCCGGTGACGTGCAAGGACCCTTGGACCACGCACCGCGTGATCGGCACCGCGCCCATTTCGCGCAAGGGCCTCACGTTCACCACGCTCGCAGGCGGCAACGCCGCCATCTACGGCGGCAACGCGGACGGCAAGGTCACCGTGCTCGAGACGGGTGGCGAAACCGACGGTAGCGACTGGAGGTGGGTGGACGCCGCGCCCGATGGTGACACGCCCCAGCCGCGAAGCGGACACGGCGTGACCGCCGTGGGTGACAGGATGGTAGTTTTTGGCGGCTTGTCTGCCGACGGCGGCAGCGAGGAGCTCAACGACGTCGCGGTGTTCCAATACAGTAAGGACGGCTGCCGCTGGACGACCGCTCAGCAGGCGGCCGCCGAAGCGGTCGCCGAGGCTCCCTGCCCTCGCCAGGGCCAGGCCGTCGTGCACTCCTCCAAGAAGGCCATCGTGCTCGGCGGCGAAGGAGCGGAGGACCTGCTCGGCGACGCGGCCATCCTCGACCTGCCGACTTCGGAATCGGCGTGGGTGACACCCGAGGTGTCGGGAGATGCGCCCTCTGCGCGTCGTGACCACGCCGCTGTGATGCTCGGCCAGACGCTGTTCGTCTTCGGTGGCGCCACGCGCGACGAGGAGGACGAGGACGTCATCTTGGGCGATCTGTGCGTGGCCGCCGTTGACGTGCGTACCGGCACGATCGCCTGGGAGAAGGCCAACGTCAAGGGCCAGGCGCCGTGCGCGAGAAAAGGTGCCTCGTTCCAGGTGGTCAGCGCCACGGCCGTCATGCTGTACGGTGGCAAGGACGCCAAGGGCCGCCCCCTCAACGACGCATACGTGCTTGATGCCGAGGGCATGGAGTGGCGCGCGGTGTACAAAGCGGCCTTCGAACTCATCCCCTCCACTGGCATGGTAGCTGCGGTGATAGGCGGCTCCATTGTGAGCCTGTCCGCCGCCGCAGGTGCCACGAAGCTCGACGTGGTGAAAAGCCTGAACGTCGCCGAGAAGGCCGCCGAGTTCGATTTCATTCCTGTCATGAGCGCGCGCGCCGAGTCCGATCTGGAGGCGCTCGAGGCGCGCGTGCAGAACCTCAAGGACGGCTTCGCCGCCGACTACGAGGCGGGCGGCTTCGGCGAGCTGCTCAAGGTCATGGAGTGCCTGTTCGAGGTGAAGACCAAGCGCGTTGAGATCGAGCTTGCCATAGACGTAATGAGCGAGGTGCTCGTGGAGCTTCGCAAGGACGGCCGGCGCGTCGACGCGCAGGAGGCCCGCGTGGAGGCGGTGCGCGAGGTGTGGACCGAGATCAAGAAGCAGTACCCGATCCTCAAGGAGAACGTTGCGCCCTTCCAGGCCGCCGAGGGCGAGCGCATCAAGCTGCGGCTGCGCGAATTCGCCGACAGGGTGTTCGCGTACCGCACGGAGGAGTTTTTTGGCCGCGACCCCTTCAAGTACGAAGTGGGCTACGCCGCGGCCTTCGCGGCCATCGACGCCGTCAAGCTGGAGGTTGACGCGCTCGACGCTGAGATGGCGGAGCAGAAGGCCCTCGCCGACACGTTTGATTTCTCCGAGCTTCTCGAGCGCTCGCTGGCGCTTCTCGCAGAGTGCCACACCGACCTCGTCGCCGTCAAGGACCTGTGGGACGTCGCCATGCTCTGCGAGGTCCAGTTCAAGGACTGGGAGAGCACCCTGTGGTCGATGGTTGACACGCAGCTTATCGATGATGGTGCCAAGGCGTGCGACAAGGAGGTGCGCTCACTCACCAAGGCCATCAAGGGGCGCGACGTCTTCGGCGGCCTGCAAACCTACGTCAAGAACTTCATGGTGTCCATCCCGCTGGTGGCCGACCTCCGCTCGCCCGCCATGCGCGACCGCCACTGGCAGCAGCTCATGGAGACCACAGGCACCTCTTTCAACGTCAACGATCCGGCGTTCCGTCTGGCTGACCTGCTCGCGCTCGAGCTGCACAGATTCGAGGAGGACGTCGGCGAGATCGTCGACCGCGCCCAGAAGGAGGAGAAGATGGACAATACGCTCAACAAGATAGACGAGACGTGGGCCAGGATCGAATTCTCCTTTTCGCAGCACAAGGACAGCAACATCCAGCTCGCCAAGCTGCTCGACGAGGACGTCGAGGCCATGGAGGACAACCAGCTGGCCGTGCAGGGGATGCTTGCAAACAGGTACTTCGCGACCTTCGAGGAGCGCATCCTGTCATGGAATCGGCGGCTCGGCACCGTGTACGACGTCGTACAAGTATTGAACGAAATCCAACGTCAATGGGCGTACCTCGAGAGCCTCTTCATCCATTCGGAGGAGGTCAAGAAGGAGCTGCCGAAAGACGCCGCGCGCTTCAAGGGCATCGACGCCGAGGTCAAGAAGATCCTCATCAACGCATACGAGACCAAGAACGTGGTCACGGTGTGCTGCACCGAGGGTTTGCTCGCCAAGCTCGAGGACCAACAGAGGCTGCTCGAGCAGTGCGAGAAGGCGCTGGCGGAGTACATGGAGGCAAAGCGCCGCATTTTCCCGCGCTTCTACTTCGTGTCGACGGCCGACCTGCTTGACATTCTTTCCAACGGCAACACGCCCGTGAAGGTTATGCCGCATCTGTCGAAGACCTTCCAGGCGATTGATCGCCTCGAGTTGCAGGGCGGTGGCGGCCGCTCGCGCCCGACGGCGCATGGAATGCACTCGTGCGTCGGCACGGAGTATGTCGAGTTTGGCTCAGCGCTTAGAATCGAGGGCAAGGTCGAGGACTACATGAATGACATCGTGGCCAAGATGCGCGGCGAGCTCCGCGCCCTGCTTGGCGCCGCTTTGAAGGCGTACAACAACCCCAAGCCGCGCCACGAGTGGCTCTTCGACCACCCCAGCCAGCTGTGCCTGGTGGTCACCGGCATCTTCTGGACGCAGGAGACCGAGGAGGCATTCTCCAAGATGGCCGCCGGCGATCGCGAGGCGATGAAGGCGTACAACGAGCAGCAGACGCGTCAGCTCAACGACCTCATCGGCTTGGTGCAGGGCAAGATCGACAAGGTGCAGCGACGCAAGGCGATGAACATGATCACCATGGACGCTCACGCGCGCGACATGAATGCCAACCTCGTCGCGCAGGGCACCGCGCGCCCCGATGAGTTCGCCTGGCAGTCGCAGCTACGCTCTTACTGGGAGCAGGACGTCAAGGACTGCCGGATCAAGATCTGCGACGCCTCGTTCCCGTACGGCTACGAGTACCTCGGCAACGGCGGCCGGCTGGTCATCACCCCACTCACCGACCGCATCTACATCACGGCGTGCCAGGCATGCTGGCTCAGCCTGGGCACGGCGCCCGCGGGGCCCGCCGGCACTGGGAAAACAGAGACAACGAAGGACCTCTCCTCGCAGCTCGGAAAGAGCGTCTACGTGTTCAACTGCTCCCCCGAGATGGACTACCGCTCGATGGGCGACATCTTCAAGGGGCTTGCCGCGTCCGGCAGCTGGGGCTGCTTCGACGAGTTCAACCGCCTCATCCCCGAGGTGCTGTCGGTGTGCGCCGTCCAGTACAAGGCTGTCATCGACGCCCAAAGAAAGAAGGCAGCGCTGCCCGGCCGCGGGCTCGTCCCTGGCGGCGAGACCGTGGACTCCTTCGTGGCGTCCGACGGCGTGGTCATGAAGCTGGAGGAGGGCATGAGTGCATTCATCACCATGGTGCGTTTTCCGCGCGCGTTTGCGCGCGCGCGCGCGCTCGACCCGCGGGACGAGCGCGTTGGCGTTTCCCCAACCCTTGTGACTGGTCGACTGACCCCGCGCGCTCACTACACCGTGCACGAACTCGCGCAGAACCCCGGCTACATCGGCCGCGCCGAGCTGCCCGAGTCGCTGAAGGCCAACTTCCGCCCGATCACGGTGATGGTGCCCGATAGGCAGATGATCATGGAGAACATGCTCATGGCAGAGGGCTTCGTGGAGGCGCGCATGCTCGCCAAGAAGTTCGCCACGCTGTACTACTTGCTCGAGGACCTGCTCTCGCCGGAGAAGCACTACGACTGGGGCCTGCGCGCCATCAGCTCGGTGCTCAAGGTCGCGGGCACGCTCCTGCGCTCGGAGGCCGGCCAGGTGGAGGCCGACGTGCTCTTCCGCGCGCTGCGCGACTTCAACATCCCAAAGATCCTCAACACCGACCTGGTCATCTTCCTTGGCTTGCTCACCGACCTCTTCCCGGGAACCGACCCGCCGCGCAAGCGCGACCCGGCCTTCGAAGCGGTCATCAAGGAAACGGCCACTGAGATGGGCCTCTTCCCAGACGACGACTTCACCCTGCGCGTGGTGCAGCTCTCCGAGCTGCTTGCCATCCGCCACTGCGTGTTCCTGATGGGACCCACGGGCGTGGGCCGCACGGAGGCTTACCGCGTGCTGGCAAAGGCCATTCTCAAGGGCACCGACGAGCCGGCCGACACGTACCTGGCGAGCAACAACCGGAAGAAGGTGATCATCCGCGACATAAACCCCAAGTCAATCAGCACGACCGAGCTCTACGGCTACGTCAACCAGTCCACGCGCGAGTGGAAGGACGGCATGCTCTCGGTGACCATGCGAGACCTTGCCAACATCCCCGACGATGATCCCAAGTGGATTCTGCTGGATGGCGACCTGGACGCCAACTGGATCGAGTCGATGAATTCGGTGATGGACGACAACAAGCTCCTGACGCTTCCAAGCAACGAGCGCATTCGCCTGCCGCCACACATGAAGCTCATCTTCGAGATCCGCGACCTCAAGTTCGCCACGCCGGCGACGGCGACGCGCGCGGGCATCCTGTACATCAGCGAGGCCAAGCAGTGGTACGCCATGATGCAGAGCTGGCTCAAGCGCGCGGTGCCCGCGTACACCCAAACCTTCGCCAAGGTGAAGAACTACAACGCTGCGCAGCCTATGGAGTGGCTGTCCGCGCTGATCGACAAGTACGTGCCGGCGTGCATCTTCGAGATGAAGAAGTCGTACAAGCACATCACGCCGCTCGCGACCATGAACTGGGCATCCACGCTCGTCTCGGTGCTTGAGAGCATGCTCAAGCCCGAGAACCTGGGCGCCAAGGCCGACCAGCCGCTCTTCGAGATGGTCTTCGTGTTCGCGTGTGTGTGGGCATTCGGAGGCGCGCTGTCCACAAAGGACGGCGTCGAGTACCGCCGCAACTTCAACAAGTGGTTCAAGTCCAAGTTCACCACGGTGAAGTTCCCCTCCAAGGGCACCGTGTTCGATTACCACATCAACTTCAAGAGCGGCAAGTTCGCGCCGTGGGGCGACCTCGTGACCCAGGTAGACTTTGACTCGTCGTCTATGGAGATGTCGAACGTGTTCGTTCCCACTGCGGAGACTGCCTCGCTCACCTTCATGCTGAACTCGTGCCTGGGCATGCGCAAGCCCATCATGTTCGTCGGCGGCGCCGGCTGCGGCAAGACGCAGCTCGTCATGGGCCGGCTGGCCACCCTCGGCGACGACATGATGAGCCACGTCGTCTCGTTCAACTACTTCAGTGACGTGATCTCGTTCCAGCGCTCGCTCGAGGCGCCGCTGGAGAAAAAGGCGGGCATCAACTACGGCCCGCCGGGCACGAAGCGCGCCGTGTACTTCGTTGACGACCTCAACATGCCAAAGCTGGACAAGTACGAGACGGCGATGCCCATCTCGCTCATCCGCCAGCACCTGGGATGGGGACACTGGTTCGACCGCTCCAAGCTCACGCAGAAGAACATTAACAACACGCAGTACGTGGCGGCGATGAACCCCACCGCGGGCTCGTTCGTCGTCAATCCGCGCCTGCAGCGCCTGTTCGCGACCTTCGCCGTGGAGTTCCCTGGCCTGGACTCGCTGCTCACGATCTACGGCACCTTTCTCAACGGCCACCTCAAGGGATTCTCGCCGGAGCTGCAGGAGTTCTCTAACAAGCTTATGCAGGCCGCGCTCGGCCTACACAACAAGGTGGCGTCGACCTTCCGCAAGACGGCCGTGAACTTCCACTACGAGTTCACTGTGCGCCACCTCGCGGGGGTCTTCCAAGGCCTGCTCATGTCCGACCCGGCCAACGTGGGCACGTTGGACAAGTTCTCCAAGCTCTGGCTGCACGAGTCGGCACGCACGTATGCTGACCGTCTGGTCGACGCCAAGGACCTCGCCGCGTACAACAAGGCGGCCGAGGGCGTCGCCAAGAAATTCCTCAACCTGGACGCCTCCGAGTTCCACAAGGCGCAGGACCCTGCGCCGCTCATCTTCAGCCACTTCGCCAAGGGGATGGGCGAGGGATCATACGACATGGTCGAATCGTACTCCGCGCTGCAGGCGACCCTCGAGGGGGCCCTCGCCGAGTACAACGAGACCAACGCCGTGATGGACCTGGTGCTGTTCGAGGACGCGCTCAAGCACGTGTGTCGCATCGCGCGCATTGTGTCCAATACGTCGGGGCACGCGCTGCTTGTCGGGGTGGGCGGCAGCGGTAAGCAGAGCCTGAGCAAGCTCGCCGCGAGCGTGTGCGGCCTGTCCGCGGTAAGCATCGTCATCAGCGGCAGCTACGGCGTGACAAACCTGAAGGAGGACCTGCAGGTGATGTACCGCCGCGCGGGCCTGAAGGACGAGGGCATCATGTTCCTGCTCACCGATAGCCAGATAGTCAAGGAGGAGTTCCTGGTGTTCGTGAGTGACCTGCTCTCCAGCGGCGACATTCCCGACCTCTTCGCCACCGAGGACAAGGACGACATCATCAACGCCATGCGCGGCGAGGTCAAGGCCGCCGGCAAGGCCGACACGCGCGAGAATTGCTGGGAGCACTTCATCGGCAAGGTCAAGCAGAACCTTCACGTCGTGTTCACGCACTCGCCGGTTGGCGACGCGTTCCGCACGCGCGCGCAGCGCTTCCCGGCAATCATCACGAAGACGGTCATCGACTGGTTCCAGCCGTGGCCCGAGTCGAGCCTTCTGTCCGTGGCCAAACGCTTCCTGCAGGACGTCGACCTAGGCGACGACGCCACCAAAGACGCGGTCGCGCGCTTTTTCCCGGCGTCGTTCGCGGCGGTCAACAAGGCCAGCGAGCAGTACCTCGCCCAGGAGCGCCGATACAACTACACAACGCCCAAGAGCTTTCTCGAGCTTCTCCAGCTGTACATCCGCATGCTGGGCGACAAGCGCGAGAAGACGCAGCTGGCTATCGATCGCCTGGACAACGGCCTGTCCAAGCTCAACCAGACCAAGAAGGACGTGGACGTGCTCATTGAGCAGGCCCAGGTGAAGGCCGTGGAGGTCGAAGAGAAGGTGGCCTCCTCGGACGTCTTCGCCGAGAAGGTCGGCGCCGAGAAGGTCAAGGTGAACGCCGAGAACGACGCCGCGGCCATCGAGGCCGAGAAGTGTGCGCAGATTCAGGTGGAGGTGACGGCCAAGCAGGAGTCGTGCGAGCGCGACCTCGCAGCCGCCGAGCCGCTCGTCCTCAAGGCGGAGGCTGCCCTGGACACCCTGAACAAGAAGGACATAGGTGAGACCAAGTCGCTTGCCAAGCCGCCGGCCGGCGTGGACGACGTCCTCGCCGCCGTGCTGGTGCTGCTGTCGCCACCCGGCGCGCTTGTCAAGGACCGCACGTGGAACGCCGCCAAGAAGGCCATGAGCGACCCGAGCAGGTTCATGGAACAGCTCAAGGGCTTCAAGGGGCTCATCGACACGCAGCAGGTGGACCACAAGAACTTCAAGGCCGTGCGCCCCTACCTCGAGCTCGAACACTTCACGCCTGAGATCATCAAGGGAAAGTCCAAGGCCGCTGCGGGCCTGTGCGACTGGGCAATCAACATCGTCATGTACTACGATGTCGTGTGCGAGGTCGAGCCCAAGCGCCAAGAGCTCGCCGCCGCCAACGCCATGCTAGAGGAGGCGAACACCAAGCTCTCAGCCGTGCAGACAAAGGTGGCCGAGCTCAACGCGCAGGTGGCGCAGCTCGAGGACGAATTCAACATGGCGCTCAAGGAGAAAGAGGACGCCATCGCCGAGTCCGAGCACTGTCAGATGAAGCTCGACCTTGCCAACCGCCTCATCAACGCGCTCGGCAGCGAGGGCGACCGCTGGGCGGCCAACACTGAGCAGCTGCGGGCTGACTACGGCGTGCTCATCGGCGACGCTCTGCTCGCTGCCGGCTTCGTGGGCTACGCGGGCTGCTTCACCGCGCAGTTCCGCCAGTCGCTCACCGCCGAGTTCAACGAATTCATCGTGTCCAACAACGTGCCGATGACGCAGGGCCAGTCGGTGCTCAAACTGCTCGTGGACGACGCCACCGTCGCTGGCTGGGTGTCGGAGGGCCTGCCCTCCGACACCACCTCGGTGGAGAACGGCGCCATCGTGACGACCTCGAAGCGCTGGCCCCTGATGATAGATCCGCAGCTGCAGGGCATCGCGTGGATCAAGGAGCGGGAGGCCAAGAACAACCTGCACGTCGTGCGCATGGGCGCGCCTAAGACGGTGACTGTGATCGAGCGCGCGATCGAGGCGGGCGAGAGCGTGCTCATTGAGAACATGGAGGAGACCATCGACGCCGTGCTCAACACAGTCGTCACGCGCTCAGTCACCAAGCGCGGCCGCTCGACGTACTGCAAGATCGGCGACAAGGAAGTCGAGTATCACCCGAGCTTCAAGCTGTTCCTGCACACCAAGATGTCGAGCCCGCACTACGGCCCGGAAATCCAGGCCGAGACGACGCTGGTCAACTTCACCGTGACCGAATCTGGCCTCGAGGACCAGCTGCTGGCCCTGGTAGTCAACAAGGAGCGCCCCGATCTCGAGGAGACCAAGACGGACCTCATCGTCTCCAACAACGAGTACACCATCAAGCTGGCCGAGCTGGAGAACGGCCTGCTGAGCAAGCTCGCAAGCGCCGAGGGCGACATCACCGAGGACGTCGAGCTCATCGAGTCGCTCGAGGAGAGCAAGCGCGTGTCGGACGAGATCACCAACAAGGTGGCCGAGGCCAAGGAGACGGAGATCCGCATCAATGAGGCGCGCGAGAAGTACCGCTCGGTCGCAGCACGCGGCTCGCTGCTCTTCTTCCTGCTCAACAGCCTCAACGCGGTGCACAGCTTCTACCAGTTCTCGCTCAACGCCTTCGTTACCGTGTACAGCCGCGGCATCGACAACACCGCTGATGGGAAGAAGCGCAAGGTCAAGCTGCGCTTCCGTACGGTTGCCAAGCGCGTGATGGGCAAGTTCGACTGGAACATGGACCTCCTCAGGGAGCTGCTCCCTAGCCGCAACAAGGGCGATGAGTCGTCAGAGGCCGCAGGGGCACCTGTCGAGGAGCCCACACCCGAGATGCTCGAAAAGCGTCTCAGCGCGCTGATCGACACAACGACGTACACCGTCTTCGACTACACGCGCCGCGGTCTGTTCGACAAGGACAAGCTCATTTTCAGCTCGATGCTCGTCTTCAAGGTGCTGCTCAAGTCCGGCCAGCTGGACCCCGAGGAGTACTCGGCGCTGATCACGGGCGCTCGCAGCGTTGCACCGCCGCCGGTGACCGACGAGCTCAGCGGGTGGCTCGCCGACACGCAGTGGGCTGCCGTGGACGCACTTACGCACCTCAAGGCCCTCAAGGGGCTGGCCAAAGACATGGAAAAGTTCTCCGACCGCTGGAAGAGCTGGTGCGCGATTCCGCTCTGCGAGGCCGCGCCGCTGCCCGGTGAGTGGGGAAAGAAGACCCTCTTCCAGCAGCTGCTGGTCATGCGCGCGCTTCGCCCCGACCGTGTGACCGCCGCGCTGGCCATCTTCGTCGAAAAGACGATGGGCGCAACGTACACCAACCAGCCGCCGTTCCGTGCCGAGCAGATGATTGAGGAGACGGGCCCCTCGACGCCCATCTTCTTCGTACTGTTCCCCGGTTACTCGCCGTCGGCGGAGATCGAGGTGCTGGCGAACTCGCGCGGGCACACGGTCGCTAACGGCAAGCTCACACTTATCGCCATGGGCCAGGGCCAGGAGCCGGTCGCTGAGGCCGTGCTCGACAAGTACACCGAGGAGGGCGGCTGGGTGTTCCTGGACAACGTGCACCTCATGCAGGGCTGGATCCCGACGCTCGAGCGCAAGCTCGAGGTGGCCGCCGAGTCCGCGCACGAGGACTTCCGCTGTTTCTTCTCGGCGGAGCCCATCGCGTCGGCTCCGCTGGCGAAAATCATCCCCGAGTCGATCCTGCAGACGTGCATCAAGATCGCCAACGAGCCGCCGAGCGACATGAAATCGAACATGCGCCGCGCGATCTCGATGTTCGACCAATCCTACCTGGACAGCTCGAGCACGCCCGAGAAGCAGACGGTCAAGCGCAGCGTGCTGTTCGCTCTGTGCTTCTACCACTCGCTGCTCCTGGGCCGCAAGAAGTTCGGAGTGGGCATCGGCGCGGGCAACGGCTCCGGTCTCGGCTTCTGCCGCCCGTACTCGTTCAACGCGGGGGACCTCAAGTCGTGCTGCGACGTGCTGCACAACTACACCGAAAACAACGATGTGACCCCCTTCGAAGACCTGCGCTACCTATTTGGCGAAGTCTTTTACGGCGGTCACATCACCGATCCGATGGACCGCGTCCTGTGCACGACCTACCTCGATCTGCTCATTCGGCCAGAGCTGCTGCCGCAGGGCGACAAGCCACCTACGCTCGAGCTCGCGCCGGGCCTCAAGGCGCCCAACGCGCCCGACTTGGCGGGCCTGCGCGACTACATCGAGACCGCGCTGCCGATGGAGACACCCGCGCTGTACGGGCTGCACTCGAACGCCGAGCTGAGCCTGCTGACTTCGCAGGGCGACGGTCTGTTCAAGACCATCCTCGAGGTGAGCGGCGGCGGCGGCGCCAGCGGCGGCAGCAGCAGCGGCAGCGGCGGCGATGGCGTACGTGCGGCGGTGGAGTCAATGCAGGACCGCCTGCCCGAGGAGTTCAACATGGTGGAGATTGAATCGCGTGTGAAGGACAAGACACCCTACGTGGTGATCGCGCTGCAGGAAGCCACGCGCATGAACGCGCTGCTCGCCGAGCTCCAGCGCTCGCTGGAGGAGCTCGTGCTCGGCCTCGATGGCGCGCTCAACATGAGCGACTCGATGGAGGCGCTGCAGACGGCCATCAAGCTCAACCGCGTGCCAGCCAGCTGGGGGGCCGTGATGAGCACGCGCTTCGAGGAGGTCTTCAGTCTGAGCCAGTGGTACGAGGACGTGCTCAAACGCCACGTGCAGCTCGCCGCATGGACGCAGGGCGAGGTCGTCAAACCCGTATCGGTGTGCCTGCCGCTGCTCTTCAATCCCAAGGCTTTCATCACGTCGGTCATGCAGACGTACGCGCGCGCCAACAAGCTGCCGCTCGACGCCATGAAGTTCATCACCGACGTGACGACCAAGCAGCCCGGGCAGCTCCAGGAGCCCGCCCCTGACGGCGCATACATCCACGGACTGTGGCTTGAGGGCGCGCGCTGGGACGTCAAGGTGGGTGTGCTCAAGGACTCGCTGCCGAAGGAGATCAGGCAGGCGATGCCCGTCATGCAGATCAAACCCGTCACGTCCGAAAAGTACAACACGAAGCCTTACTACATCACGCCGTGCTACACGAACATGCAGCGCGCCAACGTGTATTCGCCGGCGGTGTCGCTCGCGTTCACGCTGAAGACCAAGGTAGACCCGAGCAAGTGGACGCTCGCTTCCGTGGCGCTGCTCCTGCAGAACGAGGACGCGTAGCAAGCTGTCGAGAACCCCTTAATAACATACTTATTCAACCGCTGCCGCACCGTGCGCCTCTCGCGCGGCTTCTACGAGCCTGCGCGCCTCGTTGAGCGCCTCGCCAACGGAGGCGCCACCCCAAAGGGTGGCGGCTGCGTGAAGGCCCTCAGCCGCAGCATCTGGCGGCTTCCACTGCTTCGCGAATCTGTTGATGATCGCCGCGCCGGCGCCTCCGGTCACGCCACCCTCGTGCGTCACCCTCGCGGCGACGCGTTCGACGCACACCGACGCAGGCGCGGCAAGCGCGAGCGCACACACGGGCACGCCCAGCCGCCTCGCGAGCGTTGCGAAGTCCCTGCGCGCTGCTGCGTCCACATTGGTGCGGTCAATGACTGCCACCTGCCGTCGCCTCACGGTGAGCGTCGCCCGCGTCAGACACGCGGCCTTCTTCTTCAGAACATCTTGGCAGATCCGCACATATACGCCCCCCTCACCCTCGGCGAGCGCGCGCGCAATTGTGCTCTTTCCCGCGCCTGGTAGGCCACACAGCATGAGCATGACGCCCTCCCCGCCCTTCGAAGCACGCGCTGCCTCGCCCTCGGCTTTGCGCTTGTCCCCGACACGCGCGTGCTCGGGCCGGTCGGCATCGCGGGGCCTGTCGCGGCCCTCGTGCCCTACGCCCTGCTCCCTGTGCGCGTCTTCGTGCGGCTCGGTCTCACCGCGCTCCGGGCGCTGCCCAGCCGCGGGCGCCTGCTCGACGCCGAAAAAGGGAAAGTCGAGGCCCGCGTCGGCCTCGAGCACCGTGAGCACGACCGACCTAGCTGGCTCCGAGTGGTGCAGTGCGAGCGCGTCGCCCGGCGCGAGTGTCGCGATCTGCCCTTGCCGCAAGCGCTCCACGTTGCCGCCTTGGGCGGCGGCGGGCGCGCGCGCGCGCACGATGGCACTGGCGGTGGCGCCGAGCTGCTCTACAACCACACGGCCTGCGCCTGACGCGCATGCGTGCACACGTGCATGCTCGCGGCCCACCTGGAAGAGGCGCATGCCCGCCAGGCCCGCGGCCTGCGCGTGCGCGCGCCCAAGGGTGGCACTCGCCGCGGCTGTGCCGGCGGTACCGCAGCCTTCGGCGCGCGCGAGAGTACGCCTGCGGCCCCCTGTGAGCTCCACCGACGCCATGGCGGGCAGTGCGCTCGCTTGGCTCCGCGCCTGTGCCCGTGTCGCAGCAAGCTGCGTCACGTTGTCGTCAGCGACCGCCGTCAGTGCCGGCCTCGCGGGCTTCGTTGCCCTCGTTACCGTCAGCCCCGTCCGTTACCGCGCTGTCCCCCCCTGCGTCCACGCCGCCCTCGGTGCGCTCCGCCCAGCGCTTGTAGTCGTCGCTGCCGCGCACCGCGCTCACGTTATAGTGCAACGCTGCCGCCCACGCAAGGATGCCACCCGCCGCGAGCGCGTGCGCGCGCGGTGAGAGGGGGCGCATGCGTGTGCAGCGAGCGGCGCGACCGATCACACAATGATGGCCAGTCAGGCGTGGAGCAGCGGTGCCTTCGCGCCGCGCGTGGCGCGCCCCGTGTGGCGCGAGAGGATCCAGCGGGCGCCCACCACTGAATCCGGCGCGGGATGCTGCTCACCAGACCGCGCGCGCGACACGCCGGCGCTCGCTGCCAGCCGGCGCGAGGCGGGGCACGAGTGCACGTCCGCGCCCGCTGACGACTCGTGCGCCCACAGCCTGGCCATCTCAGGTTCCGTTGCGGCTGTGGGTGGAGGCGACGCTGCGCGCAGGCTGGCGAGCGGCGCCGCCCCACATGGCAGTGGAGGGTACCGCTCGGGCTGCAGAGGGCGACTCCACCAGGCCTCGCGACAACAGCGGAAGCAGCGGCGGCAGCAGCAACAACCATCGCCGCCGCCTTGCGACGCTCACGGTCGCGGTGGTGTGCGTCCTTGCGCGTATCGTAGCGGCAGCAGCACCCGCGGCCAGCGCGGGCGCCGCAGCCGCTGCGCCGCTGCGAGCGGGGCTGTGCGGGGGCGCGTTTGAGGCGCTGGCTGCACGGCCTGAGCTTGCGTCACCGCTTACGTCAGCGCTACGCATTGCCGAGGGTGCGGAGCTTGCGAGGCTTGGTCACAACCCATACGCCGGCGGAGCGTGCCGTGCGCACCCGATAGTGCTTCAAGCACTCACACCGCTCGTTCTGCCGCCGCCTGGCGCCGCGCCCAGCGCCGCCCGTAGGCTGCGCACAGCTGCGCCGTTCGTGATTGCGGATGTGCTCGCGGCTGCGGCACTCGCATATGCAGCAGGCGCCGTGCGCGCCGCTTATCGATGTGCCGAGGCGACAGCGCGAGCGCGCGGTGGTGAGGTGGAGCGCCGACGCCAGCCGCGTCACAGGAAGGGCAGCGCAAGCAGCAGCAGTAGCGGCACCATCAGCAGCAGCAACGCTTCGCCGAGCGCAAAGGTTCCGGTGCCAACGCGTGCGCCCGAGGCCGCAGAGGAGCGTGACGGCCAGCGCGAGGAGCGCGGGGATCCGCGACAGCAGCGGCATCGAGAAGAGCCTCACGCGGTCTCGCGAGCGGCACAGCAGCTCGATATGGCTGCTGTGCGCGAGCGAGCGTCGCTCGTCGCGCGGCTGCCCGGTGCACCTCCGCCCGACGTCGTGGCGCTCCTGTACCTTGCAAACCCGCTGACGTTTGCGGCGTGCGTGGGGCTCAGCGCGGGCGCGTTCGAGAACGCCGCTCTGCTCGGAGCGCTTGGAGCGGCGTGCGCGCTCCGCACATCGGTGGCCGGGGCACTCGCGGCCCTCGCAGCTGCCGTTGGGGTGCAGCCGGTCCTGGCTGCGCCTGCGCTTGCGCTGCTGGCGGCGGTGGGGCCCTGGGGGCACGGGGAGGACGAACGCGTTGCGGAGAGCGGCGCTGCCGCCCGTGCGAGTGGGAGTGCGCAACCGGCGACTGCGGCAACCTTACGGCGCGGTATGCTCTCGTTTGTGCTCTGGTTCGCGCTGGCGAGCGCGGCGCTCGCGGGCGCCGCCCGCGCGCTCATGGCCGACGCGCCAGGGGGTGCTCTGCCGGCGGCGAGGGCGATAGCGGGGCACGCCCTTCTCGGGGAGGAACTTGAGCCCAACCTCGGCATGTGCGTCGGCGTAAGCGCCTAGCGCTGGCACGCGCGTACAGCCGTACAGCGTGCGACACGCACACGCACTGGCAGCACGCACGCGCGCGCGCGCGCGCACTCACTTACCCGTGCGCCTCGAGCCAGCCGCACCGTCATCGAGCTGCAGCCAATGTATCTTTTGCTGACGCGCTCGTCTCCCCCATGCGCGCGTCTGCTGCACCGGCGAGCAGGTGGTGGTACTTCAACGTGGAGGTCTTCGACCATTCGCGCTCGTTCTTCCTCGTGGTCTTCCACGCGCAGCCGCTGCTTGTGCTCGCGCCGCTGCTCATCCGCCTGCGCAAGCGGCCCCTCGTGGCCGCATTCGCATGCATCACGCTCATGGGCGCCTACCGGCCGCACCCCACCGCGAGCGACGTCGCACTCCCCCTTGCCCTGCTACCGCTGCTTGCCTCTCGCCTCGCTAACTTCCGCTTCGGCTCAACACTATGCTTGGCGTACGGTTTGGCGGTGCTGGGCGTGCCGCTGACGTGGCGCGCGTGGCGCGTGATGGGCATCGCCAACTCTAACCTGTACTATGCGGCCACCCTCGCCGCGGGGGGGGCGCAGGGGCTCATGCTCATCGAGGTGCTGCGCGCGTGCCACACGCACGAGCGCCTCGCTAAGCGCGCGCATCCGTAAGTCCGCCGCGTTTGGCCGTGCAACACACGCGCTGCCGCAGTCGAGGAAATGAGGGCGAGGCCTGATATTATGTACATTTGCGTCGAAGTTCCTACTTGTCCTTCTTCTTGCGTTTCTTGGGCTTGGTCCTTTCGACCGCTGCCAACACGTTCGCGAGCGACTCGTCATGCTGCGGCGCACCCTCGTCGCCCTCTTCGTCCTTGCTGCCACCCGCGTCGGCGTCCCGCCCCTCCGCCTTCGCAAGCTTGCGCAGTCGCTTCGCTTCTTTTGCAGCAAGCTTCTCTTCCTTGCTTTTGCGCTTCTTGCCATCCACCGACTTGTCCTTGTCCTTCTTGCCGCTTTTGTTGAAGGCCTTGTCGATGTCGTCGTCCCCGCGCTTGCCGCCTGCCGCGTCACCTCGGTCGCTCTCGACATTCTTCCCGCCCTTGCGCCCAAAGCCCAGCGCCTCCATGGCGCCGTCGAGCTTGTTGCCGCCCAGCGCGCGCGCCGCCTCCTTGACGGCGTCCTCCTTGCGAGCGCTCCTACCTCCGTTCTCATTAGCGCCACCAGCGTCATCCGCGTACTTGCCGTCCTCGTAATTAAAGTTGTCGTGCGGCTCGGGTCCTCCAAAGAGCTCGTTGAACTCGCTCTTCTTGCGCTCCTTGCTCGCGGCGGCTGCGGCCCAGTCCTCAGCGCCGCCGGCGTAAGCCTGCACGGAACAGTGCTGCAGGAGGCGTGCCCCGTACCTGTGCGTGGGTAGCCACCGCGCATGGGCGACAGCGCATGCGTAAGCGCGAGTGCGCGGGCCATCGCAGAGCGCGCGTGCGCGCATGCGATTCCGCGCGGCGCCACGCACTTCGAATCCTTGAGGCTCTCTCGCGCGCTGAAGAGCTCGCTGGTGATGGTCTCCTTCTGTCTTGTGCCCGCGTGCGAGTAGCAGCGCTCGACGGTGAAGGACGAGTGGGGCATCTGCGCAAGCGCAGCAAACGTTCCCTCAAGCTTAGCCACCGCGCGGTTCTTAGTCACGGCCTCGACGTAATTCGACGCAAGCAGTGCCTCCAACGCTCGCCCACCCGAACGATCCTTCGCCATCGCAGACATCTGCGCGCGCGCGCCCGCACGACCCGCCGCATTCCCCGTCAGCCGCACGCACGCAATCGTCCGCCAATGCAACACCGCGCCGGCGCGCCCGCGCACTCACCTCCTCGTTGGTAAGCCTGCCGAAGCCCTCAACGAAGCGCTGGGCTGCCTCCATGGGAAACTTGAGCACCATTGCCAGCATCGCCGAGCCTAGGATAGAGCACGCCGCGCCCTCTCCGCGACCGTCGAGGTACAGCAGCTCACGCACGAGCTCCTCACTGGCGGGTCCCGCGCCGGCGCCAGCATCCGAGCCACCGCCGCCCATGCGCGCGGCGAGCGCGCTGGCGAGCGCGCGCCCGATGCGCTTTTCGTGCACTCGCAAGCGGCTGCACGCCCCCACGGCGGCCGCCACGACGCCCGCGCGGCTGGACCCCACGCCGCCGGCGCTGCTCGCCGCGCGCGGCAGCAGCGTGGGAAAGACGGCCTCGAGCTCGTCCAGCGCCATAGCTAGCTGCGCCTCGGAGCGCTCCGAGGCGAGCAGCGCTTGCACGACAAAGTTGGCCGTGCCGTGCGCCACGAGCCCCGAGAGGCGCCCACGAAAGAGGTGGCGAAAGATGCGGCCGTGCAGCGCCTCGTCCGCGCAGCGCAGCGCCGCCTCCGCAAGGTGGGACCCCGAACGGTCCTGGCAGAGCTCTACGAAGCCGTCGGGGTCCACTGCCTCCACGTTGGTCTTGCCGTCCTTGGCGCACAGGATGATGGAGGTCATCTGCGCCAGCTGCGAGGCGTCACCGCGCGAGCACTCGAGCATCGCCTGCAGCACGGGCCCCGCGGCGGTGTGCACCTGCATCTCCCACAAGTGCGGGCGCGCCGCCTCGCTGAGCTCGAGAACCAGGGCGCCGCACATCTCGGGGAAGCCCGCGTGCGCGTTGCTGCCGGACCGCTGCGCGTGCGTGCGCGCGACGCCCTGAAGCTTCTCGGCGAGGCGGCGCTCGGCGGCGCGCGCGGCGGCAGCAGCGCCGCCCTTGCCCTTGGCGGACTTGCCGCCCGCGCCGGCCGCGTCGGCGTCGACGTTGTAGCCGCGCAGCGTCGACAGCAGCGCGCGCAGCGCGTGGGAGCCAAACTTGTTGGCAAGCAGCTCGAGCGCGCCCGTGAGCGCGCCTTCGCACCACGCACCGAGCGCGTCGCCGAGCGCCGCCGACGCCGCCCCGTGGTCGGCGGCGAGGTGGGCGTCAGCGGCGCGCAGCGCCGCCTCGCACACGCGGCTGCCGAACGGCGAGCCCGCGGCCGTCGCGAAGCCGCCGTCGGCGCCGACAGCGGTCACGAACGCCGCGAGCTGCTCCAGGCTCGCCTCGGCGAGCAGGGGCTCGAGCGCGTACGAGCACCCCGCGTCGCACGCGAGCGGCAGCTCGAACCCCTCCGCCTCGCCGAAGGCTGCGGCAACGGCGAGCTCGCGCGCCTCGGTGCCCTCGGCCTCGCGCGCGAGCGCCGCCCGCACGCCCACGCCCTCGTCGGCGAAGTACGAGCGCAGCTCCTCGCTCAGCGCGCGCCACGGCTGGCGCGGGCCCGAGCCGCCCATCGCATACGTACACACACCCCCACCCCCACCCCCCCACCTCCGCGGCGCGCGCGCAGCCGCCGCACGGCGGCGGCTACGCCAGCGGACGCGCGGTGCGGTTCAGGTTCTCTCGCGAGCGCTATTTGGGTTCGCTCACCATCATTCGACACCCAAAACGATGGATTGACGTCGCTGCCTCGTCACAACGAACCAGGAAAGTGGAAATAGGGTTTACCTTCGAGTTCGAGAGGTGCGGCGTGGGCAGGATGTGGTCGAGGGGTGCGCGGCCGCGCGTGCGCGCGCGCGCGCTGGGGGGGGGGGGGGGGGGGGCC
>RQSC01000053.1:36713-56425 GCA_013416795.1 Prasinococcaceae sp. CCMP 1430
GTCGGTCGGTGAGATGGCGGGCGCGAGCGCGGAGGGGACGGCCGCGCCGTCGGTGGTGTGGTTCCGCCGCGATCTGCGCGTGCGCGACAACCCCGCGCTCGCCGCGGGCGCCGCCGCGGGCGCCGTCGTGCCCGTCTTCGTGTGGGCACCCGAAGAGGAGGGCCAGTTCCAGAGCGGCCGCTGCTCGCGCTGGTGGCTCAAGCAGAGCCTCGAGGCGTTCGCGGGCACGCTCGACGCGCTCGGCGCCAAGCTGGTCATCAGGAGATCGGCGGAGATGCTGGCAGCCCTGCTGGAGGTCTGCGAGGAGTCAGGTGCGTGCCCCCACCCCCCCGCAAGCCCACCTCGCGCGCCGCCGAGTGCGCCAAAGCGCCGGACCGGACTGTGCCGCGCAGCCAACCCCAAAACATACCATCCGCGAGGAGCGCATAAGCACTGCGGATGGCGGGGTCGGATGCGCGCGGCGCGGCGCGCAAACGCGTTCTCCACCGCCGCCTCCGGAGCATTTTTCTCTCTGCCCCCCCCCCCCCCCCCCCCCCCCCCCCCGGGGGGGGGGGGGGGGGGGGGGAATGTCCTGCCAATGCGCTGGGGCGCTGACCGCCTTCCACTCTGCGCCTCCAAAAAACAAAAAAATGCGCCCACCCGTGCACATCCCCTAGGTGCCAAGACGGTCCACTTCAACCACCTCTTCGACCCCGTGAGCCTGGTGCGCGACAACGTGGTGAAGCAGGGCCTGCAGGACGCCGGCATTGCAGTGCACACGTACAACGCCGACCTCCTGTTCGAGCCATGGAACGTGCTCGGCGACGACGGCAAGGCGTTTTCGACGTACGACGCTTTCTGGGAGCGCTGCCTCAAGAGCGAGGCGCCGCCCTCGCCGCTGCCCGCACCGGCGTCGCTGACGCCCGCGCCCGGCCTCGCGGACCTCGACGGCGAGTCGGTCGAGGAGCTCGGCCTCGAGGAACCCGCGGAGGCGCCGTCGAACGCCGTGCTGTCCCAGCGCTGGACGCCCGGAGAGGAGTCCGCCATGAAGCGGTTCATGCAGTTCATCGGGGCCGAGGGCCACCTGGGCAAGATGGACCGCGCGATGCTTCGGCGCGTGGTGGTCGACGACGGCGATACGCCCAGCACGAGCTGCCTGAGCGCCTTCCTGCACTACGGCGAGATCTCCGCGCGTGACGTCTGGCAAGGCCTGCAGGGCGCGCACGTCAGCGAGGTCGCGCGGGCCGCGTGGGCGCGGCAGTTGGGGTTCCGCGAGTACTCGCGCTACCTGACCTTCCACTACCCGTTCACGCGCGAGCGCTCGCTCCTGGAGAACTTGCGCGCGCTCCCCTGGTGCCACGACCAGAACCTCTTCAAGGCGTGGCGGCAGGGGCGTACGGGCTACCCGATCGTCGACGCAGGCATGCGCGAGCTCAACGCGACCGGCTGGATCCACAACAGCATACGCGTGCTGTGCGCGAGCTTCCTGGTCAAGTACCTGCTCCTGCCGTGGCAGTGGGGCCTCAAGTACTTCTGGGACAGCCTGCTCGACGCGGACATCGAGTCGGACGTGCTCGGCTGGCAGTACATCGCCGGCTGCCTGCCCGATGGTGTGCCGTTCGACGAGCTGCCGGACCCGCACGCGGAGGGCCTGAAACTCGACCCGCAGGGGCGCTACGTGCGCCGCTGGGTGCCCGAGCTCAGCCGGCTGCCCAGCGAGTGCATACACAGGCCCTCGGAGACCGACTGCCCGACACTCGAGGCCGCGGGTGTGGAGCTCGGCGTGACCTACCCACTGCCGGTGTCGGACGAGACGACCGCCCGCGAGCGCGTCAACAACGCGCTCGAGCACGTGCGCTCGGTCATCGCCAGTGGCAACACCTCGGAGCCGGTGCCCTACACGGCCAATCCCATTGGCTCCATCGATGTCGACAGCGCGAACAACAATACTGGCGGCGTGGCGGGGGCCAACGACAGCGGCGCGGCTGTGAACCAGCCGGGTGCGCAAGGCGTTGCATCGGGCGGGACCACGGGGGCGGCCGTGGCGAGATCCGAGGGGCAGGGGCAGGAGCTGCCGCAGCTGGTGGCGCAGCAACAGGGGCGGCGGCAGCAGCGCGTCATGCAGCCCCCCGCAGCAGTGGAGGGCTCTTCCCTCAGCGACGTGCTCGTCCCGCAAGTGGAGGTCGAGGCCAGCGTGCCCGTGCTTTCGCGCGGCGCGGCGGCCGCAGCGACCGTCCAGCACGGCAAAAACCGCCTCGGCGAGGGCGCGGGGTCGGGGGCTGAAGGGAGCGGCGGCGCTAAGGACGGCCGCGCGGCCAGGAGCGACTTGGCCGCGCTGCAGAGCGGTGCGAGGGACGCCATGGATGGCGTGGCGCCGCTCATGACCGCACCTGAAGGCGGCGCGGGGAACAGCTCAGACTCGGCGAAGGACGCGGGGGACGAGCCGCCCGCGCCAAAGAAACAGAAAGTGGGCGGGCAGCATGGCACGGCCCCAGCCACTGTGCAATGAGGTCTAGTGCAGAGGCGGCGATTGGCGCGGGTGCACGCGTGCCCCCGGCCATCGCAGCCACGATTTTCCAAACACACTTTTGACCTAAGCACGCCCACACGCCGAGCGCTCGAGGGCTGTGGCCTGCAAGGGCCAGTGAGTGGGCATGTACACTACATCTACAGTACCCTCTACTTCTACCACAACTTGGGTAACGCGAGCCACGGTGACGCATCCGTAGCACTGTGCTATCACACGAGACGAGAAAGACGCCACCGATTCGAGGAGAGGCCGCGCGGGTGGGATTGAGCGAGAGAAGCAGAATCCTGCAGCGCTGCGCTGGCGCGTCGTGATGCCACGCGCACACTTAATAAATTGGCGCCTTTCGACTGACTTGTGGCAGTGCCGAGCGCGCGCCGCGCGCACACGATGTCCGATGGGGACTGGCGTTGAGTCGTGTAGCGATTACAAAGGGGGCTCGGGTCGCCAGATTGGGGTGCTCGTCCGTGCGCGCGTGCTATGTATACATGCCCCTCGCTATTCGTCCCGCCATCGGGGCGCGCATTAGTGCGCTGCCGCCTCTACGAGCTTCGCCTTGGGCGCGACGCTGATGGCCTGGTACGGCTCGGGCTGGTCGACATCGATGTACCCGTGGCTCTTGAGCACGAGCAGCTCGAAGAAGGCGCGCGCCCCCTCCTTGCGGCTCTTGCCGCCAGCGAGCATGCCCACGCCGGGCGCCAGATCGAGGCGCGGCGCGCGCGGGTTGGGGTGCGCCACCATGGCTGCGCCCTTTCCGCTGCTGCCCCTGCGCCTGCCGCCCTCTTCGGCAAGGGACGCCTTCTCGAATTCCTTGGTCAGATATCCGAGCATCGCCTTGGTGCGCTGCGACCACTCGCCGTGTGCGGCGGTCTCCGCGGGCGAGTCGCCACTCGCGCCCGCGAAGCCGCCCTCCTCCGGCGCGAACTCGCCGCCGTCGAGCTCGCCGCCAGCGTTGTCGTGGAGGCCGGGCATGTCCCCGCCGTCCATCTGACCGAAGTCGGGCTCCTCTGCTGGAAAGTCGGGCATATCGCCGCCGAACTCGCCCTCGCCCGCGCCTGCCACATCGCCGCCACCCCCCACGCGCGCCTCCTCGTCGGCGGCGATGGCGCTTTCGTCCGCGGCGTGCATCCCCTTGTCGACGACGGTGCGCCACTTGGAGTACATGCCCTCGGCCATGCCCTCCGTGGCGCCGAGGAACGACGGAAGCATCCACTCGGCGTTTGGCTCGTCTGCGTCCCACCCGCCCACAGCGGTGGCGCCCTTCTCGTCGCGGCGGCGCTTTTGCGCTGCCGCTCCCGCTCCCGCGGCGAGCGCCGCGCCCGCGGGACGCTCCCCGTGGCCGTTCATGGCCTTGATGTGCTTGTTGGAAAGCTCGGTGCGCTCGCGATCGATAACGAGCTCGCCGGCCGCGCGGCGCTTGCGCTGCGCCGCTTTGCGCTCCTTGAGCTCGACCACCACGGGTGCCGCGACGTCTGCTCCACCCTCGGCTCCCGCGGCCGCCCCGGGCGCGCCCGGGCTGGGGAGCTCGGGAAGCTCGGCGCCCGCGTCGAAGTCAGGCATGTCTGGCTCGCCAAAGTCGTCCTCGAACGCCGGCGCATCCGGCGCGTCGAGGTCGGGAAGCGCCAAGTGGTCGTCCGCGCCGGCGCCACCCTTGCGCAGCGTGTCGGGCGTGGCGCCCGGCACCTGGCCAGGCACGGCCGCGCCCTCGAGCTCGGCGAGCGGGAAGCGATCCTCGTCGAGCGCGCCGTCGCCCTCTGGCAGGGCACGGAGGGCCTCGGGCTCGTCGCCGTACGCACCGAGCGCGCCGTACGCCGAGGCGCCGAAGCCGTAGCCGAGCGCGCCCGCGACACCGCCGTCGGCGCCTGCGAACGCGTACGCGTCATCGTCGCCCTCGTCGAGCACGATGGCGTCGGGCGCCGCGTCAAAGCCGCGCGACAGCCGGCTGGCCTTCTTCGCGCGCTGACGCGCCGAGCCGCCCAAGTCGAAGTCGTAGTCGTCGTCCTCGATGTCGTCCTCGGAGCCGGAGGCGTCCGGGTCGTCCTCGAGCATGCGCTTGCGCCCCAGGAGCGCCTCGGCCGTGCCAGCGAGCAGCAGGTCGGCGTCGGCATCCGCGAGCACGCCCTCGGGCAGCGTGATGGCCTCGTAGCGCGCCGCGCCGCGGCCCTCCTCGAGGTCCACCACCCCCGGGCGGTACGCCTGCTTGATCTTCACGAGGGCCTCATTGCAGTCCTGGTACAGGTACAGCACCTGCCAGTTCGGCGCGGGCAGCGCGCGCGGTTCGCGGTCGCGCGGCGGCGGGTCAGCACGTCGGCGCCTGCGAGCACGCCTACAGGCTGGCGCATGCGGGTGCGCACCCACGCGCGTTGGTGGGTGTGGGCGTGGGTGCGGGTGAGGGTGAGGGTGTGGGTTTGGGGGCGCGGCGCCACGCGCGCGCGCGACGGTGGCTCCTGGCCTCTGCGGTCCCTCACCTTGCGGCCGTAGATGCGGCACACGCCGTACAGCAGGTGGCCGCTCAAGCGCAGCGCGATGGGCACGGCCGGCTCGATGATGGAGTCGACGGACGCGCCGATGTTGGTCTCGAAGACGGCCTTCTTGCCGAGCTTGCGGTCAAGGTGCGCGGCGATCCAGATGACGGACAGCGGTCCCTTTTTGGCGAGGATCTCATGCGCGTAGAACATGGCCGCTGCCCGTCGCCGCCCGCCGGCGCGCCGGCAGTGTGGCCGCCTCCGCCCTGGGCCGCGCGCACGGGCTGCCGCGTGTGGCCCCACGCCCACCGCCCCCCTCCTCTCTGCGCGCGCGCTCCCCCCCCCAACAGAGCGCGTTTTTTGGTTCGCCCGTGGCCGCTTTCCCGCCCTTTCTTTTCGGCTCCGCGCGTTCGGGCGTCGCGCGCCTGCGCGATGATGCGCTTTCCGCCCCGCGTTTCGCGCGCGCGCTCCGGCGGCAACCCGAGCGCATGAGCTTTTGAATGGGTGCCGTTTCGAAAACGCCGCCGCGCGAGGCTCGGTCGAAACGCGCACACGCGGATGCAATGCAAGCGTAAGAGGGGGGGGCGTGGGGTGGCTGCCATCCAGAGGGCCCTGGGCCGGCCAGCTGGTGCTGGCCAGCGCGGGGGGCGCGTCGCGCGCAGAGCGCGCGCCGCGCGGCGGGAGGGGGAGGCAGGGGGGGGGCGGGCAGTGCGAAACTCACCCTCCTTCCGCGAAATTACGCGGAACGAGGAAGGCCAAAGGCGCACCAATGCCGCGCGCTCGGAGGGTCTTTTCCCCACGCACGCGCCCGAATTCCGCACCGCGAGGACGGCGCGGCGCGCGCCGAAACCGCCGCCGGCGAAACGCGCCTTTTCCCGCCCGCGAAAAAGAAGCGCGCGCGCGCGCGCGCGGCAGTTGGTCCCGGCACGCTCCCCCCCTTTTTTTTTTTGAAAGGGCGCGCGCCGACCGCGGCGCCGCGCGCGCCTGCGCGCCCCGCCAACAGCCGCCTCGCCTTCAAACGCCTCTTCTTCCGGAACGGCGGGGGCGAATTTTCGCCGGCCCCCGAAAACGCGTTTTTCCCGCCCGAACGAGGACGAGGCCGCCATCAAAGCGCATGGAAACGAGCACGACGCGAGCGCCTTCAATCGAGCCTGCCCCTGATGAGACACCATCGCGATGGCATTGTATGGGTACAGCACACCCATCCGATGGTGTTGTACGTACGTACCATCATCGGGTGGTAATGGTATCGTACCGCACCACGCGCATCGGGCGCGGAAAGCGAGGCCTTGCTCGCCTGCCTGCGGCGTTCGGTTGATGATCGGGCCAGCACCGCACCCGCCCGGGGAGCTGGAATAGGAGTGGGAATATTAGACCGGCCAACACATCCAGGGGGTCAAAACCGAGGCTGAGACCCGCACCCCCGCGCATCGCTACGCGCGCGCGTCGCATCGGAGTCGTGTGTGGGTGTGCGTCGGGCTTCGGGCGCGCCCCGCTCGCGCCGCGGGCGGGACGGGATTTTCACAAACCCTTCTTGGGAGGGGGATTTCGACCCCGAATGGGCTCGATCGATCGCCTGTTGTGCGCTTCGCGTTTTGTTGCGCGCTGGCTGGGGTGGGGGAAAGTGAGATTTTGATCGGAGGGAGCCGCGAACTACCGAGGAACCGACCGAGGGAGATTCCGGGGCGGGCAGTGTTACCCCCGGTTGGAAACGGAGCTGTTTGGGGCACGCCGTTGGCGCGCCACGCGGGCGCGGTGCGGCCGGGGCGCGGTGGGATGAGGATGAGGGCTGTGGCGCGTGCTTGCCACGCGCGGCGATTGAGGCGCGCGCGGGCACTGTCAGGGGCAGCGGAGCGCGAGGAGGGGGCCGGGGGCGAGCGCGCCGGCGGCGAGCTGCAGCGCCGCCGCGCGGATCTGAACTCGCTGTACACGCGACTCACGGCCGCGCTGCGCACGGAGGACTACGAGGCCGCGGCAGCCCTGCGCGACGCCATCGCGGCCGAGCGCGGCCTGCCCGCAGGCGCGACCGGCTCCGCGCCAGGCGCCGTCACCGACTGGAGGCTCACCGCAGGCCTCCCCGAGTGGCTCGCGGACAGGCTCGAGAGGATGGGCTTCGCGGCGCCCACAGCGGTCCAGGCGGAGGCACTCAAGGCGCTCGCGCCGTGCGCGGTACGAGCGCGCGCGCAGGGCGGGGCGATGCCGCGCCGCCCCCTCCTGCTGGCGCGCATGCGCTCGCCGCGACCACCCGCCCGCCGCGCGATCGCGCCCGCTGACGCCTGCCCGCGTCCCACCTCGTCCAATCCAACGCGCTCCCTCATGCGCCCCGCTCACCAGGGGGCGCGCGGCCACTACGAGGGCGATCCGTTCGGCTCAGATGGCTTCATCTCGGCGTGCCCGGGCAGCGGCAAGACCCTGGCGTACCTCGTGCCAGCGCTCGCCAACCTCACGCCGAACCTCGAGAGCGTGTCAGAGATCTGCCGGGAGGGCGGCACATCGCTCGTCCAGCCCCTGGTCGTCATTTGCGTGCCGACCAAGGTACGTACGCGCGTGCACTCCTGCGCTCGCTCGCGGGCGCGCCGTGTGCGAGCCCGTGCGCGCGCCGCGGCCGTGCGAGCGCCACCCCTGACCGCCTCGCCCGCGCGCGCGCGCAGGAGCTGGGCGCGCAGCTGGCGCTGCTCATTTGGCGCCTGTTGGGCGGCAACACGACGTCCGCCGAATCGCGCGGCCCCGGCGACGCGACCAACATGTTCCAGTACATGGGCCCGCGCGGCGTGCGCGTGGTGGGCATGCTCGACGACGACGACGTGACGCGCGCCACGGAGGACTGCCTGCTTGACGGCGCGAGCATCGTCGTGGGACGCCCCGACGTGCTCAATGAGGCCTACCAGCGCGGCGCTCTTGACATGCCCTCGGTGCAGTACCTGGTGGTTGACGAGGCCGACGAGTGCCTCTCGCGCCACTACGACGCGGTCGCGGCGCTGCTGGCCAGCCCGCCGGGCGGCCCGCGGCAGACGGTGCTGTGCGGCGCGACCGTGCCGCGCACGCTGCGGCAGGCGGCCGTGCGGTCGCAATGGGTCATCGGCGAGCCCGCCCTCATCTCGGACAGGCCACTCGCCGCGGCGCGCGCTGCGGAGAGTGAGCGCGGCGCCGCGGAGGATGGCGAGGGCACCGGCGAGGGGGCCGAGGGCGGCGCCAGCGACTCGGACGAGGGCGCGGGCGAGCACGCGCTGTGGGAGCTCCCCTCGAGCATCACGCACCGCGCGGTGGTGGCTGACAGCGGGCGCACACTTGTGACGCTCACACGGCTGATGCGCGCGGACTGCGAGGCGGCGGCGGCGGCGGGCACCGAGCCACCGCGCACGGTCGTGTATGTGGCCGCCGAGGAGGAGGCCGCGCTTGTGGCCACCGCACTGCGCAAGGCGCTTTGGGGGCATCACACGATTCTCGCGCTGCTGCCTTCGGGGGTGGCGCCGCTTCGCACGCTCGAGATGTTCAGGGACGGCGCAGGCACGGCGCTGGTGGCGACGCCCTCGTCGAGTCGCGGCCTGGACTTCCCACGTGTCGCCCGTGTGTATCTGCTGTGGAGCGGCATCCACGCCACCGATCTGGATGCGCTGCTGCCCGCGGACGAGGCGCTCGCCGCGCGCGTGGAGGAGTCTGTCGCGAGCGCCGACAAGTCGCCGTGGGGCGAGAAGGACTACGTGCACGCCGCGGGGCGCACGGGGCGCATCGGCAACGCGGCGCAGGGCGTCGTCACGACGCTGTGCACATCGCGCGCGGAGCTCGAGGCCGTGGAGGCGGTAGGGCGCGTGGTGGGCGTCGACCTCGAGGAGATCGAGCCGCCCGAGTTCGATGCAACGAGCGTCGACGCGCTGAACGACCTCTTCTACCTGCTCGGGCCGCAGAGCGCGCAGGCGGACGAGTGAGCGAGGGGGGGCTGCGTGCGTGTTGGACGCGTCACTATAGACTACGGCCGCGCGCCCTAGATTTTGTAGTACACACACACGTCGCCTACGCTTTTTACAGGAGCTCTGGCCCGCGCGCTGTCTCCGTGCGGTCACGCTTTGGCGAGCTGGTAGTCCTTATCGCACAGCGGCACGTATATCACGCCCATGGCCGTCCACTCTTCGACCTCTCCTGTGCTCGCAGAGCGGTCGTAGACCTTTAGCTCTTGGCCGCCGCCCTCGGGCCCAACCGGCACCACGAGTCGCCCACCCTTGGCAAGCTGCGCGATGAGCGCATCGGGCCGCACAGGGCTGGCGGCGCCCACGTGGATGGCGTCGTACGGCGCGCGCGCCGAATAGCCCTGCGGTCAAAGAGAGAGAGCGCGCAGACGAGCGTCAGTCAGCGCGATGTGCTCGTCGCTCCGAGAAAGCTCGCTGGCGGGGGCGCCCTTTGCCGCACCTGCCGCCCGTCCCCGCATACGAGCTCCAGCGCACCGTCCTGCTCGAGCTCGTGCGCGGCGGGGTCGGCTCGCACGTTGCGGCGCGACCCCTCGACGAGCGCGTCGATGTGGTCGATACCCACGGCGACCCCGCTTGAATCGCCCCGAGCGCCGGTGCCGCGCACCATGTGCGCCATGCACGCTGTGAGATAGCCTGTGCCACTGCCAACGTCGAGCGCGGCCGCGCCGGGCCTCAGCTGCGCCTCGAGGAGATCCAGCGCGGCGGCGTGCATGTGCGGGGCGGAGATGGTCACGCCGTGCCCGATGGGCTGCGGCGCATCTTCGTACGCGCTCCCCGCGCGGCCCCGCGGCAAGTAATGGCCGCGATCGACGGCACGCATCGCCGCAGCCGCGCGCTCCGAGCGCAGCACGCCGTTGCGCGCGAGCGCGTCCGCCAGCGAGGCAGCGTCGTGGCCGTGCGAGCGCCACGCCATGGCGAGCCCCACGCGGCGTGCTCGCGCGGGGCCAGGCGGCCGGGATGCGCGGCGCGCGCGCGGCGTGAGTAGCGCCTCCACCGCCGCCGTGGCTGCAGACGCGCGCGCCGCAAGCTCCAGGCCGCTGCGCGGCGCCGCGTGCCCGCGCTGTGGGCGACCGGGGGGGGGGGGGAAGGGCTGTGGCGGTTGGCGCCAGCTCAGCGCGCGGTACCGTCACGATAGGCTACAAACACACACACAAAAAAATCGACCCCACAAAGAAGTCTACGGAAATGGTATCGCAATCTCTGGCTGAGGTTGGCGGAGATCGCCGCGGATCGCGCACGAGTGGCAGGCAGCGCGCCGCGCCGGCGGTGCGCCACGTGGCGCGCGGCGCCGCCCGGTGGGGGGTGAGCGTGACAGGAGGAGGGGCGGCGGCGGGCGGCGCGGCCGACGCGCACACAGCTGTGTTGACGCAGGCGCCAGAAGGCACGAGTGTCGGTCAGCGGCGTCCGCCCCCCCTGGGGGAGTGGGCCGGGGCCGCCTCCGCGCGCGATATGGCCGCTGCCGCCGCATCCATCGCGCGCGGCGGGCGGCGCGCGGCAGCGCCGAGTCAGGCGGCGCGAGCCGCCAGGCCACGCGCAGCGGCGCTTGTTGCCGCCGCGCAGGCTGGGGCGAAGACGGAGGTAAAGGGGGGCGCTCAGGAGGCTGGCGAGGAGCAGGAGGAGTACGAGGAGGAGGAGCTGCGCAAGCAGGAAGCCTTCGCCCGATGGCGCGTGTCGAACGGCGTGGAGAGCCCGCTGCTGCGCGTGGCGCCGCTGCCCGGGGGCGGCCGCGGGACGCTCGCCACACAAGACGTGCGCCGAGGCGACGTGCTCGTGTCACTGCCGCGAGCCGCCTCGATCTCTGTCGAGATACCCGAGCGCGACGCGCATCCGTGTTCGCGCGCGGTCGGCGCGGCGGTGTGGTCCGAGCTGCCGCCGAAGGCGCGGCTGGCGCTCGCACTGGTGGAGGAGCGGCGCGCGGGCGCCGCGGCGCCGCGCGCGCCGTACGTGGATCAGCTGCCCTCTGGCGCGCGCGCTCCTGACCTCCCGCCGCTGTGGAGCGACGACGAGCTTGCGTGGCTTGGCTACGCGCCCGTGGCGCACGCCGCGCGGCTGCTGCGGAGCGAGTGGGAGCGCTCGGTCGCGTCGTGCGCGAGTGCGGCTAGCGACAGCGAGATGCTCTGGGCGCTGGCTTGCGTCGAGTCTCGCGTCTTCAGCGGGACCCTCTCCGAGGGCGCTGCCGATGTGTTGCCGCGCGCAGCAGCGGCCGTGGCCGCGGCCCTTGTTGCCGCCGGTGCGGCGGGCACGGACGCGCCCACGCGCCTCGCAGGTGCCGCGGTCGTCATTGCTCTCGCGGTCCGAGAGCTCGGCGTCTTCAGCCCCGAGGAGGAAGGCGGTCGCGCGCCGGGCCTCGGGGGCGGAGCGCGCACTCTGTACGGCCTGATGCCCATGGTGGACGCGATCAACTCAAAGTCGCGCTCGGCGACGAACTTCGCATACGACGCGCGATCCGACACCTTCGTGGTCCGGGCGGACGAGAACTTCACCAAAGCGGGCGAAGAGGTGAGCATTTCCTACGGCCCCCTCAGCAACGACGAGTTGCTCGTGCGGTACGGCTTCGTAGAGGAGGGGAATCCATGCGACGTCTACGAATTCTCCGACCTGCTCGACGCCGTCAGGGACGCGTACGCGCCCGCCGCCCGCGTCGACGATCCGCGCGCACGCGCCATGCTGAACGAGCGCGGCCTTCTCGCGCCTGCCATGCGGGCGCGCATCGACGCGAGTGGGAGGCTGATCGATCGCGCACGCGTGGAGCGCGCCGTCGCGCTGTACCTCAGCGAGGATTGTGCCGAGGCAGCGAGCGACGGCAGCGATTCGGCGGCAATCGCGCGCGCTCGCGAGGCGCTCCGAGCGGCCGCCGTCAGCGCTGAAGCAGTCCTGATGCGCGTCGATGCCGACGCCGGCGCCGACGCCGAAACGGGTGCGGGCCGCCTCGCCGCCCGCGCGCGCCTCGCGCGCGCGTTCCGCGCTGAGAAGCGGCGCGTGCTGCGCGCAGCCCTGCAGGCCTGGTAGAGGGCGGCCGCCGTGACGGGGCGCGGTGGTGTTCCCGATGGGGCTCCCGTGAGGCAGCGAAGTCCTCGAGCGCGCCGTGCTGCGAGGACAGAGAGGCCCGCGCGCCGCGCCGCGCCGCGAGGACGGCGTCCGTCGCGCGCCCAATTCGACCGCAGACATTTTAATTTTCGCTTCAAGCCATTTCGCGTATCGCTCGCCGTGGAATCGCCCTCGGCGGCTGTGCATTCCGACCTGTCCAACCATCCCTCCGCCGCGAATTCGCTTCGTGGGCTCGCTGAAGCGCCATCAAACTCCTACGGCAACTCGCCCGTGGGCTAATTTTAATTGCGGACGCGCGTGGTTGGCTCGATCGGCAGCCGCGCCGCCGCAGCTGGCAGCCTTCGTGCCGCAGGTGGCGCGCTTGCTCGGAATTTACCCACGGGAGAGTCACGTTGATGGCGTCTCGGATGCCGCGCCCGCCGGGCCGCAGACGGCGGCGAGCGGCGCCGATCGCGGATTGCGGCGGCAGGGGGAGCGGAGCGGGGCAGGGACGCTGGCTGGGCCCAGCAGAGGACGCCTTGGTAGAGCTTGCGCGTCGCTCGATTGCCGTCGACGCTCTCGCTTAATCCCTTCCGACACGCCTGGAGCCCCCCTGCCGCCGCGCGCCGCGCCGCGCCGCCGATCGGCGCCCAACACCCCCCCGCTTCTCCGGCCGCGTTTCACGGTTTCGCTTTCGCCGCGCGCGGCGCCGCGACTCCCCCGCTCTCTCCTGCGTTTCAACCTGTGACGCACGGCGCCACGGCCGCACACCAGCGCGCCCCCCTCCGGCGATTCTTTCGGTTCCCTGCCACCCCCAACACACACACGTACTGTACTCGTCAAAAAAAAAGGGGAAAAGGAAAAAGAACCCCAAAATGCGGATCGACGCCGCGGCGCCGGCGGCGAACGCGCCATCAGAACGCACCGTCCGCGCGACGGACGCTCGCGCCTGTGCTGCGCGGTTGGCGGAACAGGATATTGAAAGCGAAACCGTGAAAGCGAAACCGATATTTTCCGCGGCGCCGGCCGGGACGCAACGGGCAGAGAGAGGTTCTCAGGCAGGCAGGCAGTACTGCGAATTTGGATCATTTCATGGGCGTGCGACCAGCAACGGACGTGCGGGGGGAGTGACTGGAGGAGCAGACTGGGAGGAAGATCCGGGGATCGATCGATGGAACGAGCACGCCCGCGGCGGAAAAACAAGCGCGCGCGCGGGTGGCCGCTGCGCGCGGAGGTTGGATCGGGGCGCAGGGTCCGAGGCGCGCGGCGCGTCCGCGCGCCGCGACCTGCTGCTGGCGATCCAGCGCGACGCGCAGCAGCGATGGGACGCCGGCAAGGTGTTCGAGGTGGACGCGCCCGAGGGCGCCGAGGGGGCACCGGGCGAGAAGTACTTCGCCAACTTCCCCTACCCGTACATGAACGGCCTGCTGCACCTCGGCCACGCGTTCTCGCTCTCCAAGGTCGAGTTCGCGACCGCGTTCCACAGGCTGCTCGGCGAGAAGGTGCTCTTCCCGCAGGGCTTCCACTGCACGGGCATGCCCATCAAGGCGTGCGCCGACAAGATCAAACGCGAGATTGAGATGTACGGCAATCCTCCGGTGTTCCCCTCTGACGAGGAGAGGGAGGCTGAGGCCGCCGCCAAGGAGGCCGCCAAGGCCAAGGCGGCCGCCGCCGCGGAGCCCAAGGCCGACCCCACCAAGTTCAAGGCCACCAAGGGCAAGGCCGCCGCCAAGAAGGGCGTGGGCGCCACGCAGTGGGAAATCATGAGGATGAGCGGCATCCCCGACGAGGAGATCGCTGCCTTCGCCGACTCGCTGCACTGGCTGAACTACTTCCCGCCGCTCGCCAAGCGCGACTTGACCGCGATGGGCTGCGGCATCGACTGGAGGCGCTCCTTCATCACCACGGACGTCAACCCGTACTACGACGCCTTCGTGCGCTGGCAGTTCAACAAGCTGAAGGCCCAGGCCAAGGTGGTCAAGGCCACGCGCTACGCCGTGTACTCGCCCATCGACGGTCAGCCGTGCGCCGACCACGACCGCGCGTCAGGCGAGGGCGTGCAGCCGCAGGAGTACGTGCTCATCAAGATGCAGGTGCTCGAGCTCCCGGACGCGCTCAAGACCGCGTGCGCGGGCAAGGAGGGCAAGGTCTTCTTCGCGGCGGCCACGCTGCGCCCGGAGACCATGTACGGCCAGACCAACTGCTGGATCCTGCCCGACGGCGACTACGGCGCGTACGAGATGGCCAGCGGCGAGGTGTTCGTCATGGGCGAGCACGCGGCGCGCAACGCCTCGTACCAGCTGATGTCCGCCGAGTGGGGCGTGCCCAAGCGCCTCGCCAGCTTTAAGGGCGCGGCGATGCTCGGCGTCCCGCTCAAGGCCGCGCTCGCCGTCAACCAGCGCATCTACTGCCTGCCGATGATGACCATCCTGATGGACAAGGGCACGGGCGTGGTGACCAGCGTGCCGGCGGACGCGCCGGACGACTACATGGCGCTGCAAGACCTCAAGAACAAGCCCGCACTGCGCGAGAAGTACGGCATCAAGGACGAGTGGGTGATGCCGTTCGAGGTGATCCCCATCATCCGCATTCCAGACTTCGATGAGGACGGCGAGACCACCACGTCGGCGGTGCACATGTGCACCAAGCTGGGCATCAAGTCGCAGAACGACAAGGTCAAGCTGGCCGAGGCCAAGAAAGCCACCTACCTCAGGGGCTTCAACGACGGCGTGCTCATGGTGGGCGAGCACGCGGGCACCAAGGTCGCCGAGGCCAAGGCCGTCATCAAGAAGGAGCTCGTCGATGCGGGCTGGGCCGCGCTGTACGCCGAGCCCGAGTCGCCGGTCATGTCGCGCTCGGGCGACCTGTGCGTGGTGGCGCTCACCGACCAGTGGTACCTCACGTACGGAGAGACCAACTGGCGCGCGCAGGCCGAGGCGTGCCTCAAGGACATGGAGACGTACCATCCTGAGTGCCGCAGCCAGTTCGAACACACGCTCGGCTGGCTCTCGCAGTGGGCGTGCTCGCGCTCCTTCGGGCTCGGCACGTGGCTGCCGTGGGACGACCAGTATCTCATCGAGAGTCTGTCAGACTCGACCATCTATATGGCGTACTACACTGTGGCGCACCTCATCCAGAACGGCGAGATGTACGGCAAGGACAAGTCGCAGGTGGACGCGGCCGACCTCACAGACGACGTGTGGGACTACGCGTTCCAGGACGGTCCCGTCCCCGCGCGCGTGGCGAGCGGCGAGAGCTCGCTGAGCATGGAGACGCTTGCGGCCATGCGCCGCGAGTTCCGCTTCTTCTACCCCTTCGACCTGCGCGTGTCCGGCAAGGACCTCATTCAGAACCACCTCACCTTCGCGCTGTACAACCACGTTGCGCTGTTTCCGAAGAAGCACTGGCCGCTCGGGTACCGCTGCAACGGCCACCTGATGCTCGATGGCGAGAAGATGTCCAAGTCGACGGGCAACTTCAAGACGCTGCAGCAGGCCATCGACCTGTACTCGGCGGACGCCATGCGCTTCGCGCTGGCGGACGCGGGCGATACCATGGACGACGCCAACTTCGAGGACGCCACGGCCAACAACGCCATCCTGCGCCTCACGAAGGAGCTCGCGTGGGCGGAGGACACGATTGCGGCCGCGCCGACCATGCGCGACGGCGAGCTCACCTTCGCCGACAAGATTTTTGAGAACGACATCAACAAGGCGGTCGCGGAGACGCGCACGCGGTACGAGTCGATGATGTTCCGCGAGGCGATGCAGTCGGGCTTCTACGCGATGCAAAACGCGCGCGACCTGTGGCGCGCCGCGTGCGGCCCGTCCGGGCTGCACCGCTCGCTCGCGCTGCGCTTCATCGAGGCGCAGGCGCTCATGCTTGCGCCCGTGACACCGCACTTCGCCGAGCACGTGTGGGCGCGCCTGCTCAAGCGCGAGGGCTTCGCAGTCAATGCAGGCTGGCCCAAGGGGGGCAAGGTCGACCCGAGCCTCGCCGTTGCGCGCGAGTACGTCACCGATCTGCTCGCGTCGCTGCGTAAGCAGCTCGCCAAGAAGGCGGGCAAGGGCGGCAAGAAGGGTGCGGACGGCATCGACACGCTGCATCTGTACGTCGCCCCGCGCTTCGAGGGATGGCGCGCGGTCTGCCTGCGCATCCTGCGCTCAGCGTACGACCCATCGGCGCCTGGTGGCTCGCGCTTCCCGGCCGATGCCGAGGTGCTCGCCCAAGTGAAGGCCTCGCCCGAGATATCGCAGATGGCAGAAGCCAAGCAGGTGCTCAAGCTCGTGATGCCCTTCCTCAAGTTCAAGAAGGCGCAGGTGGAGACCCTCGGCGCGGACGCGCTCTCCGACACGCTCGCCTTCGACGAGGCAGGGGCGCTCGAGGCGTCGAGTGAGTACCTGCGCCGTTCGCTCGGCCTCGCGTCGGCCAAGGTCCTGTCGGTCGAGAACAAGGCCGCCGTTGACAAGGCAGGGCCGCTGCACGCGGCTGCCATCGCGGCTGCGACACCGGGCGCGCCCGCGGCGCTCCTCATGAGCGCGGCGGAGGCAGCGCCGCCGACGGTTTACGGCGACTCCGGGTGTGCCGGCGCGCGCGCGGTGGCGGCGCTCTCAGCGCTGTGCGACGCCGAGGTCACTTTCAGCGGCGAGGCGCCGCCGGCATCGGTGGCGGCGGCGATGGCCGCCTATTCCACACCCTGCGCCGCGCGCGTGCGGGGCGCGGCAGTCGCCGGCGCAGCTTCCATGCTGCGCGCCATTGCCCTGGCGGCCGCCCCCGCGCGCGTGGGCGCGCCTGGTAGCGCCGAGAACCAGCTGCTTGACCTCTGCGTGCGCAACGTCGCGCCGGCGCTCGCATCGGGAGACGCCGCGCGCGCGGGCACCTCGCTGGACGCGCTCGAGGGTGCGCTCGAGGGCAGGACTGTGGACGCTGAGGGTGCGTGCATCGGGCAGGTGTACGCGGCCGCGCTGCTGCGCGACGCCGACGTGGGGGCGCGTGCCGCCTGTGCGGCGCACAAGGGCGCAGCATGGGCGCGGTAGTCGGCGACAGTAACGCTTTGCGTCGCGAAACCCAGTCTCTCACTCGCGCTCGAACACGAGCCAGAAGTTGTTGGCGGGCATGTCGCGCACCTCGCGCAAGTCGAGGCCCTCGGCGGCGCACGCGCGGGCGACCTCGTCAATGTCGCGGTACCCGAAGGCCGCGTCGCGCGCGCGCAGGCTCGCATCGAAGGCGCGGTCGCTTTCGCCGTTGAATGCGCCGTCGCGCGTGAAGGGCCCGTACACGCCCAGCACCCCACCGCGCTTCAGCACGCGCGCGGCGCCTGCGGCGAGGCCGAGCGTAGACTCCCAAGGGCTGATGTGCGTCCTGCTCCGGCCCAGGCCCGAGACACAGGTGGCGCGGGCGGCGCCGTCAGCGCCACGAGCACCAGCGACGCTAGCGACGCCGCGACAAGCAGCTGCGCGAGCAGCCGCGCATGGCGCGACGCACATGTTGACGCACACCACGGCGTCGTACCGACCCGCGCCTTCTGCCTCCGCCTCCGCCTCACCCCAGCGGCTAAGAGTGAGCCCGTTGCGCGGCCCGCATGCGGCGCCGAGGTCAGCATGTGCTTGTGCATGCGCGTGTGCGCGCGTGTGATCGCATGCGTGTGCGCCGTGCCGCGCACCTGTTGGCAGCGTCAAGCTGAGAGGCCTTGCGTATGTCGGCGCCGCCTGCCCGCGCGTTCTCGCAGTGGTGCTCGATGGCAGGCAGCAGTGCCGGGTCGGCCTCAGTAGGAAACCAAACGGCGCCGCGCGCGCCGGGCAGTCGCGGCGCCAGGTACGCCGCGTGCTCGCCGGGGCCCGACGCCACCTCGAGCACACGCGCGCCCTCGGGGAGTCCCGCCGCCAGCAGCGCCGCGAGGATCGGCTCGCGATTCCTGACGAATGCCGGCGATGTCGGCACGCTCCCCGCCATTGCCACCGCGCGGTACCCCGTCGTCGCCGCCGCGCGAGCCGCGGCCGCCCTCGCCCGTGATCCTTCCCGCGTCCCGGCTGCTCGCGCGGCGAGCATGTGCGAGCGACGAGCCCCGCGGTCGGGACCGCGCCGCGCGCGCTGTGTGGTTCAGTGCCGGCAGCGGGAGCGACTGCGAGAGAAAAAATTGCGATGCATTGTATTACATGTACCACCCCCGGTACCTGGACACTGTTCCGACACTACCGACCCCGACACCTCCGCCTCGGTCCTGACGCGCGCTGCCCGCTGTCATTGAGCCTTCGAGAAGAACGCGCGAATGTCGCGCTGGGCCACAGAGCGGGGCGTGAACTGCGGCTGCCTCTTCTGCCTCGCCAGCGAGGACGAGGAGGCCGCGGTGTGCTCGCCCACCTGCGCTCTCGCGAACGTGCGCTTTCCGCCACCACCCCCGCCCCCGCCGCCACCGCCCGCGGTTGCAGTCCCCTTTCCCTTGCCTTTTCCCCTGAGCGGCGGGATGGTGTACACGCGTATGCGCTGCTGCTCCTTGTTGCGCCACACGGTGGAGCCCACGGGCGCGTCGATGACGTCGTACCCATTGCCATCCTCGTCGCGCGGAGGTGCGGTGGCGCGCGCGGCGCGTGCGGCCTCCAGCGAGGCCTGTCGCGCGGCCTTGAGATCCCTTAGCCTGGGGTGGCGCTCGGGGTAGTTGGCGCCGAGAGCGACGCCCGCGCGCGCGAGCACGTCCGGGGGCGCGTTCCAGGGCTCGTGCGTGTGCTGCTTGGGCAGCAGCGCGAGCTCCGGCACCCACTTGCGAATGTACTCGCCCGTGGGGTCGCTCGCCTTGCTGACGGGGCTGACGGTGAACGACCACTGGTCGATTCCGCACTTGGCGGCGTTCTGCCACATCATGCCGTTGATGGCCAGATCCCCGTCGACCAGGAAGTCGTGGAAGTGCCTCGCGCCCTCGCGCCAGTCGATGTTGCAGTAGTCCACCAGGTACGCGGCGGCCGACATGCGCACCGACTGCGAGATGTAACCCGAGGCGATGAGCTCGCGCATGGCGGCGTCCACCAGGGGGAAGCCCGTGCGCCCTTCACGCCAGCCGCGCAGCAGCTCGCGCGCCTCCGCGCCGCCCAGCCAGCGCTGGTTGGCGTATGCCGGCCGCAGCGGCGCCGCGCTGAGTGCGGGCCAGTGATGCAGCTGCCAGTACGCCAGGTCGCGCCAGTAGAGCCGCCGATAGGCAGTCTTGGAGACGCGGAACCCCCCTGCGGCCTCGACCCCGGCGCGCACGCGCCGCGGCGAGATGATCCCGAGCCGCAGGTATGGGGACAGGCGAGAGACCGCCTCGCGCGAGTCCGCGCGTGAGCGGTCGCGCTCGTACCGCGCGTACCGCTCCGAAGTCCACCGCGCGAGCTCGGCGTGCGCGGCCGCCTCTCCGAACCCTCGCCAGTGCTTGGCGAACTCGTCGCTCCATCGCGGCACGCCCGGCTGCGCCCCGTCGACGTCGAGGCCGAGCGCTGACAAGGGGAGCGGCCGCGCCGCGGCGACCTCGTCGGCGCCGTGGCCAGGCGGGAGCGTCGCGGGCGCCGCGTGCGTGCGATAGTCCTCCCCGAGCTCTCGGCAGGTGGCCACGAAGGGCGTGAGCGTGCCGAAGTGGCCCGTCCACTTCCCCGGAAAGGGCAGCCGCACGTCCTCTGGCGCGTGCAGCAGGAATCCGGGAAAGAGTACCACGTCCACGCCCGCGTCCGCGAGCGCGCGCGCGGCGGCCGCGTCGCACGCGCGCAGGTGCGGCTCGTAGCG
>RQSC01000053.1:72472-95736 GCA_013416795.1 Prasinococcaceae sp. CCMP 1430
CGCCGCGGCCGCGCGGTGTCAGCGCGCGCCCCCAGCGGCCGCAGCAACCGATCGCCCGAGCGATCGGCCCGCGCGATCGCCCCGCGATGCGCCCCTGGAGGGGAGGAAGGGGGGCGGGGGGGGACGCACCTCTCGCGCCGCGCGCGCTGTGGCAGCGGCCGCGCGCGCGCGCGCCCGGCCGCAGATCACCCACGGGAGAGTAATTGACACATCAGAATGCATTCAAAATTGAAAAGCGCTATCGATGGCGTGTTTTCCCGTTCTCCCGAACTTCTCCGTCGCTCCACGTGTCTGGCGGAAGCGAGGTTCGCTCGGCGACGACGCCTTCCCAATTGCTTTCTGCATGTTTTGAATACATTCATTGTCATATAAAACTGCATAATTACGCATTTCGTCAGATCGTAAACGGGCAAATTTAATCGCTTCGCGCTGGTTGAGAGAGGGCATGCGAGTGGTGCCACTGCACGCGCGCGCGCGCGCCCTGGGCCCGCCGCCGCCCCCGCCCTCGCGCGGAAGCAGACACCAGGCGGCAGCGACAGTTCCGCCTCGGCCGCGCCAAGGAGACCCGGGCGAGCCTTCGCGGGAGCGCGGCCCTGGCCTCGGCAGTCGGCACCAAATACTGGGCCAACAGCAGCGATTTTTTGTGCGTCGCAGAGAAATACGACAGCGACATGGACGGCACTGGCGCGAACGGCGCGGCGAGGGCGGAGAGCGCGCGGCAGGCGCTCCTTCTCGTTGCGCAGACGCTGGGCACCAATGCTGCGGATGTGCGCGCGGCGCGGGAGGAGCGCGACGCGGCGCGGTCCGCCACGAATAGCGCCGTTGGTTGGCTGGTCGAGTGGTTGCTGTCAAAGGACACTCGTGATTTTTGGACGCTCGTCATATATGCAGCAGACCAGGGGCAGACAGAGGTTCTCAAGTGCGCGATTCAGATCAGCTCTACTATCTATGATGACGGGCTAACGATGACTAACGTCGTCGGGTTTGATAAGGACGCGCTCGGGCGTGTCTCGGTGGTGGCTGCAATCTGTGGACGCGTCGACTGTCTCCAGCTCCTGCTGACGGCGGGCGCCAATGTCAAACCTTCTGATCACGTGGTGCAATCTCTACTTTCTGAGGCAACTTCGATGGGCAATACCGATTGCGTGCGACTTTTGCTCGATGCTGGCATAGATGTGAGGGATCCGCCCCACGCACCCTGACTTCATGCCTTCAAGTTGCGGTCGGCGTCCTTCTAGCGCGCGCGCCCGCGCGCGGCGCGCGCCGAGTGGCGCGCCCGCCCGCGCGCGCGTTCGCATTTACGGTACGACATCGAAACCCTAACGTCCTCCCCCGTCGCCGCGCCGGCGCGATGCGCGAACGCGTTGCGACCCGCGTTCGCGCGGACCCTTTTCGGCCGAGGCGGATTCGGATTCGAAACCCGCGCGCGGGCGGGGGAAAGGGAAAGAGCCCGTGTCTCCCCCCCAAAAACGAAACCGCAGCTGAAATGATACATCATATTGTACCATCACGGGATGGTACGTACATCAGGTTGAAGTTTTTTGTCTTTGATGCATTCATTGACTTTTCCCCCAAGTGTCGGAAGAACCCCTGACTCCCTCCAAAAATTTTGTTGCTGTAGTACTACCAATTGGTATGTGTTTTCACTCACTTACCCCCTAAGTGTTCCTTCAGTGTTTTGACACATCTATTCAAAGACACCACTTTTCAAAACGCCATCAAATGCAAATGTTGACGTCGGTTTTAGGGAAAGGCCCCAGCAAAGTCGGACCTTTGGGAGACGGAAACGGCGCCGCGCGATCGCGTCGCGATCGAGGCCGAGGCGTGCGGCACACGGGGCGCGCGGGGCGGGGCGGGCTCCCCCACCCCACCCCACCCCACCCCAACGCACCCAAACCCGCCCCCCCCTCTCGCTGTGCTCCGTCCAGCCCTGTCGTCCCCCCTTGATCAGCCGCGCGCGCGCGCGCGGGGATCGCGGCGGCGGCCGCGGCGGCGCACTCGCGGGTGTGCGCGGGCGCGCGTGCAGGGGGGGTGGGGTGCGTGGAGACGGCATGTTCCTCAGGGAACTCGCGCGCATCCGCGGCGAGGAGGTCAAGCGAGAGGCGCCGGAGGTGTATCGTGGTGGTGGCGGCGCCAACGGGGCTGCCGCCGCTCCGCCGTCACCTGGGGCGGACGCCGCGCCCGAGGCTGCTCGCACGCTGCCCGCGCAAACGACGCCAGCGAGCCCCAACGGCGCCGCGACGCCCACCAACGGCGCTCTTTCGCGCTTTAACGGCCTCGACACCCGCTCGCCGCCCGAGGAGCCGCTGGTGGTGAGCTCTCCCGATGCGACGCACGTCGCATCGATTGCGACCGCGGGCGCGAGCGCGAGCGCCACAGGAAAGAACGTGGTCGTCGCCGTGCGCGTGCGCCCGCTGAGCGCTACCGAGGCCAAAGCTGGAGCGCGCATCGCTGTTCGATGCGACGGCCGGCGCGTGAGCGTCGAAGGCGGCGTCGGCGGCGAGCACAGCGGTTCGCCAGGCGGTGGGCGCGCAACGCCGGGCGCCCCGCCTGTGAGCTTCGCATACGACGTCGTGCAGGATGACGAGGCCAACCTGTCTCGCGGTATGGGTGCAGGAGACATGCAACGGTCCATGTACGAGGCGGTGGCCGTGCCGGCCATCACCGAGCTCATGGAAGGGTACAACACCACCATTCTCGCCTACGGCCAGACTGGCTCAGGCAAGACGCATACCATGCTCTCTTCCGAAGATGAGGTCGGGGCTGAGGGCCAGGTGCGTCACGCGAGCGCGATTCAACTGCGGTGGCGCACGCGCGCGCTCAAGCGAAAGGGGCGCTCCCGGCGTTCTCGCGCGCCCGATAGGCGAATCCATGCGGGGTGCTGACTATAGCTCGCGGCACTGGTCCGCTCGGCGCAAAATCATCGCTAGGGCTTGATCCCGCGCATGGCTGCGGGCCTCTTCGAGCGCATCGCCGCCAGCGGTGAGCTGCTGTCTGAGGACCAGACGGTCGAGGTGTCCATGCTGGAAATTTACCAAGAGCGCGTGGCGGACTTGCTCGCGGGTGCTGTGAGGCGTGGCGCGCCACCCGCGGGTGTGTCGCTCGCGGCTGGGAGTCCGCACTCAACCGTATGGGCGCAGATTGATACCGCTGGCCGCAGGTCGAACCTCGCGCGCGCGCGCGCGCGGAGCGCCTCTTCGAAGCTCGCCTTCAGTCAGGCGAGCGATGGCGCTCGCGCGCGCGCGCAGCCGGCGCTCGCCGTACGCGAGCACCCGCGGCACGGCCCGTCCGTCGAAGGTCTTGTGCACGTGCGTGTGCGCAGCGCGAGAGAGCTGCTGGCAGCGCTGGAGCTGGGCACCGCCGAGCGCACGACCTCGTACACTGCCATGAATGACCGCTCGTCGCGGTCGCACGCGGTGTTCACCATCACGCTGCGAAGGTCCGTGCTCGAGACTGGAGCAGGCTCCGTTCTGGGCCCCAACGGCCGTCCCTTCGAGGCGGAGCGCGTCGCCCGCTGCTCACTGGTCGACCTGGCCGGCAGCGAGCGCCAAGATCGGTCGGGAGCGACGGGTGCGAAGCTACGCGAGAGCTCCATGATCAACCGCTCACTCACGCTGCTCAACGACGTGATCGTGCACCTGAGCAGGGACCCGAACAAGGACTCGAGATTCGTGCCTTACCGCAACTCGGTCCTCACATGGCTGCTCAAGGAGTCGCTCGGTGGAAACGCCAAGACGGTCATGGTCGCGACGGTGTCGCCCTGCGCGGCTCACGTGCGCGAGACGGTCTCGACCCTGCGCTACGCCGCCCGCGCCAAAGGCATTCGCAACTCCCCAGAGGTCAACGAGGACCCGCGCCAAGCACGCATACGCCAGCTCGAGGATGAGGTGCGCGGTTTGCGCAAGGAGGTGCGCCGACTCAAGACAGCGCACGGGGAGGGGCACGAGAAACACCCTCATCAGAATGGCGGCAGTAGCCCTGCGAGCGATGGGCCGCTGCTCGTTGGCCGCATGGCGGCACTCGAGGAGCGCATGAAGCGGCTTGCGGTCATGGAAGCGAACGTGCGCAAGGCGCGCACGTGGGCGTTCCTCCTTTGGCAGGAGGTGAGCTCGAAGGGCTTCGTCGACTCGGAGAGCGTTCTGGCCTTCATTGACGACGTCGAGGAGGACGACGCTGCCATGCCCACGTCCGGCAGCGGTAGCGGTAGTCCCGGGGAGGGCGAGAACGGGGAGGTCAGCGCCGATGAGTTCGCCGCCAAGCGCGCAGAGGAACGCCGAGCGCGGCGTCGCGCGCGCCGCCGACAGCGCTTCCGAAACGTGGTGAATGGCGGGCTGCGCTATGGCAACCAGCAGGCAATCGCTGCGCTCCTGGACGAAGGCGGCAAGGGGCATCACTCGTCGTGAGTATATAAAAAATGGCATTCTTTCCAAAGCACGTGCACGCCCTCTCACGCAAGCAGCCAAGGACGCTCTCGGCAAGAGCACGCGCGCGCGTCGCGACAGGTGCGTCGACGACCGTGGCACGCAGCGTGCCTCCCCGCCCCGCCCATATTCCTCAGGCCCCTAGGATTCCGTCCAGAGATTTCCTCGCAGCCACGCAGTACAGCGACACGTCTGCGCTCACCGCCAACTGCGCGACTGTCATTGCGTTTTGCGGCTCTCGACCGGAGTTTCCGACGTGCTCGTCGTGGGCAGCTCGCGAGGCGCAGCGACGACGCCAGCGATGGCGACGACGAATCGCAGCGTGTGCAGGCACAGCGCGGTCGTCTCAGTCGCGCGTATGGGCTCGTCGACGTCGTCCAGCAGACGCGAGAGCGCCGCGAGCATCAGCGCCGCAGCTGCGAACGACCCCAGCTTCAGCGCAGAGAGATGTTTCTTCGGCTTTCCGATGCGCAGCGCGAACAGGGCAGCGAGCGTGAGCTCCACGAGCCCGAGCGAGCGGCACACGTGCAGCAGCAGCTCCTCAGCGCGCGTTCCCCCGTCGAATTTCAGGCCCGCGCCCGTGCCGCCGCCCCCGCCCTGCTCCTCCAGCCACGCAAACATGAAGGCGGGGCACAGCACGAGCAAGCAGCCGTGCGCGGAAGCGAGCAGAGCCTGCAGCATGAGCGAAAGCAGCGCGACCGGATGGTGCACGCGCTTCGCCTTTGCCATCGCTGGCGGCCGGCGGTCGGTGGTCGGCGCCGCTCGGCGCCGCTCGGCGCTGCCGCCGCAGCGGCCCCTGCCCCCACAGGGGGGGGCGTCCCTCTGCCGTGCCGGCGGCCGCCGCCGTCCCTTTCGCGCCCACGAACGCGCGCGCGCTTTCGGGCGCTCTGTGCCGCCTCCGCTGCTCCGCAGGCGCCCCTGCCGCCGGTCCTCGGGGCGGCAGAGGTCGCGGTCGGCGGCCGAGGGGGGCTGGCCGCTGGCGGTGCGCGCGCGACCCCGCCCCTCCTCGCCGCGCGCGCGCTGTGGCTGTGGCAGCACGCCCGCCCCCAGCGCGCACGCGCCCGCCCGCGCGCGCAGCTTTTTTTCAAATTGCGTCAAATGTACGATGTGGAATACCATCCGCGCTTCGCGGAAGACGTCCGCGAAAGCGGCGCTTCCCGTTTCCGCGTTCGCGCGTTCGCTCAGACCTCCTTCCAAGAGTCAGAGAGAATCTTGTTCGCTTGCGACGGTTCGGATATCATGACAAAAATGTGAGATAATGTACTCACGGGCGATCTTCCAAATGTGGTTGTGATGGCGCCGCGCGAGCCTCGCGCGTTTAGATTCTTTGAGCTGTTTTCTTTGCGGATATCAAAACGCAGGCGATTCGGTTGAAACCCGCAACCGTCGGGGGAACGGGGCGCGAGCGCGCGCGCGGGTGCTGTACCAACGAAGCGCGCAGGGGGAGCCCTGCATTGGCGGGGGTGGGCGGCCCGGGGGGCGGCAGCGGCAGCAGGGGCAGCGGCCGGGGGGGCGGGGGCGGGGGCGGGGACAGGGACGGTAGCGGCGGCGCATGGGATGGGGGGGGGCACCCGGCCCCGATGGAGCGTGCAAATGCGGTGGGCTTGCTATTGGGAGCGGCGTTGGCTCTCGTCGACCTCGTGGGTGCAACCATCTTGCTCGACAAGATGCCATTCGCCCCGAAGCGCGTGTCTGCGCGGGTGACCTCGAGGACAAACGCCATGCTCGATCCGGTGCTCAAAGGGTCGAGAAACAACTTGGTGGCCAGCCTCGTCGTGGCGTTCTTCGTCGTGCCCTTTTTGGCAGTCTTGTTTGTGCCCGTTGCGATCACTGTGGAGCTCGGCGCGATCCTCCTCGAGGCTGCTGCCGCCCTCGCCGCCGTCCTCGCAGGCGGCACACTGCTCACGCTGCTCTTCGGAGGCGGGCTGCCCACCCTCGGGGGTGCGCTCGCAGAAGCGGCACGGCTGCTGCGCCGCGCATCGCGCGCGACGCTGTGCGGCACCCTCCTCAGGCGCCTGTTCAGGGGCGGCAGCCGCGGCCGCGGCGCGCCCCCCGGGGCGCCGGCCGACTGAGGGGCGGGCGCACGCCTCAGCCGCTGGCCTCAGCTTCCCATTGTGGAGGGTTAAGGGTTTAGAAAATAAGTCAAACCTACGTTGTATATTGAACCCAAACTCATAAGTCACAGGAATTTGTCGCTGGTAGCGTGCACCGAAGTCGTGCACTCCTCCTTGCCGTCGCTCGCGGGTGCGCCCACTCACGCCACCGCCGCGGCCACCGCGCCCATGTGCTGCGCGGCCGCGTAGGGGACTTGCCCGACAGGCACGAGGCGCGAGCGATCGCCTCGCGCGCCCTCGGTGCCGGCGGCCACCGCGCGCATCTGCAAGTCGCCTTCGGTGAACTCCACGCCCAGGTCGGTGAGCACCGTCCCGACCGCGGCGCACATGCGCGAGTGCGCGCGATTCTTGGGGCCGAGGAATTGCTCGCTGAACGCCAGCGTGTAGCCAATCGTCACGCGGTCCTTCAGCCCTGGTTCGATGGCCGAGACGAGCACGGTTGGTGGCTTCTCGCTCGGGTTGGCGTAGTTCGCAGGATCGGAGGCCATCAGGCCTTCCACGGCATTCTGAATTTCCTGCCTGTCGCTCGCCGTGAGGCCCATGTCTGGACGTCGATGCGGGTCAGCACGTGCGCTGGCTACTACGCAGTCTAGCAGATGGCAACGGACGCGCCTGCGAAAGTGTTGCGCGCTCACTCTGCGCGTACGCGCGCGCCCAAACTTGCACACAGGCATAGAGAAAGCCTTGGGACCGCGTTCGTGGCGCGCATACGTACCTACGACGAAGACGCAGCCAAGCCACACGCCAGCCGAGCGCGAAAGGTTGACGAGCTTCGTGTCGTACAGCTTCGCCGTCGGCACGTACACACGCCGGTTGCAAGAGTCGTCGAAGCCGCAGTAATTGAGCCCTATTTTCCGCACCTTGAGCCACGTACCGTCCACCGTCAGACAATCGCCCACGTCGAAGGGATGCACTGAGAAAATCAGGATGCACGACTCGAAGAGGGCTTGCAGCCAGCTATAGAACACACGTGACGCACACCCCGTCGGCGCGCAGCACGACACAAACGAGCCACGCGGCAAAGGTCAGCAGCGATTCTCCCGCGGAGCTCGAGGCACTGGCGGCTGACCACCGAGCAACACGGCGAGCATGTCGCACCTGCCGAAGACGAATGTGAACGCCAGCAAACCGCCTGAGATCGCGAGCCAGGCCCCAGTTACGTCCACGCCGAGGATGAAGAGGCAGATGAAAAATGCGATGGCGTACGCGATCACGACCAAGATCGTCACCAGCTTCGCAATGGTATGATCGATGTCTTTGAGCGACCGGGAGAGGTTTCGCCTCTCCGTGAAGGCCTTCTCCGCGGCCGCGGCGAACTCGTCTGCTCCAGCTAGGCCTGTCTCGTGCGGATCGAAGATACGCCACGCACGCGCGCGCATCGAAGGGCTGGGGATAAAATCTTCGAGATCCGCCTCGGTGCACGCGGACCAAGGGCGCCGCGGCGGCATCACCACGTTTGCAAAAATGGCGCGCCCGTACGCGCACGCGCCCTCCTTGGTGACGACTTCCAGCCTGACAAGCCCATCCTTGGCCCTAGGCCGTCCAGCGCCCGGGGCACCTGCGCCACCGTTCGGGCGACTGTGGACATTCGCATAATACTCGCTCTCTTCCAACTCAGCGTTGTCAACAGAGGGGGCGACGTATGCCACCAGGTTCGTCTTTTTGACGAAGGATGTCATGTGCTGGACGTCTTTGTGACTGAAACCTGCCACGGATGCAAAGTCGTTGAGGCTGCCCTTGCTTGTCAGCATGTTGCTAAAGCCAAACGTGCTCTTTTTCGTTTTCGAGCCTGCCTCGCCGGCTTCGATGGCACTAGCGGAGCCCGCTGCCAACCCTGCGATGTCAATGGCCGACGAGTCCCCTCCCATTTCACTCCTGGTGGGCGAGTCTCCTGTCGCAGCAGCCGACCCTCCGCTGGTTCCGCTTGTGCTCGCCTCAGGTGATTCTGCCATCGAAGAGGTGGGCACCATTTTGCTGATGTCGGCGAAGGCCTGCCTCCTCTTGGAGGGAGGGCCGTCGCCGCCGCCGGCCATCTTGCGCAGCCGCTTCTTGCGCGCCTTGCATGGCGCCGCCAGCTTGGCGAGCACCAGCTGCGTTTGCACAGCGTCGTGCAGGCGCACAAAGTTCTGCGAGCGATTGAAGGTCGTGCCGATGTTCTGCGCGATGGCGATCGCGACGAGGCGACAGGCGAGGATGGCGACCACGCAGCCCCAGATTTGGTTGAGGGTGCTGTAGGTCCCACTCGCCATGTGGCCTCCAGACCACACAATTAGCCAGATCACGTACCAAACCAAAAATGCCAGGAAGATGGCCGTCGAAGAGCGCAGTTTCATCAGCAGATATAGCAGGCGAGTGTCCTTGGACTTTGCCACCTCCACTTCGAAGCGCTTGTCTTGATTGTCATCCTCAGCCTTGGACGCCTGAAGTTTTTGGTCTAGGTCGCCCTCCGTCAGCAGCCACCACAGCCTGGCCAACGCTACGACCCTCGGCAAGAGGACCTTCAGGAAAATGAGCATGATTGGGTAGCCTTGATTCGCGTCGAGTTGAAGCGCGCAGTTGGCGCGGGCGCGTGTTTTAAGTTGGTCAGCGCGACGCTCGGTGTATCTTTGCGATCGCGCGCGCACTGGCAGGGCGCTGCGCGCACAACGCGTGTTCGACGCACGCGCGGGCACTCACCGGTTAGCCCCCACCCCGCGAGCAGCAGGCCGCGCCATGCAGCGTCGCGCGTGCCACCCGAGCCAGAGACACCGACGCCGATGGCTGCGATGTAGCACACGATGCCGGCAAATACGACCGCGGCGCGCGCGAGCACGTGTGGCGGGAAGCGCGTGGCCGTCGCGGCCCTGCTCGCCAAGTCACGCCCCCCTGCCTCCATGCCTCGGCGCACCTCCGACAGCACGTGCGCTCCGCTGGTCCGCGTCGGCGGCGGGGCGGTGCCACCGCCCCCCTCCTCCACTGCCTGCTCATCGGCCTCTTTGGCCTCGAGCTCTTCCTGGACAGGTTCATCTGCTCGGGGTGTGGGATCATGGCTTGGCCTGCGCGGTATCGCGTCCGCGCCAACACCCGCGCCCGCCTCGCCCTCGGCCCCCAACGGAATCGCCGCCCCCCCACCGACCAACGCATTCGTCACGCGCTGGCGCAGCTTGCTCGCGCCGGCATTCACCAACAGCCTCCTTCTCGCCCGCGCGGTGTGGCTTTCCACGGGCGCGGTGTGCCGCCGGCCCACCTCGCCGGCGGCGCTGAGCCGCGCCGCGGCGGCTGCGCTCGCGGACATCCCCCCGACCGCGACCCCCCCCTCGACCGCCGCCAGCCCCCATCGCCGCCTCGTCCCCGCCGCCCCCCACGGCGGCGCACTGTGTGGCAGCGGGTCGGCGGCGCGCTGCTCCCTCCCGCGCGCGCCCGCCGATGCCGGCAATGCGCACACACACCGCACGCGCAGCCCACGCATCAAATCCGATCATCACCAGGGAATGCCGGAATGCGATCCAGAGTGCGCGTGCGCCGCCCGGGGCAGAGCCGTCGATCAATCGGAAACCGGCAGTCCACAGCACCTCGATTTTGCAATCGTTTTGACGTGTAGTACTACAGTATCAAATCGGGCAGGCATCGATCACCGGGGAAACGGAATGTCACCCGGATTTTTCTTGAAATGCACCAATCAAATGTTTGCCCGCGTTTTGAAATGGAACGCCAAAGCGTCGAAGTTTGGCGTGCGGCTGGAACGGGTGGCTGAGAGCCGTCCTCTCCGCACCTTCCGCACCCTCATCGCGCTGCAGACGGTCCGCGGGGCTGCGAGCGTGCGTCGGGGGCTCAGCCGGGGTCGCGCGGAGGGTGTTCCTCCGTGGCTCCGCGCGGGCTGGCACCGAGCGTGGCCGGCCTTGCAGGTTGCGCGCGCGACGCCGTGCGTCCGTCTGGCTGGAGGGCTGGCGGGCCTCTGGCGGCTGGAGCCTGTGGTGATCGCCGGGTTGTCCGGTGCGCAAACCTTCTTCTTCAGCGGGCGGGACGCGAGCGCGCGCGGCCGGCGGCGACGGGCCGGGGGGAGCCGAGCGAGGGGCGGAGGCCGTCCCTTCGTCCACGCCGCGTCTGAGTGAGGTGAGGTGGGCGGATCGGACCAGTCGGTGCCACTGGCCTGTTGTGCTCGCCGCAGAGAGGGTAGCGCACGTCGGGCCGTACCTGCCTACCAGACGCCCGACGCGAACAGCCGCCAATCGACATTCGGGCGACGCAGAAGAGCACAGAGGCTGCCTTGCAGCGTGCCACCGTGACGATGGCGGCCTACATGGTCCGTGCGCTTGCGGTCATGCTTCTCTTCGCGCCTGCGGTGCTTGGAGTCGACCGTCAGCAGCAGCCTCCCATCATGCGTGCCGTGTACGAACGCGCGCGCAGACGAAAACCACGGGTGCGGGAATATGCGCCCGAGAACAACAAAACGCTGCCCCGCGTCGATGCCGACACGTTGCTCGCAGTCAAGGATGCGGCGCGCGAGGCGGTGGCGAGTGGAGCTCCTGACGCCGTCGTGTATTGGATGCACCAACGGAAAGCCGCTGGGGACCTAGGTGCGTTCGGCCCAGCATGCGCCCGACAGTGCCGCGACATCTGCGCCCAGGCACAGACCAGCCAGAGGACGACGCAGCGGCGTGCGTGTGCTGATTTTCGCCGAGTCATCGCAACTCAAACACGCCCGTGGTGCGCCACACGCGCGATCCTATCGCCTCCTGTTGCGCGCGCGTACACGAAGTGGTCGGCTGCCGCGAAGAGCACCCTGGCGACGAGAGAACTCGGGCGTGCGCGAAGCGGTGGTCGATGCTTGCAAACACGAGCGCGCTGGCGGTGACGAACGAATACATTGGGGTGCCCTCCGGCTGCGTCGGCGTGCCGCCCGCCAGGCTGGACGAGAGCACCTGGCTGGCTCCCGCGGAGCGACAACCTCGCGCGCCAAATCCGGCAGTGTTTATAGGGGTGGTTCGAGAGCCGCTGAGCAGATGGGAGTCAGAATTCAACTATGGCGCCATGGTCTACTCCCTCCCGCCAATCGTCGAGCTGTTCCTGCCTCGCGGTTTTGATGCGCCCGGGTACGCGATGAGGGGGCATTTTCGCTACGCGCTTTCGCGCACCCTTGATTGAGTGCGCTGCAGGCGCAGAAATCGCGTCGACCTTAGAGTGCAGAATTCGCATTGACCTTGAAGTGCTCACCACCCCCACCCCCACCCACCGCTTGCGGACGCGCCACAGGAGCTACTGGGACCGCGTGGCCGCGCCTCAGTTGCGCGCGCTGGAGAGAGCTCCCCCAGGAGAAATGCTCAGGAATGACCCTCTCGGTGATGTCTACCGGCAGGTCGTTCGTGCGCTCGGCCTCCAAGGAAAGCTTTCGCCTCGAGACGATGCTACTCCAGAGGAGATCGCGGCCGCCGTGGCCGCCTTTCGAAGCTGGATGCGCAACGAGTGGCATCGGGCACCTCGCTGCAACCCGCGACGTCTGGCGAAATCGAGGATCGGGAACATCATGTCCGAGTGCTATCTGTCAAATCAGATGACGCGCATGCTCGCGAGCAACGTGTGCTTGTGCGGTCTCTACGAGGCCGCTCACCACGTGCACAGCGTCGCCCCAGAAAAGTGGATCGTCTTCAACGACTGGGAAGAGCTCGGCGCGCTCAAAGACGGTGCCTTGACCCCCGATGGGGTCAGCCACACGTCATCCAGTCCAGATGGGAAGAGGCACGTCCTTCCGCCCAACCGGGGGCCAGCGCGCGTGGGCCAGAGGACAGGTTGTCCTTTGGACTACCCTGGGCGTGACCCAGATGCGCCGCCACCTCCCGTGACCGAGGCCGACTTCGAACGCGCCAAGGAGGTCGCTCGCCGCTTCCACGCGCTCATGCCAATGGACCGCGTCTTTAAGGAACCGGCCACATTTGTGAGCATGCTGCGCGGGCTCGCGGGGTTCAACATTTCTGAGGATTTTGCGATGGCCCCGAACGAGCACGCTACGACTCTCACACTGAAGGTGCTCGAGGTGCCCGGCATCCGGCAGGCCCTGGAGGAAGACAACGAGTGGGACATTGCACTGTATCGCTACGTGCACGACGAGCTCTGGGAGGCGGGGCGCGCGTGCGCGCGCAAGCGCGAAGTGGAAGGCCAGTCTGCGCGATGCTGACTGGCAGCGCACATGTATCTTGAAAAATGTTTACCGAGCGCACCTCCCGCTCGTACTCATTAGGGGCGCGCGGGCGCGCCAGTCAGGCAGGCCCCAAGGTGGGTCCGGCCGTCGCCGGCCCCGGCGCGCGATTGTCGCCATTTGTTAGTCCGCAGTGTGCTCGTCGCGCGAGGCAGGCAAGAACATCTCCAATACCGCAGCTCCTGACATTTCCAGAAAACGCGCTGTCGCATGTTCGTTTGTGTTTGCAGTCCGTCCGCGGCGTCGCTCGCAGGTGTCGCCGGCGAGCCATGTCGCTTGTCGACCTTGTCCTCAATCAATCGCCCCTCGCGCCATCACCGCCGTCGCAAAAGCGCATGTCGACCTCCGTGGCATCGAATGCGCGCGCAAACGCCCCGCTGCCGCCATCGCCGCTCGACGGCTTCATCCTCGCCTGCTCGCGAGCGCTGAGGTGCTGAAGCTCTAGCGGTGGCTCCATGGGGACAATGCCACCCGAGGAGCGCCGCTGGGCCTGTGAGCCAGGCGTGCGCTTGCCACCGTGGCCAGCGCTCGCGCCACCGCTGGTGCTGCGGCGTCTCTTGCCCTTGCCGCGGCCTGCACCCGCGCCCAGCACCCTGTCAATGTTTTCTTCGTCGCTCGAGCCCAAGTCGATCGGCGACAACCAGGCAGGTGGGCTCGGCGGGGGCGTGCCGCGCGGCTGGCTCGGGCCGATGCCAGGGTGCCCTGCGCTCGCCTTGTTGAGTGATAGCTGCAAGCGCCGACCCTGCGTCTGCGTGCCCAGTGGACTACTCAGGTGATGCTGAGGCTGCTGCGACTGCTGTTCGCCTTGCTGCGGGTGTTGCTCGCTTGGCTGCTGCGCGCACCACTGCTGCTGGTTCTGCTGGTTTTGTTGCTGGTGCACGGGTCGCGACACGTCGACCCAACCGTTCTCGTTGGGCGGCGACCTAGTCGGCTCGGGAGACGGCGGAGGCATGAGGCCAGGGTCCGGCTCGCACAAGCGCTTTTCGACCATGACCTTGTGCATCGCCTGCCTGAAGAACTCTCCGTACTTGGCCACTACGCGGTGGCCCACGCCGCTGATTTTCTTCATCTCATCCAATGTTGGCAGCCTGGGCGCGCTGCGCGCAGCCATTTCAGCCAAGACCTTCAGGGCCTTGGTGCTCAGAATGTGGTAGCTGTGCTTGCCGTTGATCGAGGCCTGCTTGCGGCGCTCTGTCTCGAGCGCGGTCTCTAGTTCCTCGGCGAGGATGAGCAGGTCGCCCGACATTGGCGCGTTGCCATCGCCGTCGCCATCCTGCGACTCGAACTGCGCCTCGCGAATGGGCGCGGCCGGGGCACGCTCGCGCGCTGAAGAAGCCATGAGCGCCCTGTTTGCGTCCTTTTTCTTTCCCGCCCTGCCGCTCCGCGGTACCCTCTCCTGATGCAGAGCTGGCTCGACGTCGTCGTCGCTGTCCTCAATGAGGATCTGCTCAGCGCGCGGCGCGCGGCGAACTTTGCGCGTCGGCGGATTGGCCGCGCCCGAAGCGCCTCCAGCAGCCGGTAGCGGACGCGCTCCCTCCTGCTGCACCGAGCGAGGGCCGCCGGCAGCGCGCGCCCCCCCACCAGCAACCGACGCCTTGCGATCGACCTTCAGCAGGACGGCCTTCTTGCCAAAAAAGATGTCGCGAGCGATGCCGCGCTCCTGCGGCGTGTCCACGCGCAGCGACACGATCGGGCTCCCATACTTCGACACCTGCAACTCTTCAACGATCGCGCCGACGCAGACGAGCCTGTGCAGCAGACGAGTCACCATGGTCTTGTCGCCCAGCATGTCCTTGCCAGCACCGAAGTGCACAAAGTTGGACTTGTTGCCGCCGGGTGCGTTACTGTTGATCCACTTGGAGTTCGCGCCCCAGAAGATGTCGATGATCTGCGACGCGTTTCGGCCGTAGCGCGCCTCGGCGTCGATGAGCTCGAGCATCTTTTTCGCGCCCTCTGTGACGTCCACCTCATCGACGACGAGCGAGCCCTTTCTCAGCCGCTGGCAGTTGTCGCACGTTGCACGGCAGGCGTTTGCATCGAACGGTTGCTGGAAGTGCTGCAGAAGCTGCACGCGGCGGCAGTCCATGGAGTTCTCGCAGTAGGCCACAACATGGTGCAGGTTGTCAATGTGGTGCTGCTTCTGGGTCTCGAGCTTCTGCCTGTAGTCCTGGGTGCGCGCCCTCTCCATCTGCTCCTGATGGCTGCGCACGATCAGGGACTTGTGGCGGTGAGCGTCACCGTAGGTGTACAGTACCATGCAGTGGGCCATTTGGCCGTCGCGGCCAGCACGGCCGGCCTCCTGTTGGTATGCCTCCATGCTCTTGGAGATGCTGGAGTGCACCACGAATCGGACGTCAGGCTTGTTGATGCCCATGCCGAAGGCGATCGTCGCACAGACGATGCGGGTCTGATCGTTCGCCCACGCGTTGTGCACCTCCGTGCGCCGCTGGGCGGGCGCCTTCGCGTTGTAGAAGTCCACGTGCTTCCGCGAGCGTCGAAGCTTGCGTAGCGTGGCCTGCACGCGCGGGTTTGGGCTGCGCTGATTTTCCTTCATCCACTGCTGGAAGTGCCCGTTGAGGTGCTTGCTGTACTCCTCCGTGTCGGCCACTGACAGGCAGTAGACGATACCTACGGACGCCAACAGCTCTTTCTCCACCAGGAAATCGAAAATCTGTTGGGCGACCTTCTTCTTGCCGCCGCCTGACTTGCGCACGCTGAACTCAAGATTGGGGCGGTTGAAGCTCTGGCTAAAAAGCACCGGCTCGTGAAGCTTCAGGCTGGCGCTCATGTCGCGCACGACGTTGCCCGTGGCGGTGGCCGTCAGTGCGACGATGGGCACGCGTGGGAACCTCTCCTTCAGCACGCGCAACTTCTGGTAGTCGGGACGGAAATCGTGCCCCCACTGGCTGATGCAGTGTGCCTCGTCAATGACCACGCGCGCGAGCATGCTCATCCTGTCCAGGCGCTCAAGCCCGTTCATGAGCTGGTTGCTGGCACTCACTTTCTCCGGGGTGACGTAGATAAGCTTGTTCTGCGGGTTGCCAGAGTAGATGTCGTCCATGATCAATCGGTTGCTTTCACCGTGCGACTCAAAGCTACCGAGCGCCCCGGCGCCGATGCCAAGCGCGTCGAGCTGCGATACCTGGTCGTGGATCAGGCTGACCAGTGGAGATACCACGATGGTAACGCCCGGGTGACCGTTAGGGGGAGCAGTGACGGCGGGGAGCTGGTAGCAGAGCGACTTGCCGCCGCCTGTGGGCATGAGCACGATGGTGTCGTTGCAGCTGAGAATGCTATTCACGATCTCCAGCTGGTGCGGCCGGAACGCGCGGAGACCGAAGAACTGCTGCAGATTCTCTTGCAGCTGGCTCGACCACGGGAAGTTCGTGCGGCGCAGGTGCGCCATTGTGTTCCCATCGCGCGGCTCGTGCACCTTGGCGAGCATCATGATCTCAGTCTGAGGCTCGATCGCCGCTGGCATCATGCTGGGCTGACCGTCGCCACCTACGTAGGCCGGGGGATCGGATATGTATGGGCCCGGGCCGCCGCCACCAGGTCCATGCGGCTGGCACCGTGGCGGACCACCGGGCCCCGGCAGATGCCCCTGCCCGCCATGCCACCCTTCAGGCGCGCCTATGTGCGGCCCGCCTCTCTCTCCGCCGAAGTTGCAACCACCGACGCCACCATAGCCGCCACCCTGACCTGACTGTGGGGCGTTGTGAGGCGGCGGTTCACTGTTTCCAGCGCCGTATGCGGGCCCGCCGGCCTGCATGGCGTGGCCGCCGTGCGCTGCCCCGTGTGATGGCTGCTGCTGGGCGGGCATGCCACCGTTCGGGTAGCCGTGCACCGGCGCGCCGTGCTGCTGACCACCTCCGTCGTAAGGTGCAACACCCTGGCCACCATTCGAGAACCCAGCTGCCGTGGAGGCATGGGCGAAGCTGCCAGCCCCGAAAGCGGGAGAGGCGCCCTGCTTGACGACCTCCTGTAGCGCTCGTCGCCGAGCCCTGAGCTCCTTCTTGCGAGCTTGCAGGCGCTCCGTTTCATCAGGTGGTGGATCCTCATCCAGCGCGTCGTTCACGTCGGCAAGTTCGCTGTTGACCTCGTTCAGCTCACGCTGAGCATTCATGTCCACGGCTGGCGAGCGAATGTGCTGCTGCTGTAGCTGCTGCGGCGGCGGCTGCCCTCGCTGTTCAGGAGGCCCAGAGCTCCCCCCTGCCCCTTTGGCAGTCGCAGCTGCGACCATGCCATCGAGGTCGATCTCATTGAAGAGGTCATCCATCGGATCAGACTGCGCGGGCGCGCTGGGCATGGCTCGCCCACCACCGGGCGCATCCCCGCCGAGCGGTGGCGGGCCGCGCCGATTCCAGTCCGGGGAGGGATCCCTTCGTGCCCTCGGCTGCGCCGACGTCGGCGGTGGCTGCGAGAAGTTGCCGCCAGACCTTGGCGGCGGGCCTTGCGAAATGTCCGGCTGGCCGCCTCCATACTGGGCGCCACCATTCCCGCCGTGGATCGGCACGTGCTGGGACGCCAACCCCGAGTGTCGCTGCGGCTGCTGCTGCTGCTGTCGCTGCGGCGGCTGCTGCGGCTGTTGCTGTACCGACGCCGACGGAACTGGCGTCACAGGAGGTGGAGCCTGCTGCACTGGTGGCTGTCTCTGCTTTCGTGGCACCGCCTGGACGGGTGCAGTCACTCCTGGCGCTACGGCTCCTTTCGAGAAGTTGCCCCCTTGCAGGACCGAGAGCGCGCGCCTCCCCGTAGCGACGTCAGGTGCGCCCGCGCCTGCGCGCGCTGGGCACGGACATGCCTTGCGCGCCGCCTCGGCTACCACGAAGCCCGCGGATGCCGGCGAGCCGTGTGCCCCCGCAGCTCCGCCCCCGCGCTGCCCGCCGCCCCCCCCGCCCTGCGCGAGCCTGCCGAGGTGCATCGCAAGGTTGTTGCGCACGCCGCCGTCCGCGCCGCACGTTCGCGCGCCGCAGATGCTGCGGCGATGCGCGCGCGCCCGCTCCGCCTCTTCGCAGTGCGAACCGGCATCAACGCGGCGGAGCTCGCCCCGCGAAATCCGCCGGCGGCGAATTCGCGCGCGCCGCGGGCGCCAAAAAACTCCCCCCCTCGCACCGTTTCGGTGCGTTTCGATGGCGGCGTGCGCATGCATGCGATTCGGCCATGATTACAAGCCCTAAAGAGTCGACCCCAAACATGCGGCGCGATGCGACCTTCGAAAGTTCGAGAGGCATCCGCGGAGCGCCCCGAAACTGAAACCTCAGGTGCGCAGCACGCATGCATTCATACGTATGCTTGCATGCGATGCTAAGTTGTGGCGCGACAGGTGGGTGCGCGGCATGCGGTTCCCCGACCGACGTGTGGGCGGGTTGGGTGAGGGGGGCGGGGAGGGAGAGCGCGCTGGGTGCGTGCGTGCGTGCGTGCGGGTGTGCGGGGGTGTGCGTGGGCGGGTGCGTCCACGCGTGCGAGTGGGCGAGTGGGCGCGCGCGGGCGCGTGCCTGCGCGCGTGTGCTGTATACCCTTGAGCTTCGGCAGCCGCCTGTACAGCGGGTTCTGACCGCCCTCGAAGCCTGGCCGCGTGCCCGTGCCCGAGCGCGACTTCTGGCCGCGCATGCCGAAACCGCAGGTCGCGCCCTGGCCGGCGGAGATACCGCGGCCCTTGCGCGTCTTGTCCGTCTTCGCACCCTCGGCGGGGCCGATGTTGTTCAGCCTGAAGCGCTCTGTGGGCGCCGCGGGGGGGGAAGCGAAGTGTCAGCCGCACGCGCCGCAGTAGACGTCCCGGCGCCGCAGGCAGCCAACCCCACCCACCCGTCGCGCCGCCGGGCGTCGCGCGATCATACAGCGCACAGCGCGCTGGTGCGGCCGCCGGCGCGCGCTCGGCCATAACTCCGCCGACCCATCCATCCCAGCCGCAGTGGGGACTGCTGCGCTCGCCGCGAGGCACGCGCGACGCTCGCAAGCGGCGACGATGGCAGGGTTGGGTACGGCCCCGTCCACAGACTCAAGGAAGTGGGAGGTGGAGGGGGGGAGAGGGGGCTAGCTTCCGCGGGGAGCCACCGCTGCGTTCCGCAGCCCGCGCGCCGCCGGCGCGCGTGCGCCGGGCGCGNCAACTGCTGCATACTCCGGTGGAATTTGCTTCAAGTAGACGCCCCAGCGAGACGCCGAGCGCGGCGCGGCCGCGGCGGGCCGCGCCACCACCGCCGAGGCCGAGGCTGCGAGCGCACTCGCACGCGAGGCTCGGGCGCTCGCCAGCCGTGACAAGTGCCTGACCGAACTCGAGAACGTGCGCAGGGAGGCCAATGAGCGCGTGGCCTCGCTGGCCGACATGAGGGCCAAACTGCGTGCCTCGGAGAGCACTGTGAGCGAGGAGGCCGCGCGCGCGCGGCGTAGTGCGGACGATTTGAAGCACCGCTTAAACGAGGCGCAGGGCGCGGCGCAGTCAGCGTCGACGGAGCGTGACCGCTGGGCGGAGCGCGCCGAGGCGGCGGAGGCCTCCGCATCGAGGGCGCAAGCGGAGCTCGCGCGCGCGCGCGAGGACGGCGAGCGCGCGGCGCGGCGCGAGTTCCGCAGGGACCAGATCGCCATCCAGACCGAGGTCAACGCCGCGCGCAAGGAGGCCGAGCAGCTGCGCGCCAGCTGCGGTGGCGGTGGCGGTGCGAGCGTCGGCGCGGTAGATGAGGGAGGCGCCGACACAGGCGGGATGCCCGCCGAGGTGCCGAGCGCCGAGGAGCTCGCGCGGGCCTCGGAGGCTGCCGCGGAGAGCGAAACGGTGCTCGCTCTGCTCCAAAAAATCTCCATACTCGAGGAGGGCTGCGACGCGGACAGCGCCGGCGCGGCGTCATCAGCGTCCACGTTGCAGGGCGATGCGCAGATGCGGCGGCGTCTCTCGCGGGTAGAGGCCGAGTACGAGCGCCAGCGTCGCACCCTCGAGGATCGCGAGCAGCGGCTCGCCAGCGTGAAGGAGGCGCGCGACGTGTGGCGCACCAAAGCGCAGGACGCGGCCGCCGAGCTTGCGACGCGCACGGAGGAGCTCACGCGGGCGGCGAAAGACCGTTCCGACGTCAAGCGGCGCATGGCAGCCGAGGAGGCCGCGCAGGACGCGCAGGCACAGCTCGCGGTGGTCGAGGCCGAGCGCGACATGGCGTCCGACGAGGTGCAACGGCTACGAGCGAGCCTGAATGAGGCCATCGCGGCGGGCGAGGGGAGCGACTGCGCCTCCGGCGGTCTCAATGGCAGCCGCGCGACGAATCTCGAGGCAGAGCTCGACGAGGCGCGCGCGGCACTCGCTCAGGCACGCCGCGACGCCGTCGAGGCGAACGGCAAAGCCGCTGGCGCTTCGTGTCCCGCACTTTCGGGCAGCAGCGCGTCGAGCGAGCTCCGCGCCGAGCTAGAACGCGAGCAAGAGCGTCGCTTGCTTGCAGAGGCCGCGTTGCAGCGCTCCGAGACGTCATCGATGGGCACGGCCGCGGCGCTCGACGACAGCAAGGCCGAGATCGAGCGCCTGCGCACGCAGGTGCTGGAGCTGCGCGATGCGAATGAGGACGCGGCTCCGGCTCCGGCCGCGGCCACGGCCAGCGCCGAAACACGACCGCCTGCCGGCACGACGGAGTGCGCGCAGGCCACGAGCGAGGAAGACATCGCCGGCATGCGAGAGGATCTCAGCCACGCGCGCGCACAGCTCGAGGAGCTGCGCGTGGCGGTGTACGTCGCTGACTCGGAGCGCGACAAGTGGTCTGCCGAAGCGATGCACCTGCAGCGGGAAGTGGAAAACTTGCGCGCATTCGCCGCGAGCAAGGGAGGGCTGCCCGGCGGTGGCGGCGGCGCGGAGAAGTACGCCGAGGGCGGCCAGGCCTTCAACCTGCGCGGGTACTCGCAAGAGTACTGGTTCAGCGCCCGCTGCTACTGCACGGCGCACCGACGCCACGACCCGCCTCACATACAGTAGTATGGGCGCTCTCTAGCTAGTCACCCTAATAAATCTCAGCGCTCGTCGTTGGCTCCTGGCTGTGCCGCGGCGCTCGGTGTGCCCACGCGTTCATTTTGGTATGGTCACCAGCGCGAACCAGATCACAGATGTCAAATGCAAGCGCGGTTGAATCGTTTCCGCATTTTTTGTGATTCGAGTTGACCGCGCGTTCCCCAAGCGCGAACGCGCGCGCGTGCGCGCGCCGCGGCAGTGGCCGCGCAGCGTGCGTGCGGCAGGGGGCGCCGGCGCCTGCGGCGGGACTGGCGCAGCAGCGGGGGCCTGCGCCTGCGCCTGCGCCTGCGCCTGCGCCGCGAGCTTCTCCTCGGCCGCCCTCATGCGCCTCTGGTAGGGGGACATCTTCACGCGCCGTTGTCTGACCTCTATGGTGCGCGCGCGCACGCGAGCCCCGCACGCGCCTCAGTCAGCGCCGGCGGGCGGTGCGCACAGTCCAACTTCGTCCGCGGAAGGAGCTGTCACAGGATTCACCGGACAGGATACGTGCGAGCGGCGCGCACGGCTCACAACGCGCTCGCGCGTACGCACCGATGATGGACGGGATAGGGATGTCGTAATCAGTCCTGTCGTCAATTTCGCGCGCCTCCTGCGCAGGCCGCGTGGGTGGGCGCCGGTCTGCGATGGGGTTGCCCTGCGGGTGGTGGCCACCGCGAGGAGCAGGCAAGAGGTGAGTCAGCGGCCGTCGCGCGCGTGTTCGCTTGCCACGGGGCTCGCAAGCGCTCGTGTGCACGCACCTGGGAGGGACGGTTCTCGCGCGCGGCGGGCGCCGCGACCTGTGGCGCGGCAGGCGCCGCAGGCGGCGCCGCGACAGTCGCAGCGGGTCGACAACGCACTCACAGCAGCAGAGGCAGAGGACACTGCGGTGTCCGCCCCGCCGCGGGCCGTCACGATGGCGCCTCCGCCAGTGGCGATGCCCCCACCGCCCGCCACCGCTGCTGGTGCTGCAACAACGTCCGACTCAGCGCTCACTGGGGCGAGCTCCGCGCCTGAGGCCAACGATTCCGTGCAGGCAGCGACGGACACAGCTGCGACCACGCCGCCTCCCATGTTTTCCGCGCCGCCGGTCACCTCGACCCCGCCAGGATTCACCGCCGCGGCAAGTACGCCTTCGCAGTCGCACCTGCGCAGACGCGGTCGTACGAGTGCGTCGCCCGCATCAATGCAGGAGCAACAGGAACGCGTTGCGGCGCTGACCAAGCCTCCACCACCGGCGCCGGCGGGGCCATTAGAGACCGGGACAAACGCCGGTGTTTCTGGCAGCGCCTCTGGAGCGAAGGCCGGCGGGATCAAACGCACGTTCACCATCATGCTGAGCGTGCTCATGATTGCCATCGGCATCGGCGCCGCGGGACTGGCGGCTCGGCCCGAAGCACGCGAAGCGCTCAGTGCTGCCGCTCACGCGCGGATGCACTGCGTGCCGTCCGTCGTGACCGTGATGACCGAGTGCACGACGGACGCCATGTCGTGCGCCGCCGTCGTGCACGGCATGAGGGTCCTGCCCATGCTTGCCGCTGCTGCTGTGGGTGCCCTGGTTTTGTCGGTGGCGTTTTCGTCGAGGCTCGGCTTCAACGGGGCCGTGCTGTACTGCGCGTTCCTCACCTCGGTGTTGGCCCTGGGGCTATTGTACGCCGGGTACGGATACGTACCTGGCTGCCTGCCGGCGGGGATTCCGAAGTGCGTCGTCAGCGATCTGCGCGCACAATACGCAGCTCTTCCCGAGTATCCAGGTGTCTTGCTACATCCGACGACGGCGGAGCCACCGCCGGCCGCTGCTCCAGTACCTGCAGTGCCCGTCGCAGATGCACCGCTCGAGCACGTCCAGGCGCCCCCCGAGCCTGCTGAGGGGATGTTGCGAACCGACTCCTCTCCCGATGCCATCGTCGACACGGACGCTGGGCGTGCAGAGGCGGTTGCCAATGCGGACGCACCCACACCATTGGATGGCGCCGAGGCCGATCCTGTCGAGTCGAATGCCGCGAGCGACGGAGCCGTCGAAAGCGCCGCACAGCAGCCTGACGAAGCTGCAAAGGTCGACGTGGACCTGGAGGCCTCCGGGAGTGAGGGCAGCGGCGTTGCTCCCGACGCAGATGCAAGCGTCCCAGACGCAGTTGACGAGGTCGAGGCCGAACGTCTGGAGGAAGAGCGGCTAGCAGCAGCGCAGGCTGAGGCAGATGCACGAGCGATTGAGGCCGTCAAAGCCAAGTCCGCGCAGAAGCGCCAGGCGGAACAAGCCGCTGCGGCCGAGGCTGCCGCTGCAACCGCTGCTGCCGCCGNTCCGGCGCGCGCCCGCCGCCCGCCGATCGCCCCCACCGCACCGAGAGGCCCTACCGCCCTCCCCCCCACGCGCCGACCTCGCCCGTCCGCTGCGCTCCCGCGCTCTCGCCAGGCGGCGCGGTGTGGCACCCCCCTGCCCTCGCTGGCGCCCGTCCCGCAGTGGTTTCCGCGCGCGAAAAGCGCGCGAAAACAGGCGCTCACCGCGCTTAGCTGGCGCTCATCCGTACCTCGCCATGCCGCCCCCCAAACACGCACACACGCATCGCCGCGCCGCGCCGCGCAGCGCCGCGCGCACCGCCGCG
>RQSC01000520.1:0-10041 GCA_013416795.1 Prasinococcaceae sp. CCMP 1430
TCGCGGCTGGGAGCGCGCTCGCGCGCTCGCTCGCGTGCGCGCGCGCCCGTTCGCGCGTGGGGTGGAGGGGCGCGCGAGAGAGTGCTGGCTGGTGCGCGAGTTGAGCGCCGGTGCGCGCGCGCCCACCTGAAGCAGAAAAGATGGGCTCGGCGAAAAATGGGGGCAACGACGCGCGCGCGCGCGCGTGCGGGAGGCCCGGGGGGAAGGGGAGGGGGCGGGAGGTTTCTGGGGTGTGCGCGCGCGGCGCCCGGCAGGGCTTCGGGTGAGGGTGCCGCAGTGCCCTGCCCGCGCGGCGCGCAGGAAGGCCCGCGGCAGGGTCGGGGGCGCGCCTTTCGAACTCTGGGTCGCGCGTGTCTCGGCGTGCACCAAAGTTCCTCGCCTCATGTTTTGGTGGAGTTTGGCGTGGATGCGTGGCGCGGTGCCCGCGAGCGGAGCACGCGGCAGCCGGTGGGCTGCTGTCGCTTGCCCCGCTTCGTCATCTTGCTCGTGCTCGGTCGAGTCGTTTCAGACGCACGAAAAGACCGCCACGCTTTGAACGCAGCGCCCCAAGGAGCGCCGGCTGACGAACGGCGCGCGCGCCCATCCTCCTTGCCTCGCCGCGCTCGCCCGCGCAGCCTCCCGCCTGCCGCCATGTTCAAGAACACGTTCCAGAGCGGCTTCCTGTCGATCCTGTACTCGATCGGCTCGAAGCCGCTCGCCATCTGGGAGAAGAAGGTGCGCAACGGCCACATCAAGCGCGTGACCGACAAGGACATCCAGTCGCTCGTGCTCGAGATCGTTGGTGCGAATGTCACCACCAACTTCATGACGTGCCCCGCGGAGCCGACGCAGACGCTCGGCATCAAGCTGCCGTTCCTGGTGATGATCATCAAGAACCTCAAGAAGTACTTCACCTTCGAGGTGCAGGTGCTCGACGACAAGAACGTCCGCCGCAGGTTCCGCGCGTCCAACTACCAGTCGACCACGCGCGTGAAGCCCTTCATCTGCACGATGCCCATGCGCCTCGACGAGGGCTGGAACCAGATCCAGTTCAACCTTAGCGACTTCACGCGCCGCGCATACGGCACCAACTACATCGAGACGCTGCGCGTGCAGATCCACGCCAACTGCCGCATCCGCCGCATCTACTTCTCGGACAGGCTCTACTCCGAGGAGGAGCTGCCGCCTGAGTTCAAGCTCTTCCTGCCCATCCAGAAGGGCAGCGAGTAAGCGCGCGGCCACGCGGCCGCGCTCACACATACGCATCCATACGCATCAATCCTACCTACGAATTAGCTGGAATAGCACATGGCATGCGAGTCCTCTCGGAGGGCGGCTCTGCTACTCTAGGCAGCAGAGCGGGCCAACGTGAGCCCGCGCTCTGAGACACGGACGAAAGACGCTGCGCGCTTCAGCAACACGCTCACTCTTTGTAAACGACAACTTCAGACGACCGACCTCCCTGCGCGGCCCGCTCTGGCTGCCTGCGCGCGGCCCTCGGCAGCCACCATCAGCGACGGCGCCCCCCGCGGCAAGCGCCGTCGCGCGCCAGAGCGAGCGAGCGAGCGCGCTGGCGAACGCCGCCACAGCAACAGCGGCGCCGCTCCATCTGAAAAAATCCAAAATCAAATCCGCCCCGCATGTCCCGCAGCCGTGCAATGTAATCCTAATGAGGCAGACCACGAGGCGGGGGAACACGGATGTTGATGACGAGCCGAAAAAACAGCTGCGGCCGTGATTGAGTCATGCACCCGAAAGTTCCTTTCAACGAGAGTCGATCAAATCTCGCAGGCGTGCATCGGTCTCACAGTCAGCGGTGGGTCGCGGCGCGGATAACGCGCTGGGATCGATGGCACTCACGCCACGTTGCTGCTGTTGCCAGCAGCGCGGGTAACCCCCCTAAACCCCAAATGGCATTTCGCACGTGATGTCCGCATATTTTGAACTCGTTTTATTTGAGGGGGAGTTCGCATGCGCGTGGTCATTCCGTGTTTTTGTTTTCCCCCCAGCTGCAGCGCGCGCGTTCCTCACCCGACACCAGGGGGGGGGGAGGGGAGCGGGGGAGCGAGAGGCGCGGCGCCGCGCCACAGGGGTGGCCCGCGTACCACCCCACCCCACCCGTCGCCCCCTCCGTCCCCCCCTCCCCCTCCTCCTCTGGTGGCAGCGGTGCGCCGCCGCCGGGGCTGATGCCGCCGTGCGACGCGAGCGCGGCCAGGCACCGCCGGCCGCCTCGGCAGCAGCGGCGATGCGCGGCGCGCTCGGCGCGCGGGGCACGCTGTCGCAGGCCGCGCCGATGTGCTACGTCAACGGCCGGCGGCATGCGCTGCCGCACGGCGCTGGTGACGTCACGCTGCTCGAGTTCCTGCGCGAGAGGCGGCTCACGGGGACGAAGCTCGGCTGCGGCGAGGGCGGCTGCGGCGCTTGCACGGTGATGGTGTCGTCGTGGGACGGCGCGGCCGGCAAGCCACGGCACCGCGCAGTGAATGCGTGCCTCGCGCCACTGTACAGCGTCGAGGGCTGCCACGTGGTGACGGTGGAGGGCATCGGCAACCGCAATGCGGGGCTGCATCCGCTGCAGGCGCGGCTCGCGGCCGCGCACGGCTCGCAGTGCGGCTTCTGCACGCCTGGCTTCGTGATGAGCGCGTATGCGCTCATGCGCGAGAACGCGGCACCGCAAGATGCCGACGTGGAGCGCGCGCTTGCGGGCAACCTGTGCCGCTGCACGGGCTACCGCCCCATCATGCGCGCATTCACCGAGCTGGCCAGGGAGGCACGCGAGGGAAAGGCCTCGGCCAAGGAGGTCTCGCCTGCGGGGGGCGTCTGCCCGTCGACGGGCAAGCCGTGCGGCTGCGGGGCGAAGAGTACCGCGAGTGCGGACGTCGCGGACGAGGGTGCCGCTGCCGCGAGGCAGGAGGAGGGGCTCGTGACGCCAGCCGAGCCCATCTTCCCGCCCGAGCTGCGCCGTCGCGTCGCAGTGCCGCTCTACCTTCCGGGCGAGCGCGCCACGTGGCACCGCCCGCACGAGCTTCAGGCGCTGCTCGAGCTCGTGCGCGCGCATCCAAAGGCGCGGATCGTCGGTGGCAACACCGAGGTCGGCGTCGAGGCGCGCTTCAAAGGCGTCGAGGACGCGGTGTTGATTGCCCCAACGCACGTGCCAGAGCTCACCAAGCTCGAGGAGACCCCTAATGGCCTCCGCGTCGGCGGCGCGGTCACCCTTACCGACCTCGAAATGCTCTGCCATGAGATCGCTGCCGAGCGTCCCGCGGCGTGCGCAGCCGCCAAAGCCGTCGCGTCGCAGCTCGAGTGGTTTGCAGGCGCGCAGATCCGCAACGTGGCGACCATCGCGGGCAACATCTGCACAGCGTCGCCCATCTCCGACCTCAACCCAATTCTCATTGCGTGCGGTGCCACGTTCACTCTCGCCAAGAGCGACGGCAAGGGCGCGGCCACGACGCGCGAAGTTGCCGCCGCGGACTTCTTCGTCGGCTACAGGAAGACGCTCTTGGAGGAGAGCGAGGTACTTCTGGCGGTCACGCTGCCGCGGTCGGCGGCGGAGGGCGTTGGGGGTGCGCTCGACATCGTGCACGACTTCAAGCAGTCGCACCGCCGCGAGGACGACATCGCCATCGTAACTGCCGGCGTGCGCGTGCTCATCGTGCCCCGCGCAGATGGCGCCTACCTAGTCAAAGAGGCGGGCGTCGGCATGGGCGGCGTCGCGCCCCGCACAATCCGCTGTGCGGCCGTCGAGGCGGCTCTTGTGGGCAGGGTTTGGGGCGAAGGTGCGCTCGACGCGGCGCTCAAGGCCGTGCGCCGGGACGTCTCGCTTCCGGAGAATGTCCCTGGCGGCATGCCCGAGTACCGCATGTCGCTGTCTTCGGCAGTCATCTTCAAGTTCTATGCCAAGGTGAGCCTGGAGCTGCCTGAGTCTTCCGTGGTCGATTTTGGCGGCCGTGCGCGCGCAGAGCTGCAGTCGGCCGCAGGCAGTGTCCCCCGGCAGGCGTGCACGGGCGAGCCCTCGTGGGCGCCGCCAATCGAGGGCACCCAGGAGGTCGGCCACGAGCGCGTGCACGTCGCCGCCGAGATGCAGGTGACCGGCGAGGCACAGTACGTCGACGACGTCCCGTACCCGGCGGGGTGCCTTTTCGCGTACCCCGTGCTCTCCGAGCGCCCGCACGCGAAGCTGCTGGCCGTGGACCCCACCAAGGCGCTGGCAATTGAGGGCGTCGAAGGGTACTTTGGGGCGGACGATGTGCCCGGCAACAACGCGATTGGGCCCGTCGTGCAGGACGAGCAGTGCTTTGTGGCCGTGGGGACGGCGGTGCCGTGCGTGGGCGCCGTGATCGGACTCGTTGTGGCGGAGAGCGAGGCCGCCGCGCGTCGCGGGGCGCGCGCGGTGGAGGTGCAGTATGAGGAACTCAGGCCCGTCCTGACCATCGAGGATGCCATCGCCGCGGGCTCGTACCTAGCAGGCACGGGAGAGAAACCGCACACGCTCGTCAAGGGCAATCCTGAAGGTGTCATTGCCGCGGTCGAATGCGGCGAGGGGCCGGCCGGTGCCAAAGTTGTGCGCGGTGAGATAAAGATCGGTGGGCAGGAGCACTTCTACCTCGAACCGATGAGCACGGTTGTGATCCCGGGAGAGGGGGGCGAGATGGTGATCCTCCAGTCGACGCAGTGCCCCAACAAGAGCCAGCGTATGGTCGCCGGTGTCCTGGGCTGTGACGCCAACCGCATCGTGTGCCGCACCAAACGCATGGGGGGTGGCTTCGGTGGGAAGGAGACACGCGCCGCCTTCCTCTGTGCGGCAGCCGCCGTGCCCGCGCGCCACCTCGGGCGTAGTGTGCGCCTCGTGCTGGACCGCGACGTCGATATGAAGACTACTGGCACGCGCCACCCGTTCATGGGCCGCTACGCCGTCGCGCACGATGCCGAGGGCAAGGTTCTCGCCGCCGACGTGCAGCTTTGGTCCAACGGCGGCTATTCGTGCGACCTGAGCATCCCGATCATTGATCGCGCGGCCTTCCACTCGGACAACTGCTACGGCGTTGAGAACTTTCGTGTGCGCGCGACCGCCTGCAAGACCAACCTGCCGACCAACACGGCCTTCCGTGGCTTCGGTGGACCGCAGGGACTTATTGTAGCTGAGACATGGATCGCGCACGTGGCCGTGTCGGCAGGCCTCGCCGAGGAAGTCGTGCGCGAGCGAAACATTTATACGGCGGGATCTGCGACGCCGTTCGGGCAGGAGCTGCCGGCGGACGAATGGAACGTGCCCGCCATTTGGTCGCAGCTCAAGGACCGAGCTGCCTTCGCGGCGCGCCAGGCCGAGGTGGATACCTTCAACGCTGCCAATCGCTGGCGCAAGCGCGGCCTCGCGATGGTGCCCACCAAGTTCGGCATCTCTTTCACGACCAAGTTCATGAACCAAGGCGCTTCGCTCGTGCACGTGTACACCGACGGCACGGTGTTGGTGACGCACGGCGGCACGGAGATGGGACAGGGCCTGCACACGAAGGTGTGCCAGGTGGCTGCCGAGTCGCTGGGCGTGCCTCTGTCCGCGGTGCACGTGGCGGACACCACCACCGACAAGATCCCAAACGCTTCGCCCACCGCGGCCAGTGCGTCGAGCGACCTGTACGGCATGGCCACCAAGCTCGCGTGCGACGAGCTCATGAAGCGCCTTGCGCCGTACCGCACAGACGAGGGGCGCGACTGGCTTGCGAGTGCGGCGATGTCGGCGCACCTCGACCGCGTTGATCTCAGCGAGCACGGCTTCTACGCCACGCCTGACATCAGTGGGTGGGACTGGGACAACCCCTCGCCAAAGGGCCGTCCCTTCAACTACTTCACGCAGGGCGCGGCGGTCGCCGAGGTTGAGCTGGACTGCCTCACGGGCGACGCCGCCGTCAGGCGCGCGGACGTGCTCATGGACCTCGGGCGTTCCATCAACCCGGCCATCGACGTGGGGCAGATCGAGGGCGCCTTCGTGCAGGGCCTTGGCTGGTGCATGCTCGAGGAGCTGAAGTGGGGCGACTCGGCGCACGCGTGGGGCAGGCCGGGGCACCTCATCAGCGTGGGGCCGGGCGCGTACAAGATCCCCGCCGCGAGCGACGCCCCTGCTGACTTCCGCGTGCACCTGCTGCAGGGGGTCGAGAACCCGCGCGCGGTGCACTCGTCGAAGGCAGTCGGTGAGCCGCCCTTCTTCCTCGCGGCGAGCGCATGGTGCGCGTTGCGGCAAGCGGCGGCCGCCGCGCGCTCTGACGCGGGCCACTCGGGTTTCTTCCGCCTCGACGCGCCCGCGACGCCCGAGCGTGTCCGCATGGTATGCGCCGATGCGATCACCGCGGACGTGGCGGGCCCGCACTTTGTCGCCAGGCTCAGCTGCTAGGACGTCGCACAAGGGCGCGCGGTGGCGGCCGGGTCACGTGCACTGTATTTGTAGCTATTTTGATTAATATTCGATTCTGTCTGAAGAGGTCTTTCTTGCGAATGGTGTGTTTGTGCGTTGGCGAGCACCGCCCGCCCGCAGCAAGCCGTGCGCAGGTGTGGCTTCCGCTCAGAGCTTGGCGTCCACCATGGCAGCCATCATGACGACGTCCTCGGGGATGTCCTCGGTGGCCGTGGAGCCCACCACGAGGTCCATGTACATGGGCGAGATGCCGCTGCCCGGACCCTTGGTGGTGATCATCTCGCGCGTGATGGTGGTGCCCTTGGGGATCGCGACCGCCGACACGACCGACTTCGCGAGCTTGGTGAAGACGGGGGCCTCGCTCTCCATGCGCTTCTTCTCGCACGAGCCGAGCGCCTCCTCCACCACCGCGATGTCACGAATGAGCGTCTCGATGCCCTTGGGCTCGAGCGAAGCCGCGTGGTCGCCGCCCTTCATGGTGCGATCGAGCGTGATGTGGCGCTCGACGACCTTGGCGCCCATCGCCACCGCGGCGAGCGAGATCTGCAGGCCCTTCTCGTGGCCGGAGTAGCCGATCACGCACTGCGGGAACTCCTTCTGGTACGTGCGCAGCACGCGCAGGTTGGTCTCGCTGACCTTCGTCGGGTAGGTGGAGGTGCACTGCAGCAGCACGATCTTGTCGACGAAGCGCGTCACCAGCTTGAGCGCCGTGCGCACGGTCTCCATCTCGGCCATGCCGGTCGAGAGGATGAGCGGCTTGCCCTTGCGCGCGGTGTGCTCCAGCAGCGGGAAGTTGGTGAGGTCGGCCGAAGCCACCTTGTAGAAGGGGCAGCCGACGCGGTCGAGGAAGTCCACGCTGTCCTCGTCCCAGCCCGACGCGAAGAAGAGGATGCCGACCTCGTCGGCGTACTTCTTCATCTCGTTCCACTCGGGCTCGCCCAGCTCGAGCGCGTGCTTGTGCTCGCCGTAGGTGGGGCCGAAAGAGTTCTTGTTCACGTACGGCTTCATCAGGCCCTCCTTGGAGAGGATGCGCTCCACGGTGCGCTTCTGGAACTTGACGGCGTCGCAGCCCACGTCCTTGGCCATCTTGATCAGCTTCTTGGCGATCTCCACGTCGCCCTGGTGGTTGATGCCGGCCTCGCCGATCACGAAGCACTTGTTGGTGCCGCCCACGCTCACGCCGGGGGCGATGTCGAAGGCCTTGTCACAGAAGGGGACCATGTCGGGCTTGATCGTCAGCGCCTGGCTGTTGACGGGCGACTCGGTGGACGCCTCAGGGAAGGTCGCGCTCACCACCTCGGGCTTCATCACGACGTCCTCGGGGATGTCCTCGGTGGCCGTGGAGCCCACCACGAGGTCCATGTACATGGGCGAGATGCCGCTGCCCGGACCCTTGGTGGTGATCATCTCGCGCGTGATGGTGGTGCCCTTGGGGATCGCGACCGCCGACACGACCGACTTCGCGAGCTTGGTGAAGACGGGGGCCTCGCTCTCCATGCGCTTCTTCTCGCACGAGCCGAGCGCCTCCTCCACCACCGCGATGTCACGAATGAGCGTCTCGATGCCCTTGGGCTCGAGCGAAGCCGCGTGGTCGCCGCCCTTCATGGTGCGATCGAGCGTGATGTGGCGCTCGACGACCTTGGCGCCCATCGCCACCGCGGCGAGCGAGATCTGCAGGCCCTTCTCGTGGCCGGAGTAGCCGATCACGCACTGCGGGAACTCCTTCTGGTACGTGCGCAGCACGCGCAGGTTGGTCTCGCTGACCTTCGTCGGGTAGGTGGAGGTGCACTGCAGCAGCACGATCTTGTCGACGAAGCGCGTCACCAGCTTGAGCGCCGTGCGCACGGTCTCCATCTCGGCCATGCCGGTCGAGAGGATGAGCGGCTTGCCCTTGCGCGCGGTGTGCTCCAGCAGCGGGAAGTTGGTGAGGTCGGCCGAAGCCACCTTGTAGAAGGGGCAGCCGACGCGGTCGAGGAAGTCCACGCTGTCCTCGTCCCAGCCCGACGCGAAGAAGAGGATGCCGACCTCGTCGGCGTACTTCTTCATCTCGTTCCACTCGGGCTCGCCCAGCTCGAGCGCGTGCTTGTGCTCGCCGTAGGTGGGGCCGAAAGAGTTCTTGTTCACGTACGGCTTCATCAGGCCCTCCTTGGAGAGGATGCGCTCCACGGTGCGCTTCTGGAACTTGACGGCGTCGCAGCCCACGTCCTTGGCCATCTTGATCAGCTTCTTGGCGATCTCCACGTCGCCCTGGTGGTTGATGCCGGCCTCGCCGATCACGAAGCACTTGTTGGTGCCGCCCACGCTCACGCCGGGGGCGATCTGGAACTCGTTGGGCTCGAAGGGCGCGATCTTGGCGCCGAAGTACCCGTACTTGGGAGCGAGCTTCTGCATGATCTCCAGGTCGACCTGGCTGTCAATCTCCTGATACGTGTGCTCGGGCATCTCGTAGTGGGCAATCTTGCCGCCGAGGCGCGAGCCAGTGTCCTTGAGCGTGGCCGCGCGCGTGAGGTAGAACGCGCCGTTCTCAACGAGCTGGCCCTGCCAGTCCTGGCGGCGGGGGCGCTTGGCGGGGTTGTAGTCCAGCGCCTCGCCCGCCTCGTTCCAGTGGAAGCGGTGCGTGCGCACGACGGTCACGAGCGAGTCCGCCTTCTCCTCCTGGAGCTTGGCGATCGCGTTGGCGAAGTCGGTGGGCTGCGTGAGCGGCGAGGTCGGCTGGATCATGCAGATGACGTCAAACTCGTCCTTGTTGGAGCTCACGAAATCCTCGAGCACGGACTCGGACGAGGCCGTGTCCGTCGAGGCTGCGGCGGAGCGCATGTGCACCTTGGCACCCGACGCCTGGGGGAGGCGCGAGCGGCCCGCCAGGTTCAGCAGCGGGGTGTCCGCGGCGAGCTGCGTGTCAGCACGGGCAGGCGGACGATCGGGCGCGGTCGTTCAGGGAGCGCCCGATCGGAGCGGAGGGCAAGGCAGGGCCGACCTGCGCCTGAAGGGCGCGGCCGCCGTGGACACTGCGAAACGCACGCGCGCGCGATGGACCCAGGCGCGCGCGCGCGATGGACCCAGGCGGGGCGGAGTCGCGGCTGACCGCCGCACGTCGGTGACGAGAAAAGCGACATGCTGGCCGCCGCACGCGGCGCAGCGCGGCGCGGCGCCGTGCGGGGTCCTCCCGAGGCATGCACGTGCAGCGCGTCCTCGAGCCGAGGAGTGCACCACTCATGCGCTGCGTTGCGCTGCGCTGCGCTGCGCTGCGCTGCCAAGCGAGGGGGTGAAACGATTCCACGGAAAGGGGCGGCGCGGGGCGGCGGCGTGCCGCTGCCGGCCGGCCCCACCCCCGCAGCAGAAGCAGAATTCAATTCGCGCCGGGCGGGCTGCGCACCTTGGCGACGGCGGCGACCTCGTCGTCATCGGTCGACACCCAGACCGCGCCGAAGGCGCCCGAGTCGATCGCCGCGCAGATCGTCCAGTCAATGAGCGGCCGCCCGCACAGGTGGCGCACGTTCTTGCGCGGCACGCCCTTGCTGCCGCCGCGCGCGGGGATGACGGCGACGACGCGCGCCATCGCTGGCGGCTGCTGCGCGCGGCTGGCGGGTACGAATAACAACGGCGGCTGCGGGCGGGCGGGCGGCGCGCGGGCGCCCGGCACGTCCGCTGTG
>RQSC01000520.1:11279-71164 GCA_013416795.1 Prasinococcaceae sp. CCMP 1430
CCCGCGTGTCGCGCGGGGGCCAGACCGCGCGCGCCGCGCCCCAGGGCAGGCCGTGCGCGCAAGGGGGCGGACCGGACTGCTCTCGCGCGCGCGCTCGCGCGCTCGTCCTCCGCCTCCTTCTTCCTCCCGCGTCGCGCGAACAGGTCGCGCGAGGGGGGGGGGGAAGGGGCGGCACACCGCGTGCGCGTTTGGGCGCCCTCGGGCGAGCGGCGCGGCCAGTGGACGAGGGGGGGGGGGGAGAGAGTCATGGACAACAAGCCGCCGCCTATGCAGGCGTCCGCGGGCTTCCCGGCCCCGCAGTACATGATGCCGGGGCAGCCTGGCGCGATGCAGCAGCAGCAACAGTTTGCAATGGCGCAACAGCAAATGGTGCGTGCGCGAGTGTGCCGCGCCGCGGCGGGGCGAGTCTCGCACTCCGTTCTGCGCCGTCGGGGCGCGAACATGGTGTGGGTGGGTGGAGTGGGGGGAGCCGGAGTGGGGGAGGATGGGGGGGGAGGAGAGAGAGGAGAAGGGAGGTTGCGGGGGGGGTAGAGGCTCGGAAATGGAGGTTTGTGTCCCGGTACACGTCGCGCCCCCCCCGATTGCGTGCGCTGGCTGCCAAGCTCGCCTTCTCGCGCTCCGCACCCACTCACGTGCGTGCACGAGCGACCCGGCGAGGGCCGTGGGCGCCCCCACGCCGGGAGAAGTGCTGCGCGGTGTGCGCCAGAAAGCGGTGGGCGCGCGCCTTGTCGCATGCACGGGGCCTTTCCGTGCCAGCGCCGACGCTGCGCCCCCGGGCCGCGGTCGCGCACGCGGGCGGGGGCGAGGAGGCCGCGAGGCTGCGCCCTTGCCCTTTGCGAGCAAACCAAGGCGATATCCTAGCAAATATCTGCGGAATTTTCGCGAGCGAAACGGTTATTTTCGCGCGCGCGACGCAGCCGGCCGCGCACGGGGGGGGGGGGCGCCGTGACGCGCGCGCGCAGCGATGGGGATCCGCGGCGCCCACGCGTCTCGAATACATTATCATCTGGCCCGCAGCGGCGTCATGGGAGAGGAGGCGCGCGCAGGGTGCCCTCGCCGCGCTCTTTCCCCCCGCGGGGTTTTTGTCGTCGCGCGCGCCCCCCAAAAAACGGTGCTGTGGGCGTTTCGTGAAAAATCCGCCGACGCCGCGGCTGCTCCGACGCCCTCTGCGCGAAACCTCTCTACCCCCGGTGGAGACAGCGCGCAGACCGCGCCTGCCGGCCTCCCTGAGACGGCACGGCACACCCGCGCCAAAACCTGAGCCCCAGCCTGTGCGCCTGCGCGTGCGCAGCTCGAGCTCACAAAGGCGCCACGCGCGCCCTCGGACTTGGTGCGGTCATGCGCTGACGTCGACGCGTGCTTTCCCCTCCTGCCCCGGCGTGGATTGCGCGCGCCTCGTCGCCGGTGCTTGGCCTGCCCTGCCCGCGCGTTGCAGTACAACTGGCAGCAACAGCAGCAGCAGCAGCAGGCGACGCATCAGCCGCCGAACGAGAAGATGGCGCAGCTCCACCAGTTTTGGCAGGAGCAGATGCGGGCGATCGAGCAGGTGACCGACTTCAAGTCGCACTCGCTGCCGCTCGCACGCATCAAGAAGATCATGAAGTCTGACGAGGACGTGCGCATGATCTCCTCGGAGGCGCCAGCGCTCTTTGCTAAGGCGTGCGAGATGTTCATCCTGGAGCTCACGCTGCGGTCCTGGAACAACGCCGAGGACAACAAGCGGCGCACACTGCAAAAGGACGACATTGCGGCCGCGCTCAACACCGTGGAGGTGTTTGACTTCCTCGTGGACGTGGTGCCACAGGCGAACGACGTGGCGCAGGCGGCGGCAGCGGCGGCCCCTGGGGGTGGGGCGGCACCGGTGGATAACAGCGGGGCGGGCGGGGCTGGCATGCCGGCTACCACCATGCCGCCCGCCAGCGTGGTGGGGCGCGGGGATGCCATGGGCGCTGGGCAGCAGTTCCCGATGCCTGGCTACGGAGGAATGATGGCGCAGCCGCCCATGCAAACGATGGACCCTGCCATGATGGCGCAGTTCCACTCCGCGGGCATGGCGCCTGGCATGCCAGGGCCGGGCGCGCCGGGGCCGTGAGCTGAGCCGCTCGTGTCGCGGCGTGGCCTTTCTTCCAGGCGTGGAGGCTTGAGAGTGCATGCTCCTCTAGCTAAGCAAGCCTTTCGAGACTGCGGCGATGAGGGTCTGGGGTCTTCCTTCACAAACGCGCGAGCGCGACCTGAATGGACACGCGTCAGCGCCACGGCGCACCAGCGGCCACACGTTGAAAAAAAAAAACTCCATAGGATATTATCACCGTCGCCGCGAAACCTCGCCTGAATCACGCCACGGCGCGCGAGCCGCGCGCACGTTCATGCCGAGCGCTCGCCGCCGCCGCCGCCCTGGACACCCTTGTGCGCGTTGTACCGACGCTCGACCTCCTCTGCCAGGGCCGCGCCTGTGGGCGTGCGCCACTTGCCACGCGTCGAGTTGAAGAAGCCGCTGAGGTCCATCCCCTGCGCCTGCTCGTACTCATTGGCCTGCACAATCATCTCGAGCTTGTCGAAGTCCTTGACGAGGTTGGCCTCCTTCGTCTCGCCAGCCTCGTATTCATTCCACAGTGCCGCCACCTCGGCGGCCGCCGCGCCGCCACCTAGCATCTCTTTGATGCTCTCGAGCGCCTCGGCCTCGCGCCTGTGCTTCTCCTCGTCCGAGACGCCGCAGTGCGGCGTGATGTCACCCACGAGCGCTTCGGCCATGTCGTGCACGAGCGCCATCTTGATGCAGCGCGACGCGTCGGTGCCCTCGGCCCCAGCGAGCACGAGCGCAAGCGACGCCATGCGGAAGGAGTGGTCCGCGACTGACTCGGGCTCAGAGACCCCGCTGCGCACCCATCCGGTGCGCTGCGAAGCGAGTGCGTGCAGGAGCGCCGGCGCGGGCGACCGCCTCTCGAGTCAGCGGCAGGCGCGGGCGCGCGTCTGCACGCTCGGGCGCGCGCACGCGCGCGGCTGCCGGGCGTCCCACACACGCGCGCCCACGCCGCCGCGCTCGCTGCCCTCGGATGCCTGCGCGCCGCGGCGGCGCGCCCGCGCCAGGTGTGCGCGCACGGGCATCGGTGTGGCGGCGGCCGCCCGCTGTGCGCGCCAGGTAGTCGGGCACTGCACCCGGGTGTGACCGCGGCGATTCCGCTGGTACAACCCGGTCAATCCCACCGAAACCTCGGGTCGATTCGATGTGGGACGCCCGTGAGATTGGGGTTCCCGCGCGGTGGGGCGCGCCAGTGATGAGCGCTGCGCTGAGCGGAGCGAGTGCGAGCGCCGCGAGCGAGTGGCGGATTTCGGGCTCCGGAAAACGGCGCCTCGCCTCCATATGGATATCGTTTCGCAAGCGCCGGCGTGGGGCGGTGGCGCGGTTTTGTGCGCATTCGCTTCCGCGGCTCCTGTTTTGCGGCTGCGAACGAGCGGCGGCGGGCGCGCCAGGGGCGCGGCGCGGTGCCACACGCGGCGTGCGACGGCGGCGCGGCGCACGGCCGGGGCGCGCTGCGTGCACCGGCGCCGCGCCGCTCGACCTCGAGACTGCGCTCGCGGTGTTCGACGCGCGAGAGGGAAAGAAGGTGTGGTTCACCGCCGAGAAGGGCGGCTCTACCTCCGTCGTGGAGCAGCCAGGCTGGAGGCCGCTCGCAGACTACATGGCGCTGCCCGTGAGCCAGTACTCGGTGCTCGACGGTGCGACCATTGACCGCCTGTCGGAGGATACCTTCGAGCTCTCCATGGAGGCTCTCGAGTTCTTCAAGTTTAAGCTCAAGCCTATCCTCACCGCGCAGGTGGTCACCAACGCCAAGGGGTGCTCCATACAGGTTCTCGACGTCACGCTACAGGGGCCGAAGCTCATTGAGGCTGCCAACGGCACCTTCTTCATTGACAGCAGCAACGAGGTGAGCTGGCGACAGGCGGAGACGGGCAAGGAGATCACGTCGCAGGCGCACGTGCGCGTGGGCGTGGTGGTGCCGCGCTGGAACGTGCTGCCTCTGGGCCTGATCACGCGCACGGGCTCGGCGCTTATGGCGGCAACGCTCAACGTGGTAGTGCCGCGCTTTCTCAAGCAGCTCGCGAAGGACTACGAGGTGCGCTGCGCACGCGAGTCGCCCGCCCTGCCGGCGACCAGCACGCACCTGTCGCTTGCGCACGCACCTGTCGCTCGTGCTCGTCGGCGCTGACACGAGCGCCCGCGCGCGCGCGCGCGCAGGCATGGGGTGCCGGCGACGACTCCCGAGCAGCACAGTCAACGGGTGAGGGCGTGTCCGACGAGCCCATCACAGTCAAGAACTAAGCATCTCTCTCGCAAGCAAGGCGCGCGCGCGCGCGCCTCTTGTGCTCGGTGTGTGTTGCTACCACTTCTCACATCACCGCAGCGCCGTCGTCGCACGCGCACCGTTCCGCCTGTGCCGACACCGGTGGCTGCACCATTGTTCAGCTCGCGGCGTGATGCGAGCATGCGCCGCTCGCGGCGCGCTCGTGCAGGTGTAAATATGTACTTTTGCACACTGCGCAAGGGCGGCTCAGTCGCATGCTCGTCCCGCAGCGTCAGGCGCCTTGTCACCTCTCGACTCAGTTTCTGCCACAAGATATTACAGTCACAATTGGATACATGTCGGGTCGCGCTATCCGAAGAATGAATTGGAATTGCATGCAGTATAGAGGTGTCCGTGTGCGTCCCGCATATCTCAGCTGGACGGGAGCACCGGCAAACGCCTGGGGCGCGTGCGCGCTAGCGCAAATCACGCTTGTTGGAGGCCCTGGCCTCCGCCCAGGGTCGCCGCATATGGACGAGGAAAAGGAACCCGACGAGGGAACGAGGCCGCGCGCGCGCGCGCGCGCACGGCCGACGCCTGCCGCCGCCGCCGCCGCTCGCCGCCACCTCCGGTCGCCAAAGCCAAGTAGAATACACTCCGCGCGGTCCCCGCTGCCGCACGGTAAATCCCACGTGCACTTGCACGTCTAGTGTTTGTAGGCCTTCGCCGCCAACCCTGTATCCCACATGGCCTGCAGCACCTCCTTGTTCGCGGCCACGAAACCGATGTCGTGGTATTGCACACCGTGGCGGCGCGCGAATTTCTCCACCAGTGGCTTGACCATGCGCAGGTTGTGGCGCGGCAGCCGCGGGAAGAGGTGGTGCTCGATCTGGAACTGGAGCCCGCCGTGGACCCAGTCCATCCACGTGGGACAGGTGATGTTGAGAGTCCCCGAGAGCTGGTGCTCGAACCAGCCCGAGAAGTGCGTCGGCTTGCCACTGAAGATGGGGCGGCTCCAGTGCGAGAGCGCGATCTGGTCGTGCAGCAGTGCGCAGCACGCCGTGGCCACCAGCACGTACGTGGCGCGCAGGCCCGCAGTTGGCAGGAGCGACACCACGCCGGCATACCACGACACGAAGAGGGCAATGCCAAGCCACTCAGTGAATTCCTGGTAGCGCGTCATGCTCTTGCGTTCCTTGATGAGGCGGACGAGCCCCTGCGCGTACAAGTTAAAGCGCGCGATGCACATGACCGGGTAGTACGTGAAGAATTGCGCCATGACCGCAAGCCTGGCGAAGCGGTCCAGGGCGAAAGTGCGGTTGTGGTACTGTGATGGGGAGCGCTTGTCAGCGCTGGCCCGCATGTGCGAACACGCCAGGGCATGCGAACGCAGAGGCGAGCGCAAACGCCCGCGGGGCTGCGAAGCGCGGGCACACACCTTGGAGAAGACATTGAAGATCTTCTCGCTGACGCACAGGAGCGGCAGGTGCTGGATGTCAGGGTCATGAGTCGCCGAGTTGCATACCACATGGTGCACGTTGTGCGTCGACTTCCACCACCCTATGGAGACGCCTGTGAGGATGTTGCCTACCAGGATGCCAAGATGGTAGTTCGACTTGGAACGGATGCCGCGCACCGAGTTGTGACCGACGTCGTGGCCCACAAACGCCACCTGCTGCCAGAAAGCGCCCAGCAGGGCGCCAGCGCCCACGACCGCCATCGTGCTGGCCGTTTCCGCGTTTCTGTTCCTGCACACCAGCGCGATGCTCGCGACGAGGATCGCAGCGCACTTTGCAAGCTCCAGCACGTAGAACGATGCGCGCGTCTTGAACATCGAGGTAGCCTCCGTCTCTGCCACCAGCGCGCGCCATTCCTTTGCCACTGCCGGGAGCTGCTCGTTGTAGCCTGTGGCGAGCACACGTGCGCCCGAGCGTCCGGTCGCGCACCAGACGCACACGTTGCACCAGATTTGGCATCAAGGCATCGTGTGGAAGGCGACGGTGTCAGCACAAGAGAGCAAGAGAGATTCTGCAGCTGCGCGTGCGTGCGCTCGGTGCATTGCAGCAAGCGCAGCTTTGCTCGCGCGTGCTCCGGCTCACCCTTGACGTGTGCGATTTTGAAGCGCTCGAGGCGCGGCCGCAGCACCGGCGGGTGCATGGCGACGAATGCCTCCGACGCGTCCACTCCCGCGAGAGCCAGGATCGCGCGATCGCCGCCGGGGTGCGAGTTAAGGAACTCAGTCACGTCGTAAACCTGGGAGAGGCGCACGCGAGCGCGAGCGAGTCAGCGCCCGCACACACTCGTCGGCAACGCCGAGCGCTCGCGCAAATTCAACGCGGGCTCGAATGCGAGCGTGCCCCGTGCACGCATTTCCCCCATCGCGCGCTCCTTCGCACTGACGGACTCACGCGCGCGCTCGCGCCATCACGCGTTCCCGCCCACCTTGCCATCGACGACCGTCCAGCAGCTCTCGACGCTTGCGTGTTTGGCGACCTCCGCCATGGTCACCTCCTTTTGATTGACCGGTAGCGCATCGACGGCTGCACCCACCAACAGGTTGACCTGCTCGGGCGCGCACATCGCGGCACCCCGCGTGCCGTGCGCGGGCAGACGGCGGGGTCGAGTGGCGTGAGTTGCTTCTCTCACCGCCTTTTCTGGCGGGGGACGCGCGCGATCGACGCCCTGCGGGGGCCCGCGCTGTGTGGCGCGGGCGCCGCGCAGCCGCCGTGCGCCTCGAGGCCGCCCCGCTCGAATCGGCCGCGGCGCGCGCGGCGCGGCGCGCGGTCGGGGAACGCGCCCCATCAAAACCCATTCAGAGCCTCGCGCAAAAGCCAGCAGCCCCACAGCCGCCCGTTCGTTCTCCTTCCGCAGCTGCACCGGCTGAGATTCCAGCTCAGGAAAAGATCAGGCGCCGGCCATCACCATCACCATCGCAAAGATGCTGTGTCACATCCCCGTTGTCCACACGGCGCCCGAACGGACGCCGCCGCGCACGTGCGTGGAGCGCTGGGATGGCGCCGTTGAGGCGCGCACACACGTGGATGGCCGCCACGGAACGCACACGCCCTGCCGCCGGGAGCCGCGGGAGCGCGGAATCCGATCCAAAACCGGTCTGCGTCATCGCGCGTGCGAGGAACCTTCCGGAAGCGTGGCGACGGACACTCGATCCGCTGCCTGCCGATGCATCCCTGCTGGACTCGATCGATCCAGGTCGATGAACTTCTTATCCCCGGTCAATCGCGACCTCCCAATGCTGCTTGAATGCACGCACGGCAGACATCATCGGGTTCGCGACGGCTAGACCGGGTTCGCTGTCCACGAGGGGGGAACGCTGAGAGTCCGTCGCCACCTGGCGCCGCCGCTGTGCGTGGCGCAGGGGGCGCCGCGCGGGCTGGGCCACACCGCGCGGCGGCGGCGCACTACGCCGGTGGCGGGCTCGTCGCCGGCGCGGGCGGGCGCATCGCCGACGCGAGCGGCCGCCTGCGGCTCTTCCGTGGCTTCAACGTCGTGGCGAAGCTACCGCCCTTTCTCCCCCGACGCGACGCGTTCGATCCCGCCTTCAGCCTGGTGGCCGAAGACATCGCCACGCTCGAATCGCTGGGGTCGAACGCGGTGCGCCTGCTCGTGTCGTGGCCTGGCGTCGAGCCGGCCCGGGGAAGCTACAATGACACCTACCTCGACGAGCTCGAGGCAATCGTGAACGACCTCGGCGCGGCGGGCGTGCACACGCTCTTGGACTTCCACCAAGATGTCTACAGCCCTTTTTTCTGTGGCAACGGATTTCCTGACTGGGCCACGCATGTGGCGGGCTACAAGCCCCTCCCCAACGCCTCAGAGGACCAATACGGAGCCGCTCCATTCCCCAAACCCGTGCGCGGCCAGGCGCTGCCCCGCGACGCTCACACGGGCTACGTGCCGCATAAGGCCTGCGCGGCGACGGCGCCCTTCCCCGAGTACTACCTCGCGGAGGCAACGGGCGTAGCCTTTCAGGCGCTGTACGACAACGTCGGGGGCATCCGCGCCTCGCTGGGCGCCTTCTGGGCGCGCGTCGCCGCGCGCTTCGCGGGCAACCCGCATGTGCTCGGCTACGACCTCATCAATGAGCCATGGAGCGGCGACATCTACCGAAAGCCGGTGAAGCTTGAAGGCTCAAAGGTGGACCGCGAGGTTCTGCTGCCCCTGTACGACGAGCTCTCGGCCGCCATCCGCGCGCACGACAATGACAGCCTCATCTTCTTCGAGCCGGCCGTCATCACATCGGCGATACCCCTGCGGCGCCTCGCCGAGGAAGTGGGCTTCGACAGACCGCCGAAGAGCAGCGAGGGCAAGGCGGTGCTGAGCTACCACACGTACTGCCCGCTGGGGGGCATCGTCGGGGAGATTGCGGGGGAGATGGTGTGCAGTGAGTTCTTCGACAATGTTTTTGGCAACCACCTGCCGACAGCGATGGAGACGGCGGGTGTGCCCGCCTTCCTGACAGAGTTTGGCGCCGTGGTCACCGGCGAGGGGTTCGATGCGTGGACGTTGAATGAGGTCGCGCGCAGGGCGGATGATCTCTTCCTTTCGGCGACCTACTGGGCCTTTAAGGAGCTCGGAGACCCTACAACGCAGTCGGAGGACAAGCAGGGTGTGCCTCACGAGGGCATTTGGAACACCACCACGGGCGAGCTCGACGCTGGCAAAGCCACGCTGCTCGCACGCACGTACGCGGCGGCGGTCGCCGGCAAGGACATCACGCTGCACACCTACGATCCGCAGACGAAGGAGTTTGCGCTCGTATACACGCATACGAAAGAGCTCGCTACAGAGGCCACGCCGACTGAGATTCGGTGGTCGACTTACGTGTGCCCGGACGGCGTGAGTGCCCACGCGGTGCCAAGCGCCGCGACGCGCGTGGATGCCAAGAGCATACCTGGCACGGTGCTGGTGTGGCTCAACGCTTCCGAGGACACTCAAGTGATGGTAACCGTCCGAAGGCGCGAAGGCGGCGAGCGTGGGCGCGCTCCGGGGGTCGCGGACAGGCGAGGTGGTGCCTCCGCAGCGGACGGTGGTCGCCGCTTGGACCCGCCGTGGTCCGCTCTCGACCGTCCCGGCTCCTCGGGAGTGCGCGATCTCGCTGCGGTGTAGACCAGTACATTGTAAACTAACTATGTAGCCAGAGAGCGGACGCTGTGGTGGGCGCGCGCGCGCGGTGGCCCCAGCTCCACATACACGAGCGCACCACTGCCACCCCCGACGCGTGCGAGCGCACCACCCCACCGCCCCACGCGCAGCGCGAGTGCACTTCGCATTGATCTAATTAACAGTATTACGTGTTGCGTGCAGGATAGACTTGCATGCTGTACCTGGGCATATACAGGACCCGGCGTGCCCCGCGTCGGGCCCGTGTCGGCGTCCTCACAGCGTGCGCACGCGACGCAGGCGCGGCGGCGGAGGACGAGCAGAAGGATCGACGCCCTTGCGCAAGCGCTCAATCTCCTCCTTGAGCACGTCGATCTGCTGCTCGAGCTCCGCTGTGTACGTCTGGCGGCGCTGCCGAGAGCGCGCAGCGCTCTCGCGATTCGCCACCATGCGCTTGAATTTGCGCGCCGCGTTGGGGTCGTCGGGCTCCTTCTCCGGCAGCCGCCGTTTACGACCGCGGCCGGGCCCGGGCCCGAGGAGGTCGCCCTCGACCTCCTTCTTGCCGCGTTTCATCTTGCGCGGCTTGCTCGTGCTGCCGCCGCGGCTCTGCGACCCGTTGCCTCCCTTGCTGGTTCGGCTGCGGGTGTTACCGGTGCCCTGCGATCCCGTCGCCGTGCTCGTCGGCGAGGTCGCGCGCGCCTTCGCGCTGGCGCCCGATTTGCTTCCAGAGAGCCGCCCCGACCCGCCTGCGGCTCGCTCGAGCTTCGGCGGTGCGCCCTTTTTTGTCACCGGCGCCCCGCCGGGCAAGTCCTCGTCGTGCGTGACGCCGGCACGCGTCAGGAAGTCCTCGAGCGTCAGCGAGGGCTGGACTTTTGCCGCGTTGCTCACCTGGCGGCGCTTGAGAGGGCTGGCAGGGTTCGCCTTGGCTTGTATCTCGTTCCAAACGTCCTCGACGGTTCGGTCGCGCATCTCCTCCGGCACCGTCGTGTGTGTCGCCGCAACCGCCCCCGGAGCCAGCGCTGCAGAGCTCCCCGCGGCAGGAGCGGCGGCCACCACGGCGGCAGCGGATGCGGCCACTCCCTTCTTCGCACCCGCGAAGAAGGAATGGTCCGCGCCGCCGCCTGCACCGCCCGCGAGCGCATCCCCGGCGCCGGCTTCGCCCGAGTTGAACAGGTTGTTCACGAGCTCCTGCACCAGCGCGTGGCGGAGCGCGCATGCGCGCACCAGAGAGAGAGCGCGCGTGCCAGGCGTCAGCGGTTGCAGCGCGCGCGCGCGCATCCGCGCGCGAGGCGGTGGGGACCACTCGGCCCTCTCTCGCGCTCGAGCCCCGGCGCGCGCACCTGCATGTTGAGCGAGCCGAACTGGGCGGGCTCGAGGCCGCACGCCTCGGTAAACTCGGTCGAGCCCATGGGCAGGCCCAGCAAGTCATCCTTGTTTTCCCCGAGCGACGGCCACCGCTGCAGCGCCGGCATGTCCCCCCCCGCGGCCGCGGCGCCGCCGGACGACGTGCCCAAGGAGTGGATGAGGGAGGCGCGGGAGCTGCGGCTGTCGCAGCAGCTCTCGCGGCTGCGCAGCTCGCTCGGCGGCGGCGCGGGCACGTTCAGCGGAGCCGGCGGGGGGGCGCTGGGGGGCGACAGGATGCTCGCGACGAGCATCCCGCCGCCCTCGCGACGCGAGGGCGTGGAGTCCGTGCGGCTGACCCTCACGGCGCCCGAGGCGCGCCTCATCATGCGGCGGCGGCGGTGCGCGCTGCCCGGCGTGGAGGGCGCGCGCTGGCGGCTCGGGTACAACCTCCAGGCGCTGGGCACGGGCGCGGTGGGGCTGCTGGTGCTCGCTGCGCAGTGTCACGTGCTCGGCAAGCTGCGGATGCACCGGCGACGCGGCGCGCAGGCGCTCGCTGTCCTGCCGCTGCTGCCCGTGCCCGACGACATGCGCTTCCCGCTGTGCAGCGCGGTCGAGTACTTCACGCCGCCGATGGTGCTGCTCACGCTGAGCCTGCCGCTGCGCCCGCTGCTGAGCGACCTCGCTGCGAGGATGGTCCCAGGCATGGCCAAGCGCGCGGCGAGCGACTACGTCGAGGAGCGCGCGGGATACGTCCAGAAGCACGTCGCCTTGAGGCGCGCAGAGATGGAGCGCGCCGCTGAGGAGGCCGCCGCGGCGCTCGGCGCGCAGCTGCCGCGCGCCGAGGAGGTCTTCGCGCGACTCGAGCAGATGCGCGGCAGTATGAGCGCAGACGCCGAGGAGTTCCACCGCTCGGTGGTCGCCGCCGCCGAGAGGGCGCGCGAGTCGATGCAAGCGGCCGCAGACGATCTCGCCGCGCGCGCAGACGCGTTTTTCTCGGCAGGGCGCGGCGACGGCGGCGGCGGCAGCGACGACGACCGCTTCTCCGACGCAGAGGTTCTGAGCGGCCCGCCCACGCCCGACTCGCCCGGGCGTGCGCCGAGCGCGCCGCGCCACAGGCGCGAAGCGTCTTTCACACCCACGCGCGGCCTCGCCGAGCTCCTGGATGGGTACAACTCGGAGGAAGAGGGGCTCGCCCTGGGTGACACGCACGCGCACGTGGGCACGAGCGATGGCGAGGAGGGCGCGCGCGCGGAGCGCGAGTACTTCGAGGCACGCGCGCACGCGCACGCTCAAGAGCAAGAGCATGCGCACGACGAGCAAGAGAGGGGGCCGGAAACGTTCGAGGACGCGCCCCTGTTCCTGTCGCCGCTCAAGCGGACTGAGGGCAGCGCGCAGACGTCGCGGCACGGCGTTGGCGGGGACGCTAACGGCGGCATTGCACGGCACGGCGAGGGTGAGGGCGGGAGCGAGGGCGAGGACACCGACGGGTTTGATACGGGGCGGACGGATCTAGAGACTCCAGACGTTCTGACGCCGTTGTCCATGTCGCCGCCGTCCGTGTCGCGCAGAGACCGAGCTTTCTCCGTCGGACTCTGAGGATTCGACGTGCCCCGAGCGGAGGGCTACGAGCGTAGCGGCCCGCGCAGTCACGCACATGGCGTGGCGAGAGAGTCCTGCGCGCGCACGCGCACGCATGGCCCAGCCGCACGCACACGGCCGGCACTGGCACCACCGAATAGACACCTAATAAAATTACAGATGCGTGGGATCTTGACGGCACGTCTCGCGATGCGGTCGCTTGCTGCGACGTCCTCACAGGAGGTCGAGCACGGCATCCATCTCGCACGCATCGCCCAGCGCGCCGAGTGCCTCCTCGAAGTCCGCTCGACCGAGTCCGAACCGGAAATACTGCGAGTGCGCGGTCAGTGTCTGAAGGGCCAAGGGCAGCACCTCTCGCGTGGACGTCGCACTCGCTGTCATGCGCGCGCGCGCGCGTACCTCGGGCCGTCCGAAATCGAGCGCGGTGGCGGGCAGTAATAGCACGGACGCCTCTTCCACGATCGCGTCTGACAGCACCTCCGCGTCGGCACCGTCTCGTTTGAAGCGCGGCCTGCGCGGAGCGTGCGGGCGAGTGATTGGGTCGGGATGCACGCGCGAGGGCGTCAGGGGCGCCTTCCAGCGTTGCAAGCAGCCGCGCACATGCTCCGGGCCTACAGCCTCCTTGTGCGCGTGCGCGCACGTGCGCGCCCGCACTGTGACGCACATGGCAAAGGTCGCCGCCGCGGGGCCACCCTTGGCCCAAGCGAAGATGTTCTCGCGTTCAGCAAAGAACTCGTCAGCAATGGCGACGTTCTGTGCAACGCGCGCCTTGACGCGCCCCTGCAGCTCGGGCGCGGCGCGCACGGCTGCGAGCGCGAGCACCTCGGACGGCCCCGGCGAGCAGATGGTGGTGAAATCGCGCAGCTCGCGCATGCGCGTCATGAGCTTTCTGTCACGCGTCGCAATCCAGCCCATTCTCAGGCCCGGCAGGCCGTAGGTCTTGGACAACCCCCCCAGGCAGAGCGACGAGCGCTCGACGTCGATGTCTGCGAACGAAGGCAGCGTGCCTCGGCCTCCGTGCTCGACGCCGCGGTACATCTCGTCGCTGAAGACGGCCGCGCCCGCTCCATTCGCGACGGCCGCCACGCGCGCCTGCTCCTCGGGCGTGAGCATGCAGCCGGACGGGTTGTGCGGAAAGTTGATCACCACGATGCCCGTCTGCCCTGGCTCGACAAGCGCCTCCAGATCTTCCACGTCGAAGCGCAGCGACACGCCGTCGGCAGGATCCACGCGCGGCTCCCAGAAGCTCACACGCAGGCCGAAAGTCGACTCCAAGATCTGGTAGAGCGACTGGTATGCCGGGCTGGTGCACACGACGTGCGTCTTGCCCTCGGCGAGGAGCCGCTCGCCGAGCGCGGTCATCGCCAGGTAGACGCCCTCCTCCGGCGCAATGACGAGCAGGTCCTCCGCGGCGACGTCAGTGTACTGCTCAGCGATGGCCTCGCGCAGCTCGGGCATCCCCTGCGACTCCGTGTATCCCAGCACCATCGAGTCGTACCGCGCGCGAGAGTCGGCGTCGGCGACGTCGAGCAGCTCCTGCAGCGTGAGTGGCTCGGGGTCCGAGCAGCACAGCAGGTACTCGGTGCAGAACTCGTACTGGCACGGCGATCGGCGCGGCGCGTCAGCGGCGACTTGCAGGCGCGGCGGCTGGGCTCGCACGAACGGTCGTCCTAGGCTGCGCACGCACCTTTGCGAACCACCTCTCGAGCCTGAACTGCGGCAGCGGCGCGACGCCGCCCGCCTGCCCGCTCGCCTGCTCGCCGCGCGCAGTGTGCCGTACGCCGGCATACACACCCACACCCTCCTCCCCTGCCGAGCCCGCGCCTGGCGGGGCCCCAGGCCCGCCTCGCGCGGCGTGCCCTAATGCTAATGCGCGTACAAACCCCATATCAAACTCCATTACAAACACAAAGGACATTCATTATGACCTTCACCAGATCTTGGTCAATCCAAATTAAATGTTTCTATCTTGGCCAGTGTGAATGCAGATGTCGATGAGTTTGAAATGCATGTGTGTGCGTGTGCCTTCAAATGTACGTATGGAATGTGCTGTACGGCATTTTTGTGTGTGATTTTCGTGGTATCGCGGCGTTCGCGCCGGCGGCTGCGGCGGCTGCGCGCGGGCCTCGCCCTGTGCACGAGGAGAGGGTGGGTGGGGGGCGTGGGGTCGCCGCCTCCGCCACACGGTGGCGCTTGCGCGCGAGAGGGTTGGCCTCGCGCGCGCCTCGGCCACCATGTGGTCGCCCTTCCGCGCGGCGGGCGTGGTGTGCGACGGCCCGGCGGCGCCGTACGGGGGGTGAGTGAAGTTCGACGAGGTCTTCTGGAGGATGCCTGGCCGGTAGCGCGCGCGCGGCGGATCCCGCGGCGGGGCAGCAGCGCATGATGCGACAAGGAGCGGGGCGGGGTCGGCGCCGGCGCCGGCGTGTGTGCCACGCCCGCCCCCCCAGCCCCGACGCGGCCTCGGGCGGCCTCGATCACCACCTTGAACCCTACTACATGTGCAAACCCAATATTCCGGGTCTTCGCTGCCTGACCCCCACCGGCCACCGCGCACCGCACGCCGCGCGACACAGGGCGACGCAGACCAGGTGAACGGAGGTGGGATCCTTCTGTGGCGCCTCTCATCATGAGGGCTTCCTGGAAACTTATATGGGTTCATGGCGGCGGTGTGACCTGCGCGTACCTTGGCCTCGGCAGGGGCGAGGCGAGGCGTCTCTGAGAGGCGCGAGCGCTTCTACCTGCCGTCGGCCTTGCTCGCGACGATTTGCACGTCGGTCCCATTCACGACGCCGTCGCAGTTCACGTCGAAAATGCCTGCGCAGCCCGCGCCAGCTTGCGCCGACAAGAACACAGGTTCGTACCCCGCGGTCGTGCAACTCATGTGAGTGGCCTCCTGTCGAGGGGCGGTGATCTCTCCAGTGGAGGGGTAAAAAGCGCCCGTGGTCATGTACGGCTCGGTCGCGTGTGCGGCACCGGAGAGCACGAGCTCGATCACCTCCAGGAGCGCGCAGGCGGACGGCATCAAGGGGCACAAACAACGTCGGAGCTCCGTCAGTCAGTCGCACTTCAGCAAGCGGAGGAAAAATCAGCGTCTGCCGCGCTCGACGCGAGCAGCAGATCGCGCGCAGGGAGGGCACGGCGGTGCGCGTACCTCGTCGGAGCTCGGGGCGTACACACGCTGGAGCTCAAGGAGTGGGAGACCAAGCCCAGCGCGCAGTTCGCCGAGGAGAAGCCCTACGTAACCTGGCCAGAAACCTGTCGGGGGCGATGCGGTGTAGTTGCCGTCGAGGCCCCAGTCGAAGGGGCCGAGCGCGGCGAGCTGTGCAACGCGGTGAGCAGCACGCGTCAGTCCTCGGCCGCCCGCGCGCTCCGACTGGCAGAGGCAGCGTCTGACGTGGGAGTGCCACACGAGCACCGACGCACGCGATGATGGGCCGCCGTTGGCGCTCGGCACTACCTGCCAGGATCGCCCGCGCGCATAGCGCACATACCTTGAGCACGCCGCTCTGGAAGACGTCGCTGATGACATCGGTGGCAGGCACGTTGGCGGCGACCGGGTACGGGAAGAGATCGGGCGCGGCGGCGCAGGTCGCCGCCGAGGCCACGTAGAAAGGCGAGCTAGCGTCAAGCAGCTCTGCGAAGCCGCCACTGGCGACCACGTTGGCGATCGCGGCGTTGACCGCGGCGGCCATGTGCACCGACGAGGTGTACGTCGCATTGGTGCCGTTCACGGCGTCGTCGCAGACGCGGCTGGGCATGAGCATCATGGCGCGAGGCGATATGGCCTCCGAGGAGAACACGACGAGGCCTTCCGAATCCTCGGGCGGGCCCGACAGCGATCCCGCCAGCAGGGTGCCCGAGCGCACGGCCTCCAGCAGGTCCGCCTGATCCTCGAAGATTGCTACGGTAGTCTTGCCCGGCACTTTTGCATCGCCCTCGGCGCGCGGGGGCAGCACGTGCGAGACGCTCGCGTAGTTCGCATCCGAGAGAAAGCCCACTAGGCCGCCCTCCGAGGCGATCGTTGAGTACAGATCTGCCGTGTTGGCGATGGGCGCCGCGAGCACCGACGAGGAGGGAGCCGCGAGCGCGAGCGCGAGCGCGAGCGTGGACGCGCGCAAAGCCACCATCGCGGCTGCTGCGGAGGATGATCCGGATCGAGGGCGCCGCCTCGCGCGGAGAAATGCCGCGGGTCGATCCCGCCAAAAATGTCACCGCGCCGGCGGCGGGGTTTGCGCAATCCGACAGCGCGCGGCAGCGGGAGGGCTCGCCGGGCCACCGACGACAGTGCGGAGGAGGAGGGCGCGTCGCGCGCGGATCGTGCCGATCGCGCGGTGTGTGGCGTGGCGGCCGCGCGCAGTGAGGACCGCCGGGCCACAGTGGTCGCGCGCGCTTTTGCGCGGCCGCGCGCCAGCCTGTCGGGCCGCCCGCACGCGCGCCCGTCCCACCCCACCCCCTCGCGTAAGACCCACTCATTGATTGTCCCACACGTCAGGCCCAGGCGCGCCTGGCCGCCGAACACGACGGTGCGAGAGGGTGCTTCATCACCACGGGGCCGAGAGAAGCGAGAGGCGCGCGACCTGTCCTCGCCAGGGCAGCAAGGTGGGGTGCGCGCGGCGGCGGCGCGGATAACGCTCTAGCTACCGAGGTAGAGCGAGGCGGGCGGCGCACGATGAAGCAACGCAGGAGTGCGCGGGACCTACTCTCTAGCTAGAGGGGTTCCTACCACACCATCGATACAGGTGGCAAGGCACGAGACGGAGCGCCGGCAGGGTCGCGCGATGCCACAGCTGTTGCTGCCACGCTTCCTCCTCCCGCGCGACACACCCTCTCAGTCTCTCTAGCTCTCTATCGCCGCGTTGGCGGTTACACATTCCGTGGGCAGGTAGGGTTCTGGCCACGCGGGTCGCTTGTTGCGTCTGTGTCACGGTCAGTGAGTTCATGCATCTCAGAGTTCGGTGCGAAATCCGATCGATTGCCGCGTCCGACCGCAGAAGGCTCCCCATTCTCATCAATCTCCCTAAAAGTCCGCTCCGCTGGTATCGCGCGCTCGCGCGCGGGCGGGGGGCGGCGCCCACGGCGACGAGGGACGACGACGGTGTGGTATGGTACACGCTTGGTTACACAGTGCACAACGTCGCGGGAGGAGCCGCGCTCCGCTGCCGGCGCGCTCATCGCCGCCGCGGCGCGGTGGCCAGGATGGCGGCGGCCATGGCCGCGGCGCCCACCGCGAGGCCCGCCGACGCCGCCGGCAGCGCGTACTCCCACAGCGCCGCGCGCTTCGACTCCGCGCGGAGCCTCTCGGTGCCGCGGCGCGTCTCCGTGCGCCACTTGGAGTGCATCTGCTCCTCCACTCGCAATCTCTGTCTGAGCCGCGCGGCCTCGGCGGCCAGCTTGGAGCGCTCCTCGGCGTACTCCGCCTCCGCCTCCTCCCGCGTCGCCGTGGCGGCCGCAAGCGCGCCTCGCCACACGCCGTCGCGCGCGGCCGCGGCGGCAGAGAGCCGCAGCTCCAGCTCCTCGGTGCGTGCCTCGGCCTCGCGCTGCAGCGAGCGCGCCTCCTCGGCTTCCGCGCGCGACCTCGCCGCAGCGTCGAGCGCCTTGCTCAGCTGCGCGAGCACCCGCTCGAGCGCCGACGACGCCTGCGCGGGACCCGCGCTCGCCGCGCTGCCGTAGCTGTTTGAGAACGATGACGAGAGCGACGCCTCGGAGAGCGTCTCGCACGCGTCTGTGTACGCGTCATCGCCACCGCACGACGACGTCGCCTGTGATCTGTTGCCGCCACTGCCCGCGCCGGGGACGGGCGGCTGCGCGTGCCCAGCGAGCTGCTGCTTGTGCGACANGTCGTAGAGCGGCCGCGCGGCGTGGGTGCTCCTACCTGGAAGAAGGCGGAGGGCGCGCTGTGTGGCGCTGCGCCGCCGCACACAGGCCAGCCGCACCCTCCGACCCCCCCTTTAATGTGAGTTCCGTTTCGGTTGGGATTTGACCCGACACCTCATAACGAGCGCTGACGGCCCAACGGTCCCTTCGCTCCAATGGCGACAATAGGGTCCGCATGCAACCCACATTCAAATGCATTGTGATGTGGACTCGAATGGGCTCGCGGTTGGGGTTGCGTCGCGCATACCCGGGGGCCGGCGCGCGCACCCCGCCCGACGGAAAGGAAAAAAAAAAGCGGACGTCAGTCGTTCTTTCTGTACGTACGTACGTGAGGGGACGTCACATCAGATGAGAGCGCCGAAGTGGGCTGCCACCCCGTGCGAAGAGACCTCAAAACCCAAACTCAAAATATATGCAATGTGATATACATAAAGAACCCTGTTATTTGGATACCCTTATTATTCGACGCGGCGGTGGTAAAAAAAAAAAAAAAACGCCGGGAGCGCGCGCGCGCGCGGCGCCCCCGCCCCCCTTTTTTTTTTTTTTGCCACCCACCCGCCGCCGCGTTCCGCGGAACGCGTTTTCGCGCGCTCCCGCGCGACCTTTCATCTGTGTGTCGCGACGGATTCGGCGCTTCCAGCGCGGCGCGTTCCGCGTTTTTTTTTTGTTTCGCGCGCGCGCTCGCGCAACGCCAAACGCCCCGCCCCCCCCACCCCCGCTCCCCCCGTCGCCGGCCGACGCCGCAACCCGAACCGTTCGCGGGCGCGTCAATGACATCAAATGACACCCGATGGAGGGACCACCTATAAACCCTAAATAGATATACCGTAAGTGAAGGGAAAAGGGGAAGAAGAGGCGCGCGCGCGCGCGCGCGCGCGTCACACGGGCGCGGCCGCCTGCGTGGCGGGGGGGGGAGGGGGAGGGCGCGCGGGCGAGCGCGCGCGCGACGGCGACGACGACGGCGAGGCGCTCGCTGCTGCCCGCGTCCGCGCCGGCGCGACGCGCACCACCCCTCTTCCCCCTTCACCCTCCCCACGCGCGCCCGCGCCGGGGTGCCGCGCTACTACAAGTAGCGCGAGAGGCGCGCTCCGGCGCCAGCTTTGCTCGGCCGGAGCGTCCGCGAGCTCACGCGTGCCTGCTGCCGTCCACTTCCGCACACTGCGCGCGCACGCGCCACGCACGCAAACCGCGCCGTCGGACGCGCGCGCGACTCGGTAGAGCATCGCCGCTCGCGCGGCCGCCGAGTTCCGCGCGCGCACGGCGGCGAGCAAGGCTCTGGCGGCCGCAGCTGGCGGGCCGGCCGCGGCGCAGGCCGTGCCGACACCGGTGTATTCCGCGGGCGGCGTCGGAGTCACGGGCGAGTTCGCGTGGGGGGGAGCACACGCGATGCCCGCGATGCCCGCGGCCGCGCCCGTGCGCATGGTGCAGGTCGACGGCGGCGGCGCCGAGACGGCGGCCAACGCGCGCTCCCCGACGCGGGTGCGCTCGGCCACGCGGCCGCGCGCGCGCACGACGCTTGCGGCGGGCGGCAGAAAGGTGGCAGGCGCGAGGGCCACGAACGGTGCCAAGGCGAGGGGGTGCGTCAGGCGCGCGCATTGAGCGCCTGCTCGACCAGGCGTTCGCGCACGCGCGCCGCGCGAGCACGCCCCGCTCGTTCGCGCCCATGCTCCTCGCGCGCCTGCAGCTCCTCGCGCGCCTGCGCGAGCGCTGCTGACGAAGACGTGTGCGCCGGTGGGCTCTGGTCTGGACCCCTCACGCGCTCCTGCCCGCATGCGCCCTACGCAAACAGGGCGCGCGCCGCGGGCTCGCGCCCCGCGGCCGGCGGAAAGGGCGGGAAGAGCGGCAGCAGGAGCGGCAGGAGCGGCACGACGAGCACGGGCGGCAAGAGGCGCTCGCACCAGCGCTGGTCAATGGAGGTGCGCCGCACCCGCGCGCCGCGCGCCCACATGCGCCAGCGTGCACTCGCGCTCCCTGTGCGCTGGCTCTGTGGTGCATGCGTGCGCTTGACCGGCGCGCGGACGCTCTGGCTGACTCGCGCTGTGTCGCCGCGCGATGTGATGCTTCTCGGCGCGCGTGCGTGGCGCCTGCAGGAAACTACTGCGCTGGTGGACGGCGTCGAACGCTTCGGGCTGGGCAAGTGGGCGGAGATCAAGAAGCACACCTTCGACGAGACGAGCGGGCGCACACCTGTGGACCTCAAAGACAAGTGGCGAAACCTCAGCAAGGCTTTGGCCAAAGCTGCGGGGTGCGTGCGCGTGCGCGTGCATTGCGCGCGTTGTTCTTGCGGGGGGCGACGATGCGGAGTGCCCCTGAGCGGTGCGCGCGAGGCTGACGCGCGCGTGGGTCCGCGCACCCCTCGCACGCTCGCACAATCGCTCGCTCGCTCGAGCAGGGATGCCGCAACGCAGCGCCTCGAGACAGAGTACTCGCCCGAGCTTATGCAGCGCGTACGGGACCTCATTCCTGGCAACGAGGGAGGCAGCCGGGCGCGCGCGAGGGGCGGCGCCAGCGGGAGCGGTGGTGCCGCCGCCGTTTCGCGCGCAGCGAACGGCGGCGCTGATGCGGCTGGCAGGCGCAAGCGGCAACGAAAGCCGGCCGCGGGAGCAGTGGCGACGGCCGCACCGAAAGCTGCGAGGGGATTGGCGGACGAAGATGCCCGGGGTGGCCCTGGCGGTGGCGCCGGCGGCACTGCAGGGAGTATGAATGAGGTCTTCGCGCAGCCGCTCCTCGCGCCGCACGCGGCGGACGTGCACACTGCCGAGCAGCTGCTCATGCCCACTGCTGGTGTCAACGGGATGGTTGATCCGGCCATGAGCTTCATCCTGCCATCGATCTAGAGGAGGGCACACAATGCAGGTACAGCGCACGTGCGCGGCTCATGTAAGAGTCGCCATGCGTCCTGTGCGCCAGGCGTGTGCATCCGAGCTGTGCTTTGCGTTGGAAGGCCTTGGGAGCAAGGCCCGGTAGTTTACAGTGCGTTGGCTTGGATGTCAGACAGCGCCGCAGGGCGTGCGCGGGAGAGCGTCGCCGAGGCGATGAGACCCACCCGGCGCGTCAAATCCACGTCGGCACCCCGAAGTTCTCGAATACTTTGATTTCGCCCCCGAAGCCTGCGGAGACGATCACGCGACCCACGGCGGCGGCGGCGGCCACAGCCGCGACGCCCGCCGCCGCGGCGGCCTTGGCGTCTGAGTTGATCACCTTGCCCTGAATCTTGCTCGCATTGGTGCCCACGGGTGGCTGTGCCACAGCCTCGAGCTCCTCCTCCTCGTGCAGCACAGCAGGTCTGCGCACGCAACTGAATCTGCGCGGCGCGAAGATGGACACCGACACGATGTGCTGGTGCGCAAGAAAGCACTCGAACGACGCATGCTTGTCCTTTCGGTAGCCCGTGTAAATGGGGTTAATCGACGGCACGAAGGAATTGACCGTCGACCACACATACGTGCACTCGTCCTCGCTGCCGCACACGATGAAGTCGCCCTCCTCCGAGAACGATGCGCGGATCTGCGCGTTGACGTTCTGCAGGCCCTTGTACTTGCAAACGAGGGTGTATCCATCGTACACGCGCAGCCGGCTGTCGTTGCTTGTCACTAACAGCTTCTGCGAATCGCCAGGCATGAAGCACAGACCGGTGATCTTCTTGCCGGGGGCATTGGCCGCTGCACGCGCGTTGCGCACGTCGATCTGCGTGACATACTCGAATCGGTGATCCTCTGTGCGGTAGAACCTGCAAGTGCCCTTGTACGAGCCCACCACGGCCTTGTCCCCGCCGGGAGCGAACGCGACAGCAGTGATCATCTCGTGCAGGTCGACGAAGTCGGTCACCACGTGGTCTGGAATGTTCCACAGTCGCAGTTTCTCGTCTAGGCTGCCGCTTAGGAAGAACTTGTCGTCCGTGGGGTTAAAGTCCACGCTCGTCACGAAGTCGTTGTGCACAAAGATACGGAGGCACTCATCCATGGAGATGTGCCACAGGCGCACGGTTTTGTCCATCGAAGCGCTCAGCAGGAAGTCGGTCGACGACCACGCGATGTCCAACACGTCAGCTTTATGGCCACGCCACACGCGCAGCGGCTTGTCCTGGAAGAGCTGGTAGCGCTCGTGAGCACCGTTCGAGCCGTCGCTGGCGCCCATGCGGTCGTCTGCGCTGAGCTCCGGAGGCGAGGCGTGCGCCCCTCCAGTGCTGGTGTCGCGTCCAATTCCGCCACCCCCGCTGCTCCCTGCGCCATCCGCCTTTCGTTCGCCTTTCCGGACCCCCCCCGGCGCACCGCCAGCATCCCCTTGCCCCATGGCCCCTACATCAGCCCCGGCCTCTGCTGCGGCTGCGGCAGCTGCCCTCTCGGCCGGATCCCTCGGGTTGGTAGCCCAGACGCGAACTGTGGCGTCCTGCCCTGCACTGGCCATGTGGCTGCCACCATGTGAGAACTTCATGCACCATACCGCGCCGTTGTGGCTCCGTAGCTCCTGCGCAAGGCGCACATCGGTGAACTCCTTGTAGTGTTTGCGGTGCACGAAGACCTTCGCGCGCACGGGTGCAGAGCCCGGTCCGAGCCCAGATTGCGACTCGGGGGTGGTCTGCATGGCGCGCGTGTGCTCCGCAGCGTCGAATGCTTGCTCGGGCATGGCGGGGGACTCGCCCGGGTACGCGGTCCCCTGGGACATGGCATGCGAGGGGTACGGGCTGCCATTCTCTGAGCGCGAACTAGCCTTGCTAGCATTGCCGCTGCCAGCAGCGGCACGCTCCGATGCCTGTCGGTCTGGGTGCCGAGGTGCCGTGTCTGCCGTGGGCACGCTCGGGTGCGGGAACGACGGCCGCGAATCGCGCATCGACGGCAGCCGCTTCTTCATCCAGCCCTTCACCGCTTTCTTGCCTTTGCCCTCGCGGCCATTCGCCCCGCCTGTGGTGCCGACGCCTGCAGACCCACCCGATGCCCCTCCATTTGCTGCCGCTGCCGCGGCCGCCTCGCGCTGCTGCACCTCACGCCAGATTGGGCTTGCGAATCCGAGGCTCTCGGCGAACTCGTTCATGGAGAGCGAACGGCCGGTCGCCGGGTCGTGCACCACTGGCGAGTCAGGCGACGACGGCACCTCCTGATCGTAGCTACTCGCAGACGCAGGAGGCGAGGCGTTGCTCGCATGTCCCGCGAGGTGCGAGGTCGGCGTGCCCGCGCCATCTCCGCGATCGCCGCCGCTCGCAGCAGCGTTGGGCCCCGCACCGCTCGCGTCCATGATGAACTCCCTGCCGCTGTCGAGGTCCTTGATCACCATGGTGCGCTCAAGCATGGAACAGGAAAGGCCCTTCCCGCCGGACGAGCCAGCATCGTCACTCGCACCCGCCGTTGCGACGTCGCCAGCATCGGTCGCCCCGTCCTTGCTGCTCGCACCGTTCTCGCCGCCGCCCAGTGCCTCGCTCACACCGGCACTGCTGATGCTGACGAGCGAGTTCTGCCTGGAGAGGTGATCGGCGGCCTCGAAGAACTCATCATCATCGTCTGAGGTGGCGCACACGTCGCCTTGCGGCGACATGTCCGCCGCCATCCACCCAGTCGCCCTCGATCTCGCCCGCACGCCGCCGCCGACGAACAACCCAAAGGCAGCGCCGTGGCCGCGTCGCGCCGCCGCAGATGCGTGAGCTCTCCGATGCCACCGCGCGCGGCGGGGGAAGCGCTGACGGCGCGCCCGAGCGGGCGCCGCGCGTGCGCTTCGATGGGACGCTGCGGCTCACATCAAAATCAAACGCCACGCCACGCCACCCCACCTCGGTCCCGTTCAGCTCCAGCCTTCAGCACGAGCGCGAGCGAGCGCGAGCGCGAGCGCGATGAGCAGTAATTAAATAGGAAATTAAGTGCTGAGAAATTCAGATCGCGCCGGCATCCGCGAGTTTTGGCCCTGCTTTTGATTCATGGACGCGCGCGCTCGGCGGGGTCCGAAGTCGGTCGGTCGGAAGTCCGAACGGGCCGACGCGCCCGCGGTGATCGCCTGCGGCGCAGGCAAGGGAGCAGCGGGGAGCAGCCTGTCACACCGCGCGCGCTGCCCGCCCCCGCGGGGTGCGGGGTTGGGCGGGGAGGGGCGGGGGGTGGTGGTGCTACAATGGCGCGGGACGCGGCGATGGCCACCACACACGCGGGACGTCGTTTCGCGCGAGCGACTGTGCGGCGTGCTGGGGTGCGGCAGGCGGAGCGGCGGCGCGCGGCGGTGCGGCGGCGTGCTGCTCGCGAGCGCGCAGCTCTCGCGGCCGATCCGTACGAATGCTGACGTGGACGAGGCCGGCAACAAGTTCCTGCAGCGCACGGGCGACACGGAGTGGGGCCAGGGCGGCGCCAGCGCGCATGCGTCCGAGGTGGGCGCGGGCCACTGCGCGCAAAACGTCGAGCTGCGGTGGGCGCAAGAGGTCAAGTCGTCGGTGTATGCGACGCCACTCATTACAGACCTTTACGCGGACGGACGTAAAGACATCGTCGTGCCGACGTTCGCGCGCTACCTTGAGGCTCTCGACGGCGCTGAGGGCGAGCGCGTCGTGGGGGACTGGCCCGCGTCGTTCGGGGGCACGACGCACGCGGGGCCCGTGCTGTGGGACGCCGATGGCGATGGCGTGCGCGACATTGCGGTCGTCACCTACGACGCCGAGGTGCTCTTCTTCAAAGAAGATGGCACGCGCGTTCCTAGGCGCATCGCCGTGCCCAAGCTGCGCGTGCGCAAGGACTGGCACAAGGGGCTCGATGACTCGAACGATGGCATCGACAGGGATCATCTCGACGTGGCCGACAGCGGCTTCCGTGACTACGACTTCGACTACGAGGACGCCGAACACGCGACGTTGCGCGACTACGAGATGGGCGAGGTGAAGCTCGATCCCAATATCCACGGCCGCGCCCCGCCACCTCCGAAGGAACACCGAGCACCTGGCGCAGCGCCTGACGCGCGCGCGCCTGGTGCACCACGGCAGCAGCAGGGGCAGCGGGGGGAAAGGCACCAGTCTGCGCAGCAGCATCGGGGAGAGGACCTAGCGCGGGGAGCGCAGCACGCCCGCAGCGCAGGTGAGGGCTCAGACTTCGCCGCGCCCGAGAGCGAGCGCGGCCGTGCGGCTCGCCTCGCAGACCTAAAGGCGCGCGAGGAACTCGCGAAGCGCGCTGTGGACGAGGCGATGGAGGCCGTCGAGGCCACCCAGCATCCCGACATGGAGACGCTGGTGCTGGAGGCTGCGACGGACGAGCTGAGTGCAGACGCGGACAGTGGTCCGAACGGAGTGGACGCCGCGCTCGATGCCGCCTCGGCCGCGTTGGAGATGGCCAAGGCTGGCGATACCGAGCATGCGAGGGAGGCCACAAAACGCGCGGCCCTTAGCACGCTCGAGGCCGCCAGCCACACGCTCGAGGGGCTGGCCGAGAGCGAGGGCAAGCTTGAACGAGAAGCGTCGCGCGCGGCGAACGAGGTCGTGAGAACGGAGGGAATGCCCGAGGGCTGGAAGGAGCACCTTGATCCGGCGAGTGGCAGAGTGTACTACGAGCGGCCGGACGGTACCACGCAGTGGGAGAGGCCGCAGGCAATGGGGTCGGCAGGCGAGGGAGGCGAGGATGAGTTGGAATTGGAGACAGAGATGCGGCGCAGCCGCTCGCTGCTCCAGATGGGCGATCCCGAGGACGACGGCGAGGACGGTGACGAGGATGCCAACGAGGACAAGGAGCTCTCCGACGAGGCCAAGCGAGTGCTCTCCAGTGACTACCGTGACTATGCTTTCGGGTACGATTACGCGGATGGCCTTGGGGGTGCTTTCGGGGCCAACGATGATGACTACTACGCATTACGCCGCTCAGCCATGTTCGACTATTACGAGCATGGCGCGTCCTTCCCAGGCGGAGATCACAGCTCGAGTTGGGACCAGTATGTGTATGTCGACGCGCACGTGCTGTGCACGCCTGTGGTTGCTGACATCGACGGCGACGGCGCCGAGGAGCTCATTATGTCGGTGTCCTACTTCTTCGACCAGGACAAGTACTCGAGTGCAGCAAAGAAGGCGGAGCTCGGCGAGGACGTGGACCCAGCGTACTACGTCGGCGGTGGCATCGTGGTGTATTCGCTGGATTCGAACTTCATGGCGCAGTACCCAGACTCGATGCCTGGCTATCTCAAGTGGAGCACGCACCTCGACCTGACGACCGACATTGTGCAGTACCGCGCCTACATCTACTCGAGCCCCACTGTCGCCGACGTGGACGGTGATGGCAAGATGGAGGTGGTGGTAGGAACGTCCGTTGGGTTCGTGTACGTCCTGGACGCTGAGAACGGGAACGCGAAGCCGGGGTGGCCCGTGCAAATGGGCGAGATCCAGGGGCAGGTCGCGGTTGGGGATGTAAACGGCGATGGCAGGTGCGGGCGAGCGATCCAGCGCGGCGGCTCCCTGACACGCGCTCGCTCGCTTATGAGCCAAGCACCTGCGGCACGCGCCGTAGTGCCCGAGTCTGACTCGCGCGCGACGCGCGCTCCCACCGAACGAATGGCGCCAGCCTCGACATTGTTGCCGCGGACGCGCGAGGCAACATCGCGGCTTTCGACGCGCATGGTAGCGAGCTTTGGGAGCGCCACCTCGGTGCTCTTGTATCCCAGGGAGCGACACTTGGCGATGCCGACGGTGACGGCTTGGTCGAGGTGGTGGTGGGCACCGCCGCGGGCCACGTGCACGTGCTCGAGGGAGCAACGGGCTTGTCGAAGCCCAACTTTCCATTTCGCACCTTCGGCAAGGTGATGGCGCCGGTGCTCATGGTGCAGCTGGCAGCAGAGTTTGGCAGCAGCAGCACGAGCGATGGGATAGCCTGGACCCCCCCGCAGGCGCTCATTGTGCCCTCGTTTGATGGGTACGTGTACATCATCGACGGCAAGGATGGGTGCGCCGATACGGTTGACCTGGGCGAAAATGCCTACGCCATGGCGCTCGCAGACGACCTCGACGACAACGGCAAGCTTGATATCGTCGTGGCGACCATGAATGGCGCTGTCTATGTCCTCGAGACGCCTGCGGAGTATGCTCCCCTCAAGGCGTGGACGAGCCAGGCACACGGCGCGAATGGCTTCTCGCCGGGCCATGGCCACGCTGGCATTGCAGCGACGGCATCTGCCCGGCGTGCGCGTGACCTCACCGGCGAGCTCTTCAACGTCGAGTTCGAGATCGTTGACTTGCGACCAGCTCCGAAGGAGAAAGATGAGGTGCGGCGCGCGAATCTGTCTCTCCAGGGCGCGCGAAGCGCGCGCTGAGCCCTGGGCGACGTGCGCTGACGAAGCTGCTGAGCCGCCATCTCATCCTGCCACCGCGCAGGAGACGCACCCGCAGGGTCCATACAACGTGCGTGTTGCGTTGCACACAGCAGGACCTGGCGCGGTTGCCCTCACCGCCGCCTTCGACAAGCCTGGCAAGTACGACGTGATGCTCCCCGTGCCGACACAGCGTGGCCACGGCTCAATCCTGCTCACCATGACGGATGCATCGGGGATGCGCTTCAGCGATGAGTTCACTGTCACCTTCCACACGCGCGCGCACCGCCTGCTGAAGTGGGTTGTGCTGCTACCGTTCTCAGTGGCTGTCGCGATCGTTCTGGCGGGCAATGCGCCAAACTCGCAGGCAGAGGCCGCACTGCTGCCGGGCGGGGGCGGCAGCCACGCGGACTGAAGTTTCGCGATCGCGCCTCGCGCTGATAATGAATCCATGAACGCCTACGTGCGCACACGGCCACGACGAGGAGGCCGGGAAATTTTACTGTTTAGTAGGATTCTGGGTTCGCGCCGTCCCTATGTATGAGCTCAGCCTCCTTTGCCATCTCCCTAGAGCGCGCCTTGAGGAAGCGAGCTCCCTCGGAAGGCTTGCCAACAGGCGGCGCGTAGAGCGCGCGGATCTCGTTGGTATCCGCTCCGCTGGCGAGCGCCTCACGCGCAGGCACGATGCGCTCGAACCACAGCCGGTGCATGACGCTCTCAAGCACGTCCCAGTATCGCTCGTCACGGTGAACTCGGTGGATGACGCTACAGTCGATCGGGGGTGGTGATAGCAGGTGTCAGTCTCGCAAACACACACACTCACGCGCGAACTGCAGGAGCGCGCGCGCGCGCCGTAGCTCGCGAGGGAAGCAACGCGCGGCTATGCACGCAGCACACCTGCCGTGTGGTGTCCACATGAAGAAGTCGCACCAGTCGCGGTCGAGAATCTCCATAAGTCCCTGCGCCTGAGTCATGTAGTAGTATGGAGGATAGCGCGGCGGTACCGACCCGCGGAACTTGTACGGGCACTTTATCTCCAGCACACCGCGCACACCGACGTCATCGCCCGACGCAGCCGCTGCGACACTCTGCGCATGCAGGGTGCCGTTGCTCGACAACAATCCGCCCACTGCATCCACGAGACCGTCGGGCGACGCGCCTAACCACGTCTTGTCCACAGCAGGTGCGTCCGCGCCCTCCTGATTCGTACCCAGGTCAACCTTCGCACCGCCCTCGCCGCCGCCGGACCCTGTGGCCTCCCCTTCCAGGACACTCTCGGCGGCTGCCACCACCAGCGGGTTAAAGCCAGCACGCACGGCCGCACCAACGCCACCAGCGCGCAAAGCTTCGGCGGCAGCCATCACCTGCGGGCCAGAGGGAAGGGCGGCGCCGAGAGCAAGCTCACCGCGTGACGTCGCCGACTGAACAAGGACCACACGAACGATGGCAGCCCAAGGCGCGCAGAGCGGACGCGCGAGTCAGCGGATTGATCACCGGGGCGAAGGGCACACGCGCAAACATTTCGATTTCAATCTGAGTGCAGCCGCCTTCACGGAAATGGCAAACACGCATGCACACCCCACGTGGTACACACGCGCACGCACCTCGCCCTCCCACTCGCGAGGCTGACCGTAAATGTGGAATCCCAGCTCGCGCACGGTGTTGCCGGTGAGCTCAGCGTAGCGCGCGTACGCGAGCGGTTCGTGACGCGTGCCGTAGCGCATGGCGTCGTTTTCGCGAGTGGTGCGCAGACCGAGCTTTTCCTCCCACAAGGACAGCTGGCCGTCGTCGAAAAGGCCCGCCGCGTTGCAGAACGCCGACGCCGTGATGCGATTCGACCTCAGCGCGTGCCATTCGGCCGAGCGCTGTGCCACCGACGCAGGGCTGGCCGCGCCGCCAGCCGTGCTACCCGTCGAATCCAAGCGCGCATCCGAGTTCGCGCTTGTGTCGAGCGGGGTGGACGCGAGCGGCTCGGCGGCAGTGGCAGCACTCGCGCGCGCATCAACGCTGGCAGCACCCCACTCCTGCTGCTGCTTCTGCGGCGGTGGCGTGCGGGTGTGCGCTTGCGCGTCCACCGCAGTCTGCGCGCGCACCTCGCCCGCCGCCTGGCGCGCGACAGCTTCGGTGACGGTGCGTTGCAGCGTATCGGTGAAGACCACGTGTTCAGGGCGCATGTGCACGTGGCGTGCGCCTGCGCCAGATACCTCAACCAGGAAGGCGAGCATCTCGCGCACAAGGTTGAGCCGGTCGCCCACGCCTAGCGATCGGTACGCGCGGAAGCCCGCGTGGAGCTCGCTGAAGCGAAGCCTTTCGTCACCAGCGATCAGGAGCGGCCCGAGCTCAGACAGCGCGCCGCTGGCCCACTCGGAGAACGTCGCACCCGTCCGGCCGCGCACGTCAATGCATCCCGCGGCGCCCTCGGCGTTGAGCGCGATAAGCGCCTGGCGGATGCGCTTCCCTGCCTCGCGCCAGCGCTCGTCGGACAGGCGTGCGGACACGCCATCGGCGGGCGGAGGGAGCGGCGGCGGCGGCTGCATTCCCCTTTCACCGCCATGCGGCTGTGCGGCGCGCAACTCGCGGCCGCGCGCGCGGCGCGATGCGGCGGGCGCGCGGCGCGCAGCGACAGTCGACCACGCCGAGCCATCGTCCGCAACGGCGCCCCATGTGGTCAAGGCGGGGGCCTCGCTGTGCGCGAGTGATCGAGCGCGTGGTCGGGAGCAAAGCGTCAGCAGCGATCACATGCACGTGGAGGCTCCAGGCTCCAGGCGCACGCGCGGGCGCGCGCGCACGCGCACATGCACGCACCTGCTGCCTGCTCCAGCCCGTGCGCTCCCACTGACGGAACGCCGCTGCTGCTGTCCTCGCGCGCGTCGCAGTGCGGTGCGGGCGGCCGCGCTTGCGCCCGCGCCGGGTGCGGCGCCGATCACCCCACCAGCCGTCGCCCTCATCGCTGCTGCGCCGCGCGGCCACAGCACTACCGGCGATCGCATTCAAGAACGACACGTCACCCAAGGCGCGCAATACAAACCCTACATACCTCCACGAACCGTAACATGCACGAGCGCCGAACCACGAAAAGTCGATTCGTTTTGATATGCGAGAGTTAGGGGTCGGACGTGGTTTCGCGCGAATCAAAATCAAAATCAAAAAGTGGCGCGGCGCGGCGGCCGCCGCTGGCGTGCGCTGCGGAGCGTGCGATGGGGGAGGGGATGGGGGGGAGGGGGGATACGCCACAGCGCGAGCGTGCGCGCCCTGGGGCGAGGGCAGAGGGTGGAGGGGGGTGGGTGGGTGAATTAGAACTTTAGATCGGGGCGCCGGGTCTCGCTGCGGTCGTGGCCGCGGTGCGACGCGGCGCGGCCGCGCCACGGCGGGCATGGCGTCCCCGGCCGGCAGCAGTGGCGACGATGACGACTTCGCGGCGCTGCTTGAAGACGATCTCGAGGCGTCCGATGGGGAGGATGAGCCGCGGGGTGGCGCCTCGGCAGCTGGCGACGGGGATGGCGCGCCGCCGGCCAAGCGTGCGCGTGTCGAGGCCGGAGGGAGCGGTGGCGGCAGCGGCAATGGGTGTTCCCACCCAGCATACTTGGGCGACCTATGCGTTGTGTGCGGTGCGCAGCGGCCAGACGGAGACGCCCGCGGCTTGAGCCTGCGCCATGTGCACGCAGCGCTCGATGTGAGTGAGGCTGAGGCGGCGCGGCTACGAGCAGCCGAGCACGCACGCTCGAGACGCGACGGCAAGCTGCAGCTCCTGCTCGACCTCGACCACACGCTGCTCAACTCGGAGAAAATTGCGAGACTCGAGGCCGACGGATTGCTCGCAGACCTGTACGCGCTGAAGGGCGTCGAGCCGCCGCCCAGCACCAAGAGGTAAGCCCGCGCAGAGGCGCCGGGATGCTTGCGTGTGCGCGCTTCCGCGTGCGCGGCTGCGCATGGCTGGCCGCACCCTCATGCGCGAGGGGGCATGGATTGCTGACTCGGCGCCCGGCGCGCGACGCACGGGGTCGCTCGCAGCACTGGCAGCGAGGGCGAGGGGGGGGGCGCACGCGGCCACATAGCCGACTTCGACCCGGAAACACTGTACAACCTACGCCATATCGGCATGTGGACCAAGTTGCGCCCAGGGGCGCGCACTTTTCTGCGCGAAGCCGCTCGTCTCTTTGAGCTCAGCGTGTACACGATGGGCGCGCGCGCGTACGCCGAGGAGATGGCACGGCTGCTCGATCCGGACGGCTCGCTCTTTCATGGCAGGATAATATCGAAGGACGACTCTACGAATAGCCACACGAAGTCGACCGACGTCACACTCGCCGACAACAGGACGGTGCTCATCGTTGACGACACCGAGGTGGTGTGGCCAAACCAGCTCGCCAATCTGGTGAACGTCGACAGGTACCATTTCTACCCCAGCAGCCGCAAGACGTCCGCTCGCGGCGAGCGCACGGCGACGGATCCGGGTGCGAGACCACAAATGGAAGCGGTGCTTGACTCGCGTGTGGACGAGTGCGGTGAGGAGGGGCAGCTTGCGCGAGTACTCGAGGTCATCAAGAGGGCCCACGTCGCGTACTTCAACAATGCCGAGGTGCGCTAGCGCCGGCGCCCGCGCCCATGCGCTCAAGTCCGCATCCGCACCGCTGATGTTGACCAGTGGTCGCTCTCGCTCTGTGTGTTACGCCCCTTCCACAACTGTAGAGCACGCAGCCCGACGTGCGCGTTGGGCTGGCGTCGTGCCGCGCTGAAGTGCTCGCTGGCACCGTGCTGCTCTTCACGCGCGTGATTCCGCTCGAACAAGCGCGCGACGCTCGACGCCATCAACTGGTGCGCGCGGCGGAGGGGCTGGGCGCGAGGGTCGTGCATGCCGAGTGCGATGAGGTGACGCACGTTGTAGCGGGGGCAGCAGGCACTGGTAAGGCGAGGTGGGGACGCAAATTCCGGAAGCACGTGGTGTCGCCCAAGTGGCTGTGGGACTGTCACTTCCGGTGGAAGCACCTCGACGAGTCCCAGTATCCCCCGAAGGACGCATGAGCGCCGGCCGCGTGGTCAGATAATCAAGTTATTAGTACTACGTATACACTGGAGGCTCGCCACTGCGCTGCGTCGCTCCCTTCGCGTGCTCTCGCGAACGCTCACGCCGCCAGCCGGAAGAGCTTCGGAGCGCGCGCTCTACTTCGGCGTGCACCTCTTCTTTTTGAAAGCGCATAGCTTCTTGGCGTCACCCTTCTTGCACCTCTTCTTGGACTTGGCCTTCTTGCACAGCTTCTTCACCTGCTTCTTGCTCAGCTTCTTGGAGTTTTTGGCCTTCTTGGCCTTCTTGGAGTTCTTGGCCTTCTTGGCCTTCTTGGCCTTCTTGGCCTCCTCGACAAGTGCGGGCGGCGAGGGCGAGGGAACAGGGACGGGCGGAGGCGAAGGCGAAGGCGGAGTAGGTGAAGGCGGAGGCGGAGGAGGTGAAGGCGAAGGCGGAGGCGGGGAAGGAGGCGGAGGTGACGCTGCTGGGGCAGACACCACCGCGAATTCGGCCGATGCCCGCTGGAAAGGGATATTTCTGTACGACATCGTCACCTGCACGTGTGCACATGCACGCGAGCGTGCGCGCCGGTGACGGGCGTGTGTAAGGGATGATGCCGAGCGGTCAGAGGACGCCAAAACACTCGCGTGCGCGCACCTGAGCGCGCGAGCATGGCAGCGTCTCCCCAAGCCTGTCCCCTGCCTGACGTCCTGCACGCACGCGCGCGCACCTTGAAGGATACCGTGCCTTCAAGCGGCGCTGTGAACGCCACCTCGTGCGCAGACTTGCGCGAAGTGACTGTCTTGCATAGATCGGTCGTCTCCTCGGTGAGCAGCAACGCCCTCGGCTGGTCGCCGCTCACCACGGCGGTGTACGCGCCGCCAGGGGCGACCTCCGAGACCTCATCGCCGTTGCCGTCGCGCAGGACTACGGTGATTGCGCTGTTGTCGACGGGCGCACCGTGCGGGCCTCGGGCGGTGACCGGGTGGTTGCATCCGGCACGCGATGGCCACGCAGCCGCCGGGCGCGGCGCGGCCGCGGCCAGCAGCCCAAACGCGGCTGCGGCCGCGACTGCGCGTCGGCCCATCTCACCAGCTCGCCTCAGCCGCTCCGGCGACCCGGTCGGCGGGCGATGGACTGTTCCGGGCGCAAGCACGGCCGCGCGCGCGTCCGCGCGTGTGGCGCGCGAGAGAGACGACGCCGCACCCACGCAGCTCTCTCTCTCTCTCTCTTTCCCGCGCGCGCGCGCACGGGGAACGCACGCCGCCTTGCTCACAGCCACACACAGAGACAGACACGTGTCAGCCCTCTCGTGCCGAATGACCTCTCCGTCGAACCGGAGGCTATCCAAATAGACCGGCCATCAAATCGCGAACGAATCCCCAACCCAAACCGCCGGCGCCGCGAACGCGCGCGAACGCGCGCGCGCGCAATGCGCAACGGCCTAAAATCGCCCACACTTATAAACCCTAATTGCCATGTATGAACCTCAAATGCGATCGTGTCGCGTCGGTGCTCTACAGAGTACTGACCATCCCGGTATACGTATACGTAACCGTTGGATGGCGAGTGTCGTTTGACGTGCGTTTCGCGTGCGTTTTGTCGCGAGGCGTATGAGTATGAATGCGCGGGCGCGCGCCGCGCAGGGTGGGTGGAGAGGCGCGGGGCTCACAGTGCGCGCCCGCGGCGGGGCGCGCTGCGCGGCGCGGGGCGGCTGGGGGCGGTGTCTGAGGTGGTGGGAGGGGGGAGGGTACGAGGGTTGGGGAGGCCGAGGGGGTCATGAGGGGCGAGAGGATGATTGATGGCGCTGTTGGCGCTCTGAGGCAGCGTCGGAAGGCTCGACGGCTGTTTGCGGGACTTTCGACGCAAGGGGGCGGTTTCTCATTGACTGGCACGTTGAGACATGTAGGTATGCGCACCGGACGTACCATTACACGGCCGCCAGCTCTGCCCTTGCTTCGTATCGCATCATACGCTCTCGATGATGCTCTTGCTCGGCCGTCGCGAGGCAGTTTTCTACCACGAAGTCGCCTTCCGACGTGTTCATCGAGCGTTGCGAAACGCGCGCCGCGGCGCGCGCGTTCCCCTCGCCATGCCCGAGGGGCAGGCGCCCGCCACACGCGCCGCGCGAGATCCACGCGGCGCGCGGCGGCGGTGGGACGTCGCGGCAGCGGCAGCTGGGTCGGCGCACGGCGGTGGTGCGCGCGCAGCGGTGCGCGGAGACTCACAGGAACGAGCGATGCACGCGGGCAGCGAGCTCGGCGCGCGCGGGTGCGCGGCGGTGAAGACGTGGCGGGAATGCGAGCGTAGGCAGCAGCATGCCTACACCTCGCGGCGGGCGCACCGGCGGGAGCCACCACGGGAGGCTGCGCCTCGGCGGCAGTTGCGCCTTGAGCGCGAGCACCAGGCAGAACACTCGATGCAGAAACTCAAGCCAATTTCGCCTGTGGGTCGGGTACGTGGCGATGTGAGCTTCACTGGCGCACCCAAGACCAGTACCACTACAGCTGCCGGCGGTGCGCGACAGCGCAGCCCCCGCCGCGGCGTCGTGTGCCTGCCGTGAGCCGTCAGAGGTGAATAATACAGTACAACATGTAAAGTAGGAATGACAATACGCGGGTGTGTAGTATGGGTGTGCTTGCGTGCGCTCCGTGAATTGGTATGCATACCTGGCGCCGAGCGCCGGTAGATGGCTTTGATCAGCTCAGTGCGCCAGTGTGACACTGCGTGGGTTTGATACGGTTTGCTTGCAGCCAGTCTCAGACGCCGGGATCATTCTGCGGATGGGAACTTGTCGCCACACTCTTTCTCCAGAGCGGGGAGTACATATGGTGTTGGCGCAACGAAGGAGCTGGGACGGGTTTGCACGTGCGTCGCAACTCTCAGTTCGGGAGCATGACGCCCGTCGAACAGTGCAAGAGATGCGCTAGTGTTGGACACATTGCACGCTTGTCGGGAGTTTTGTAGGAGTGTTGAAGGTCGCCCTCCAGTGCTGCCCGTCGGCATCGTGTTTCACGACTTGAAGGCCAGCGCAAAGAGCGATGGCTGCTGCTCCCCTTTCCTGTGATCGTCGCCGCTCGCGCTCGAAGTCAGAGGTGCCGTTGGCGGCGACGATGCGCTGGCTCCGCCGTCGGATGACGGGCGCGCGGCTGCCTTTGCACGCCGCTGCGAGCGCCGCTGGACGATGCGGCGCATGTGGGAGTCGACGAACTCGGCGCCAAGCTCACGACGATCGCGTTCGATCTCCTTCATCGTGGGCAGACGCGGCGGCGAAGTCACCCAGCGCACCTGGCGTGCGCCAGCGCACTCGTGTTGCGGGTGCCCGTCGGCTGCAGTAGCGAGTGAGCGCAGCGTATGCGCGGTGTAAGCGCGATGGTGGATGCGAGATGGACATGCAGAGAGACAGCGGGGGCGGGAAGGCGGGCGGGTGAGCGTTTACCCACGAGCTTCGTCGGCACATGCAATCCGTCCGACACTCGAGAGGGTGTTGCAACTGACGCCGAGCCTTTCCAGGCGCATTCCCTGACAAGCACAAAACAGCGCGGTGATGCGCACCTGACCCAAGTGGCCCCTGCGCAAAGCTCACACGCCGGCGCCGCTTTTCCCCCACGACCTCCTGCGCGTGCCCTGTCGCATCGTCAGCCCCATCCTCGCCTGCCTCAGGGCTTCGCTGCTGTTCGGCGGCCTGTGCATGCCCGGACCCGGATTCGGGTGCACACTCGCCCTCGTCCCTGCTGCCGCCCATGCCAGCTCGTTCGACCGCGTCGGGAGGTGGACCCTCGGCAGGCGCGGCGGCCGCTTCGCGCGCTCGGCACGGTCCCATCGCCGCGGCACCTCCTGAGGCGGGCAGGGCCCTCAGCAGAGGCGCGCCCGCCCGCACCGCGCGCCCGCACGCGCGCTGCTACGCAATTTCTTCAGACCACCCCCCCCCCCCCCCCCCCCCCCCCCCCCCCCGCGCAGCCTCCGCCCCAGAGCAGCGCGGAACAAAAAATTCGAGCGCGCAATTGCTCTGTTGCATGATTAGGGTGAACCCTAATATGGAACCCAAACCACATTCACATTCGCTGAGACCGAGCCACAGTGCGCGCGCTGCGAGCTCCCCACTCACCCCCTCTAGCCCGCGCGCCCTTTCACGCTGCCGCCGTGCACTCGTCTTCCTCTGGGCAGGGACCGCCCAGCCCCGCTTGCGGCTCGTGTGCCGCCCCTGGCGCGGCGCAGGCCGCGCTCACCCCCCCCCCCCCGGGCGCGCGCCGGCATGCGCAACGACACCGCGGCCAAGCTCGCGGCGGCAACGTTTGCGGCGGGGCTCGTGTGCGGCCTCATGCTGAGCCGCACGCTGCGGCGGTACCTCGGCAAGCTCTCGAAGGAGCTCTAGAGAGAGAGGGTGACTACAACGGCGTGCGCGCGCGGCGCGGGGTGTGAAGCGAAAGAGCCAGCGCGCCAGCTGCCATGGACATCTACGTGGTAGCAGGTCAGAGCAACGCAGCCGGGCGCGGCGGCGTGCGTCGTGACGCGCAGGGTGTCAAGGCATGGGATGGCGACGTGTCGCACCTGCCGCCGTGTGTGGCCAGCGGCAGCGCAGGCGCGGCCGTGTTCTCCTTTCGTCCAGACGAGGGGTGGGCCGCCGCTGTGGAACCGTTGCACGCGGGGCTGGAGCGCAAGGGAAAGGTGGCGGGCGTTGGCTTCGCGACTGTGATGGCGGAGCGCGTGCGGGCGCATACGGGCGCGCACGCGAGCGTGGGCGTCGTGCCATGCGCTCACGGCGAGACAGCAGTGCGCGAGTGGGAGGCAGGATCAGGGTGGTGCTACGCGGAGATGTGCGCGCGTGTGCGCGCGGCGCTCGCCGCCGCCCCACCCCACAGCGGAGTGCGTGGCCTTGTGTTCTTCCAGGGCGAAAGCGACTGTGCGGAAGAAGGGACCGCGCGTGTGTGGCCGGCAGCGGCAGCGGAAGTAGTACGCTCGTTCGCACGTGAGCTTGGGCAGCCGCGCCTAGCGGCCGTCTTCGTGCTCCCCTCGCCCCTGCCGGATGCGCCCAATGGCCGCGCGCTGTGCAAGCACATCGAAGTGCTGCGCGTGGCTTCCGCCGAGTTCGACCTTGCGCGCTCGCTGGCCCCCGACGCGGATGCGTGTGTGATTGACGCCCAGGCGTTGCCGCTCGAGGCAGATGGCGTGCACCTCACCTCAGCAGCACAGGCGCTTCTCGGTCGGAGGATAGCAGACGCATTCGTATGCGGGGCGGACGCGCTGCTGCCGGAGGTGTCGGTGCTCATGCCATGCCGCAACGCTATGCCTTGGCTCGCGCTAGCGGTAGGGTCGGTGCTGCTTCAGCGTAGCGTGCGGCTGGAGCTTATCGCTGTGGATGACTCGTCCGTGGACGGCTCGGGAGAATTCCTCGATGAGCTGGCAGCGCTCCTTGAGGAGGGGCGCGTGGGTGACGGGAGCGACACGGATGCCGCTGCAGCGTCGGCAGCGCAGCGCGCGGTGGAGGCCGCCATTGCGCGCGCTGAGCGTGGCGAGACGCCCGAGACCGACTGGGACCGCACGCAATGGGAGGCATGCGACGACTGCAAAGTGCTCACCGCGCATGGACTTGCCGCGGCGTGGCGCGCACAGCGCGCAGCAGGCGTGGTGGACACGCGGCTTGTGGTGAGGCGTGTGCGAGCGTTCGGCCCAAGCGGTCAGGGTCGTGCGCTCAATGCCGCGCTGCACGCCGCGCGTGCGCCACTCGTGGGTGAGATGGAGAGCGACGATGTGCGCCCCCTCAACACGTACGCCGTGCTTTGCGAAGAGCTGCTTGAGGGCGGTAGCGAGCTGGACGGCGTTGCGTCGTGCGTAGGGCTGTGCGGCTGGGAACGCGAAGGAATGCAGCGCTACGCGCGGTGGCAAAATGGGCTGGTCACCAATGAGGAGATGGAGAGGGGGCGCTGGCTCGAGATTCCTGCGATGCGCGCGAGCGGCCTGTACCGTGCAGGGGCGCTGCGGAGCGTCCTGTGCGGGTACCGTGACCTCTGGGAGATGGACGCGGACGTGAACGATAGAGAGGAAAGGGACGCCAGGGGGAACGAATCCTCGGGGCTCAAGCGCCGCCGCGTGGTAGTTGACTGCGCTGTGCCCGAAGGCGTGGATGCATACGCTGCCGCTGCGGCGCGCCCGCCGGAGGGCTGGTGGCCTGTCGATAGCGACTTCTGGATGCGCTGGTTCGCGGCAGGGCTGCGCATCCGCAAGGTGACGCAAGAGCTGTACCTGTGGCGACAGTACCCGGCGCAGTCGACGCGCACGCACTCGCGCTGCTCACTGGAGCGCTTGCGTGCGTGCAAGGCGTACCACCTAATGCAACAATTACGCACGCTCCACGCGGCACAAATCGGCAACACTGGAGCAAGGTAAGGGCGATGCTCGCGGCTGCAGACAGGAACACGTCAGCCTTGCGCGCACCTCATTCACCCCCCCCCCCCCCCCCCCCCCCCCCCCCCCCCCCCCCCCCCCCCCCCCCCACGCGGGAAGCGGGGCATCCTGGAGGCCGCCCAAATGCCCCCCCCCCGCGCCTCCTCACGGCACCCTCCTTGACCTCCCGCGTGCTAACACTGCTTCTGGTAGTGCACTTCCGCCTGTGGAGGTGTGGGGCGTTGGCACGTCGCTGGATGGCTGGGTGCAGACGCTGTCTGCGCTGGACGTGCGCGCTCGCAAAGTCGAACACAAGCCCGGTGCACCAATGCCCAAACCGCCCAAGGGGGGGCACGCGCGTGGCGAGCGCCCGGCAAGGCTATTTGCATACGGTATGCCCAAGGCGAGGGCGAAGATATTGAACACGGCCAAAGACTTCGACACCAACTGGGACATCTTTGTGGGGAGCTGAGCCGTGCGCAGGCCACCCGTGAATATGTGATACAGTGCATTTTACAACACGCGCTCGCGCCCCCTACGCGCGAGCGCGCCGATTATGCCTGCACGGCGCGGCGTCTCGCTGAACGCGCGCTCCCATGCCGCCGGGCACGCCTGGAGGCGCGTGCGTGTTGATAGCGGTGAGAGAGGTCAGCAGCGCTCGTGAGCCAGCGGGCGGTCGCACTGCGCGGGCAGCCAGACGCGCACCTTGATGTCCCCTTCGCCGCTCGTCCGCGCTGCGGCCTCGCCAGCGCCGCGTAGCGACGCAATCCACTCGCCAAGCGACGCCAAGCGCTGTTCGAAGCTTTCCCGCGCGAGACGCTGCTGGTTGCGAGCCACCGCTGCCTGCCGTCCGTTTGCCCCCCGAGCGCGTGTGGTCGCACAACGCGCTTTCGAGTCAGCACTTGCCCCTCGCAGAGGGCGCGCACCAGAACGCCACACCAGAAGATGCAAATGAGCGCCCAAGGCTTACCTCACTGATACCTACTCCCGTCCATCGGCTTCGCAACCCCTGCGTCGCCATCTCGAACATCCTCTCGGCAGCCAGCATGTGCAGGCGGAAGGCCTGCAGGCACAGCCGCCGCGTGTGCGCGTCGGCCGGCCGCGGACTCACCCATGAGCCCGTCGCCAGCGCCGCGCCCTCGATGCACTGCGCAGCATGCGCCGCACCAGCTGCACCCGCCCATCCGCAGCGCAGGCACAGCGTGAGCACCTCGTATGCAAGCCACTCGCCACCACTGCCGCCGCCTCCACCACCCGCGTGCAGCGAGAGCTCTTGAAGCGCAGCGTCCAGCTCGGCGAGCGCGCGGCGGCACCCCGCGCCGCCGCTGCCGCTCACGAAGGCGTCGGGCGCGGCGCGCAAGTCCGTCGCATGGTGGCGTGCCGCTGCGGACAGACGCTTGGCGAGCGCCACCGCCTCAGCCGCAGCCGCCACCGGCTGGGCGGCCGAGGCACCCGCCTGCAGCTGTGCGGTCTCAAGCGACATCCTCGCGCCGCTCGCACGCCCGCGCGGGGAGACGAGGCGCCGCGGCGGGGGGGGCAGCGCCGCCCGGCACGCGCAGGCGCGGATGCGCAGGAAGCGCGACTGGTCCCTCGCGGCTGAGATGGGCCCGGACCGGGGCCCGCCTCGCCCACTGGGCGAGCAGCGGCCGCCTCCCCTCGGGTGCGCGCCACGCGCGCGCTGTGCGACCCCACGCGCGGCGCAGCGCTTTTCGATTTTCCCACCCGCTTTTCACGGGGGACTCAGCGGTGCCAGATTTTCAACGATACCAGGGAGAATGGAGAAAATTGCATCGTCATGCATTTTGATAGCATCATCCGAAAGCCCTCGATGTGTGGCTGCTAGGGCACGTACCGCCGCGCACCTGCTCCGCCGCCGGGCCGCCGGGCGCTGCCGGCGCGGGCACACACGCGCACCCGGACGGCAGTCGGGGCGTCGCGTGTCGCGCGGAGAGCTCCATGGCGTCCCTCGCGGCGCACGGCCGCGCGGCGCCCGCGAGCGCGGCGAGCGTGTGCGCGCGGACGCGCGGACCGCGCCTACTCGCAGTGGCTCGCCTTGCCCATCCAACCGGGCGCGCAGCGCATCACCACGCGCTCGGAGCTCGTGCGTGGACGCGTGTGGTCCTTTGAACAGACGCAGGGCGTGCTTAATGTGCTCGTCAACGTGCGCATGACGGCCGTCAAACTCAACGACGGACGTCTGCTCATCTGGTGCCCCATCGCGCCGACGAAGGAGTGCCTGCGACTCGTTGAGGAGATCGGCGAGGTGGCCTACGTGGTGCTGCCAACCACCGCGCTGGAGCACAAGGTCTTTCTCGGCCCCTTTGCGCGTGCATTTCCCAGCTGTGAGGTGTACGTCGCACCCGGGCAGTACTCGGTGCCACTTAACCTACCACTGAGCTTCCTTGGTCTGGGCTTCAAGGGCGTGGACGGCGTCCTTGGCGAGTGTGAGTTACCCTTCGCCGACGAATTCGAGGATCCCGCGGTCCTGTCGCTCTCGCTCGGCGCAGGGACCTTCACGGAGGTTGCAATGTGCCACCGCGCTACCCGGACGCTCCTGGTGGTTGACAGCATCGTGCAGTGCCCCACGGACCCGCCGGATGTGTGTGTGGCCGACCCGCGGCCGCTGCTGGCACGCGCCAAGGCCAACGGGATGGAGGAGGACAAGGAGCCCACTCCGCAGGTGCTGCGCGAGGGCTGGGCGAAGACCGCACTCTTTGGCCTGTTCTTTCAGCCAATATCAGTGGAGTACAAACCCTCGCCGGCCGCGATTGCTGACATCGATAAGGGCTTCACGTGGACAGACGAGTGGCGCTCATCTTTCGAGCGCATAAGGAACAAGGTGTTCGTAGCGCCAATTCTGCAGCAAGTGGTACTAAACAAGCGCCCGGGCGCCGTGCTCGCTTGGGTAGACGAGGTTGCCGCCATGCGCTTCGACAAGGTGGTGCCTGCCCACCTGCAGGCGCCCATCAAGCTCAGCCCCGCGCAGTTCTCTCGCCGCTTCGACTTCGTCAGGAGGCTCCAGGCGGAGAGGCAGGCAGCCAGTGACGGCGACGGCATCCGCTCCAAGCCCGCCTTCGGGCTGCCGGCATTGAAGCTGCCGTCGCTAAGCAGCGGTCTCGGTGGCGCCGTCGGCGCTCCGGTCACTTTCGCCGAGGGCGACATGAAGTTTCTCGCAGATCTTGATGACATCACAGTGAAGAGTGGCTTCGTCAAACTCGAGGAGTGAGGATGGCGGGCGAGTATTGTACAGGGGCGCCGCACGTGTAATAAGGCAATGAAGTATACGAAGAGGCACGCGCGCGCGCTCGGCCGTTTTGGAATCGAAGTGGTGAGCTCTGGGACTGGTGCGTGTTTTTACTCGTCGCCTGCCATCGCCTCCAGCTTGTGCTTGGCCAAGAAGGCCGCCAGGCCGGCCTCCGCGTCGTCCTCACCAAGCAGAGTCTCGAGCTTGAGTCCGCTCTGCGCGAGCAGTTCCTTGGCCTTGGCCTCCCCCGCGCCCTCAGTGTCTGCAACCCAGCGCAGCAAATGGCACACAAGCGCGAGCCCCGGGCCAAACTTCACGAGGTCGCCCTCATTGGCATCTGCCACTGCCTTGCCCACGTCGCCGAGCGCGAGCACGCCCTCGAGAACGAAGCGCGCAAGAAGCCCACCAATGAACTCTGGCGCACGCGGCAGGTCCATGGCAGCTTCGTCCAGCCCCTCGATGATCGCGTTGGCGCCTGCGCACACATGGGCGGGCGTGAAGACTGGCGGGGCCTTCTTGCCGTCGGCGCCCTCGCCCTCGCCTTCCTTCAGCAGTTGGAGAATGAGGTCGCCCATGAGCGCAAAATAGCCCTTGAGGTCGCCCTTCTGCGAGTACGTCGCCTCGGCCATCTTCGCGATGACGAGGCCATGCTGCGCAGGTGCCTTCAGCTCGGCCACGCACAGGATAGCCTCCTTGAGCCCCGCCTCGCGCAGGCCGTAGTACTCGGCGATGAGGGCCTTGGTCTTCTTCTCGATGTGCTCCTCCGAGTGCCCAGCTGGCGCCTCCGGCTTGGGCGGAGCCTTGGGCGCCTCCTGTGACGGCGGCGCCCCCCTGCCGGGGGCGTTCGGCAGGATTCCACGTCCAGGCGGGCCTGGCGGCCTGGGTGGGCCGGGCGGGCCGGGCCGCCCGGGCGGGCCGAGGCGGGCCGGGCGGGCCGGGCGGGCCGCGCATCCCACCAGGTGCGTTGCCCATTGGACGAAGCCCTGGCGGGCCCGGTGGCCCACCCCCCGCGCCGCCACGCGCGCCCTGCCCGCTCATCATGCCGCCGCGGGGGCCCAGCACGCCACCAGCGCCCGCAGCGCCCTGCGAGAGCGGCCTGCGATTGGGCGGCTCGTCGCGGCGGAAGCCGCCGCCGATGGGCCCGTTGTTGGGGTTGCCCATGAAGCCGCCGCTGTTGCCTCTCCTGAAGTCACCCGGTCCAGAATCGAACCCGCGGCTGGGGCCGCCGCGCATGCCACCGCGCATGTTGCCCGCGGCCTTGCGCTGTGCCTCCATCTGCGCCTCGCGGTGCACATCCTCGATCTTTTTGGGGCCCTCCTTCTTGCGGCGCGCGCGCCAGCCGTGGCCACGCATCTCAATCAGATCTGCCAACAGGAAGCGGATGCGCGACGACGTGTTCTCCTTGTCACGCGACAAATCCCTGATGCGGCGGAAGTACGCTTCAATGTGCGCCTTGGCGTCAGGGGTGTCGAGCATCTCGCCCACTGTGCTGAGCAGCTTGCATAGCGCCTCCAAAGTGTCCTCCTCGGGCGGCGCCTGCAGCAAGTTTTGCACGCAGATATGCATGATCTTGTCGGTAATCATGCGCTGCTTGTACAGCTCGCCCACAAAGGTGACATTGTTGAGCGACTTCTTGCGGCGCATCATCTCCTCGTACTCCTCTTTCTCGCGCGCGAGGCGCTCGTCATATTCGCGCTTCTTCTTCTCCTCCGCGGTCTCCTCCTTCTTCTCCTCGCCCGCGTTGGCCTTGTCGCCCTCCTCTTTCTCGACTTCGTCGCCATCCTTCTTCTCCTCCTGGTCGGCGTCATCACCTTCCTTCTTCTCCTCCTTGTCCTCCTTCTTCTCCTCGCCGTCCTCCTTCTTCTTCAGGCCCTGGATGACTGTGTCAAATTTCTCCTGGCACTTCGCGAGCATGAGCTTCTTGAAGGTGAGCTTCGCGCCGTTCTCCTCGAACACTGGAACATCGGCGTTGAGTCGCGCGCAGAGCTGAGCATAGAGCTCGCAGAACGTAGGCTCGAGAAGCGCCTTGTCGAAGATCAGTGAGATGACGCCACGCAGCATGGAGATCGAGTCGATGCCGACGCCCATGATCTTTTCGAGGAGCGTCTCGAAGTTCTCCGGCGTCAGCTTGTTGAGGAGACCAATCAGGACCTTCATGCGCCTCTCGTCCTCCTCGAGGTCCTCGCTCTTGACGGGCGCCCACTTGTTTTCCGTCTTGTGCAGCTCAGGCAACGGGCCAGTAATGATGCCCTGCGGCATGGGCATGTCGCCACCGCGGCGACCGCCACGCCTATCCGGTGGCGGCGGCGGCAACGCCTTGCCACGTTCCCACATGCCACCACCGCCGCCGCCGCCGCCGCCGCCGCCGCCGCCGCCGCCGCGGGGGCCGCCGTGGTGGAAATCGCGCCCGCCGCCGCCGCGAGGCGGACCGCCACCCATGCCATGCATGCGCGCACTCGCGATGCCAAGCGGCTTAATCTGCGCGGGGTTCAAGTGGCCCATCGGATGCCCACCTGGAGACAGCATCGGGCCGTCATGTCCGCCATGTCCGCCTCCGCCGCCGCCACGACGCTCCCAGTTGCCGTCCGAGCCCCCACCGCCGCCGCCGCGCCCGCGGCGTCCGCCGCCGCCACCGCCACCCATGCCTGGGGGCGGTCCACCCGCCGCCGCCTGCAACCTCTGCTGCTCATACGGAAAGAAAACCTCGAGCTTCTGCACGATGTCAGGCGCCACCGTGTTGAAGACGCGCACGGCCTGCAACCAGTCCCTCGGGTAGCGCTTCACCCCGTCGTCGCCCATGGGTGGGCACGGGGGCGGGGCCTTTGGCTTCTCAGGCTCTGCCGGGGGTGCTTTGAGACCAGGAGGACCACCAGCCGCCGGTTTGTCCGCCTCCTTGGCCTCGTCGCTGGCCTTGCTCTCACCGTCGGCCTTGGGCTCGTGGTCGGCCTTGGGCTCCTCCGCCTTGGGCTCCTCCGCCTTGAGCTCCTCCTCCTTGGGCTCCTCGGCCTTGGGCTCGTCGTCGGCCTTGGGCTCCTCGGCCTTGGGCTCATCCACCTTGGGCTTCTCCGCCGTGGGCTCAACCTTAGTCGATTCCTCGTTGTCAGCAATCGACATGGAACCGATCTCGGCGGCGATGGCGGCGACACCATCGGTGCCCGGCGCGGGCTCGGCCTTTGCCGGCGCGGGCTCAACCTTCGGCGAAGCGGCGTTGTCCGCGGCCGGCACTTCAGGCCTCGCCTCCTCCTGTTTGGGCTCAGCCTGATCCTTCGGCGCCTTGACGGCCGCTGGCTCGGATGCCGTTGCAGCCGGCATCTCCGGGGCAGGTTCGGCCTTCGCGGCTTCGGTCACGTCGGCCTTGGCCTCACCCTCCTTCTTGTCGGGCGATGCCTTCACCTCCTTGCCGCTGTTGGGGTTGACAATCTTGATAGCCGCACTTACGCGCTTCTTGGCGGGCGCGGCCACCGGCGTGCCCCGCGCGGGCGCCTGCGGCGGCCCACCCGGCTGCGCCACCTGGGGCACCTGCCCTGGGAAGCCAGCCGCTGGGCCGGCCCCGCTCGCACCGACCTGCGGAGGCATGCCTTGCATGTGCCCGCCGGGCATGCCGCCCAACGGCGGCGGCTGCTGTCCGGGCGCGCCGGGCATGGGAAACATGCCCGGCACGCCAGGCGCGCCGGCGAGCCCTGGTGGCATGCCCGGCATGCCCGGAATCGGCGGCATGCCTGGCATGCCGAGCGGCGGCGCCATGCCTATGCCGCCGGGCTTGATCGACGGCACTGAGCCGAACGCGGGCATGCCGCCCATCGCGCCGTCGAGGCCGGCGGCTCCCATGCCGGGAATCCCGTGCGGCAGGCCGAGGGACGTCGGGGGGGGCGCCAGGAAGCCCTCGGGCGGTGGCGAGGCGCTCATCATGCCAAGCACACTCGCGCCGGGCGGCGTGCCGATGGGCATTGCGCCCATGCCGTCGAGCTGGTCGGGCAGGCGCATGCCGGCAATGGGTATGCCAGGGGCGCTGGCGCTCACGCCGGGCGGCGGCGCGAGCCCTGGCGCGGGCGGCACGCCAGAGCTAGCGCCGAGAATATCGCCGCCGATCGAGCCGAACTGCGGGAGCGGACCACCCGCGCCGAGCGGGGCTGGCTGCGCGGCCGTCGGCATGGGCATGGGCGCACCTGGATTCAAAGCGGCCTGCGGCAGCGCGGGGGCGCCGCCCTTGCTGGCGCCTGCGGGCGAGCAATGGCACCACGCATCGGCGGCACGGGGTGCGCAAGATGTGTCAGCGACGACTATCTGCCTCGACGCGCGCGGACTCGCACACAACGCCATACGGAGAGGGTAGCGCAATCCGCTCGCCGCTCGCCGGCTGGCACGAACCTCTCCCTCCGCCGCGGCCGCTGCCGCGGCTGGTCGTCGTCGTGGCGCTCGTGCTCTCTTTCGCCCTCTCCGCCTGGTACATCCTTGACGGCGCGGGGACGGGAATGTCCTCCGTAGAGATGTCTCTGGAGACCGGGGCCGCCGGGGCGCTGATCGCGGGCACAGACGATATGATCGCGCCTCATGTCTGGTCGTTCCGCTACGCCGTGGTCGTGTTCGTCATGTGGTGGCTGATGATGGTCGCCATGATGATACCCAGCGCGGCCCCCACCGTTTTGCTTTACGGCGCGCTGTATAGAGAGCGTGGCGCGTTGGGGGCGCTCGAATTCCTCGCCGGATATCTTACGATCTGGGGCGCGTTCAGCCTTGCAGCGACCCTGGTTCAGGGGCTTTTGGCGTCAATCGGCCTGATGTCGGCGATGTACATGAACGTCGGCAGCACATACCTGGCGGCCGTGGTTCTGATCGGAGCCGGGGTCTATCAATGTTTTATATATTAAACATTTAAAAGAAAATCAACATGTCTGTACAACGTGTGGTTATCATTTACGTATGAATAGTACGGACCGTATTCAATGTTTAGTTGACGAAGGAACATGGATTCCATTATTTACAGAATTAACACCTACTGACCCATTATCCTTTAAAGATAAACGTGGCGGAGTTGTAATGAGGTGTGATGGATGGGGGCAGGGGGTAGTGCGAGAGGGGGGCTCACTGCGTCAGCTCTGCGTTGGCTCGCGCGTGCGCACAGCGCACGTCGCGGGTAGGGTCGCGCGCGCGCGGCGGCGCTGCTAAGGTCTACGCCTCGCGGCCACATGGCGCAGCGCACAGGCTGCAGAGGCGGGATGCGGGGCGGGGTAGCGGAGCGAGGCGATCCGCGCGCCTCGCGCACGCCCGGTGCCCCGCGGCGGGCGCGCACACGCGGGCCACATGGCGCCGCCACGCGGGGGGGGCGCATTCCCGCCAGCAGGCAAAAAAAAAAATGCGTCACCCGCGCTGGACGGGCCCGCCACCGCCACCGCTGCGGCTGCGCCAGCGGACGCTGACACTGTGGCTGGGATCACGGTGCTGCCGCCCGCGAGGGCTGCTGCGGAACCCTCCCCCGTGCCTGGCCCTGCCTGCGCGCAGCAGCGGCTGCCGCTGCCGCCAGCCTGCCCCCGCGCGAGTGCATGGGCACGCTAGTGCGCGCGCGCACACGCCAGCAAAAAAAAAAATCGCGCGATCGATCGGCAGGCACGGCCACGCAGCGCACATCGCGCAGCGCGCAATCGAGAGGTGCCGGGGGTGGGGGTGAGAGGCAGAGGGGAAGTGGGGTCTCCCATCCTCCAACGACACTCGCGCGCCCTCTCCCCACCCTGTCGCTCCTCCCCCCCCCCGTCCCGCCGCGCGACGCACCCCCTTCCGCCGCGGCCTGCCCCGCGGCCGCCGCCGCCGACGCGTGCGCGCGCCAAGCCGCCGCGCCAAACCGCGCGCGCGCGCGCGCCTGGCCGAACGGCGAAACCCAAACCCTGCCCCCATGCGCACACATCAGAATGCACCTCTCGAGAGGCGATTCGGACCCTGGTGGAGACTCACCCCAACGCGCGGCACACGGCGCGCGCGCGCGCGCGGTTGGGTTCGCTCCACCTGCCGGCCTCGGCGCAGCGCGCGCGCACAGGCGTTTTTTTTTTTTTTTTTGGATGCGGGGTGGGGCCGAGCGACCGGGCCCGGGAGCTGCGGGCCCAGGAGCTGCGGGGTGGGCTGCTGGGTGGCCGAGCGGCGGCACGCGCGAGGTGGCGGACGGACGGATGCGCCTACAATTGATTATCACCCGACAGCGGTCCCGCCGCCCGCCCGGGGTGGGGGGTGGAGGGTGGGAGGGCACCGCGCACCGTTCGTTCAGCCTGACGAGCCCCCTGCCCCACCCCCCGCGGCGGCCTGCGCGCGCTGCAGCTGCTCCCGCCCGTGCCGCGGCACGAGGCGGTTGACGAGGTCCTCCGAGGCGCCCTTGAGCTCCTCTGGCCGGAAGTCGAAGAGCGGGGGCGGCGGGCGCCCGTTGGGCAGGCGCAGGTTGGGATCGCGCAGCTCGTCGAAGTATGGGTGCGCGCACACTTCCAGCGCCTTGTAGCGCAGGTTGGGCGAGTACTGCAGCATCTTGGACACGAGCTCGACGGCGTCCTGGGGCATCCTCTTGTTAAAGACCTTGGTCCAGGGGTGCGCCTTGATCTGTGGGAACTTGAACTCGGTGTAGTTGGGGTTCATCGTGTGGATCTCCTCGCGCGTGGGCGTGCCCAGCACCTTGATGATCTCGACGAGCTGGTCCACGCCGGACTCCCCCGGGAAGAGCGGCTGCCTTAGCAGCAGCTCGGCCATCACGCATCCCATCGACCAGATGTCGATCGCTGTTGTGTAGTCTGTCGCCCCGAAGATGAGCTCGGGCGCGCGGTAGTAGCGGCTGCAGATGTATGATATGTTCGGCTCGCCACGCACCAGGATCTTCGCGCTGCCGAAGTCGCACAGCTTGAGCTGGTGGGTGGTCGTGTTGACGAGGAGGTTCTGCGGCTTGATGTCGCGGTGGCACACGCCCTTCGAGTGGATGTACGCCAGACTGCGCGCCATCTGGTACATGTACAGCTTGACGTGCAGGCTGGGGATGCGCTGGTTGACTTTCCTGAACTTCCTGGCCACGTTGTACACCGTGTCGGGGACGTACTCGAGGACCAGGTTGAGATACACCTCCTCTTTCTTCGTGGTACTGTAGTAGCAGTGCTTCAGGCGCACCACGCACGGGTGGTCGAGGATGCGCATGATCTGCAGCTCGCGGTTCTTAAACCGCTTGTCCTGCAGTACCTTCTTGATGGCCACTGTTTCGTTCGTCTCCAGGCACGTCGCCATCACCACCACACCGAAGCTCCCATTTCCGACCACATCCTCCACCTGGTAGTTCAGAGTATACCGCTGCCCATTGTGCATGCACTGCGTGTGAATGACCTGCCCCTGCTCCGCGGTGTTGCCCGTGTCCATCGTCGTCGTCTCATACACGCGATCGATGTCATCACGCTCGTGGCGACCGCTGCCGTTGAGATCCATCTCCTGCGCGGAGCAGCGAAAAGCAGAGGGGACACCGCGCGCCGGGGCGATGCGCAATGCAGCGGCCAACATGACCTCGTCAGCACCGCAGTCCGTCGGCGCGCAAGCGGCGCACGCAGAAACTGCGCGAGCGGGCGCGAGCGGGCGCGAGCGAGCGAGTGGCCCGCTCCCCCTCCCGTGGAAACGACCAGCGGCAGCCAAGGTCCGAGTCCACGGCGCATATGCGCAAGGCCCGCACCGCCAGCAGGCAACCCGGCTGGTGCCTCGTCTGCGCCAGCCTTGCACGCGGTCCCAAGCGCGGCGTTCCAACGCACCTCAAGTTCTCGAGCAGCAGCTGCGGTATCTGTGCTCGAACCGGCCATGCTATTGCTGCCTGCGCGACCGGCGCAGGCACGCCGCGCCCGAAAGCGCCGCGGGGGCGCACAGCGCCCCAATGCGGGCACGCGTGGGGGCGCCGGCCCATTCAGGTGCAGGGCAACGCGACAGCCGTCCAGAGACCACGCGCGCGACAATGGCGTTGCCACGCGCGAGCGGACATAGGCGGCGCGAGAGGTGGGCGCACGCGCGCATGCACGCGCGCATGCATGCGCGCCGTGAGCGCGAGCAGGGCGCACGTGCGTCAGCGACGACGCGTTTGAACACAGAGGCGCCCAGCGCCGCGCGGTGCCCGCGCGCACCGGCACCGCAGCGAGGAGCGCATTCGCCCGCGAGGAGTTGGCCAAGCACACGCTCTTTCCGCACCACGCAGTCGGCGCGCACTTAGACGGGCTGGGGCGAGGTGGGGGGTGCCACACGCAGCGCCGCGTGGCCACCAGCGAGGTCGAAGGGAAAGAAACGGGGAAAAAGGGGGGCAAAAAAGGCGACCGTGCGCGTGCAACGCGCGCGCGGGGGGGGGGGGCAAAGAGGGGCCAACCCGCCTTGCGCAGGGCGCGATTGCCCCCGCTCGAGCGCATTCGGACAGCTTTGGGCCACTGGCGACCCCCCTGAGCATCCGCTGCGCGCACGCGCGCCGCGATGCCCCTGCCGGCCCCCGGGGGGACCACAACGGTGCACCCCCCCGCGCGCGACCACGGCATTTCAAATTTTTTGCGGCTCCACCGTGGGGAAAAAAAAAATCGCCCCCCCCCCCCCCCCCCCCCCCCCCCCCCCCCCCCCCCCCCCCCCCCCCCACAGGCGCGCAGGCGCGCGCGCGCGCAGTGGCCGCTGGCGCCGCCATCGCCGCACCACCCAGCGCCAGCCCGGCCCAGGCCAGCCCGCATCATGCATGCACGCAAACAACACGGAAAAACAACGAGGAAACGCAACAACAACAACAAAAAAAAAAAAACCGGAGGAAGGAAAAGTGGAATGTTTGTCGGGCTCTTGTTCGTGTTGGGGTAAGGGTTAGGAGTTAGGGTTAGGGTCTGGGTGCAGGTGCGTTCGCACCCGCGCGCGCCCGCGCGCACCCGCGCGCCCTTTTTTTTTTTCCCCTCCAGCTCAGGCCCTGTTGGCCTGCGTGTATGGGAGACGCGCGGAACCGGCTCCAGCCAGGAAGAAGCTTCTTGCCCGAGGCACCGACCGACAGACCGAGGCCCGGCGGGCGTTTCCCGGGTGGTTCCTGGGGGTTCGCGGAGGGGCTCCGACCGAGACCTCCGCCCGCGACTCCGCCCGCTTGGCCTCTTGCTCTTGTGTGTCCTGCCTGTGGTTGCAGTTGCATGCTGAGTCCTGCACGCAGCTCCTTTTTTTTTTTTTTTTGCCAGGCCATGCCACGTCTGCACGCCCGACCGAACTCGAAAGAAATGCCGCGCGCGTGGAGTCGCGCGCACAGGTCGCCGTGGGATTTGATGGCGATGGTCAAATCGCAGGCGGGCCGCGCGCGTGGCGCGGGCGCCACTTCGCGCGTGCCACTTGCCGCGCCAGCAGCCCCGCGCGCCCCACCCACCCACCCACCACAAACACACACAGCACACAGGCCTGCCCCCGCCCGCAGCCCCGCAGCCCGAGACAGCGACCATGGTGGACGCCGAGGAGCCCGTCGCGGAGGAGGGTGCGCCGCGCGCACCGCCGCCGCAGAGCGCGGGCGCGCGCCGATCGCCCCGCGCGCGCGCGACGAGCGCGGGCGCGTTGTTACACGCGTCCTCCGCGCCCTCAGAATTTTCGGTGTGTGCCGGCTCCTAACCGTCCCGAATGACTTCATTATGATATGAATTTTCGGATTCATGCGCACCGAAATCTGACCCCGTTGCACTTTTTTTCGCGCCGCGCAGAGCTCGTCGACTACGAGGAGGAGGAGGAGGCCCCGGCCGCGGACGAGAAGGCCGCCGGTGATGAGAACGTGAAGAAGTGCGTGCGAAAGCGCGCATGCGCAGCTGCGCTCCGCGCCGCCGCCGCGGAGGCGCCTCGCGGCTGCTGCCGCTGCCGCCGCCGCCAGAGGCGCCCGCCGCGCGGCGCTCGCGCTGCGCGCAGTCAGCTTCGTGCCGGACCAAAAAAAAAAAAAAAAGAGCGCGCGCGCGCGCCTTCCCGCCAATTTTCTCCCCCTCGCGCGCTGGCTCGAGGGAGGGCGTCGTGACGCTGTGCGCAACTCTTTGCCGCCGATCGCGCTATTTCTCGCGCGATGTGACCCGTCTCGTCCCGCCGATCGCCCGCTGACCGTCCCCGATTGCGTTCGCTCCACCCCCCCGGCCTCGCGCGCGCGCGCGCGTACTCCCTCGCACCCTCTTTTTTTTTTTTTTGTCCGCCGCGTGCCCTGCTCGCCGCTGCGTGCGCTCATACACACCTTCCACTCGCGAGCAGGGGTTACGTGGGCATCCACTCGTCAGGCTTCCGTGACTTCCTGCTCAAGCCTGAGCTGCTGCGCGCCATCGTGGACTGCGGCTTCGAGCACCCCTCGGAAGGTGTGTGAACAATTTGAGCGGACAGGCCGCGGATCGGCAGGGCCGGGCACAGACGCCCGCGGCCGGCGCTCGAAAGCTGGGCAGTTGGAGGCGCGAGGCGCCGGCGCGGCTGGCGGCCCGATGGATCGGTGCGGTCGAGACGGCCGCCAGCCGCCGCCGAGCGCGCGTTGTGCCTCAGCGCGAGGCGCGGCGCGCGATGCCGACGTTCCGCCACCGAGCCGGGCGGGCGGGCCTGCGCGCAGCGGGTCGCGGCGTCTGGCGGAGCGGCATCGCGCTGCCTTCTGCGCGCCGACGCCCCCGCGCAGGGCGTGTGAAATGCGCGCTCGCATGTGTGGTGTGCTGGCGCGCTCCATCGAGTCGCCCGGGCGCGCGTCGTTGGGTTGGCGCTCGAGCTGCGGGTGGCACGGGAGGGGAGACGCGGGGCGAGTGCCCGTGATGAGCGTCGAGGTCGGCCATGTGCGCCGGGCAGGTATCCTGCTCGGCGCATCGCTCTGCTACCGTGGCAACACGACGCAGCCGCAGCTCGACGCCCGTGGCACCGCCGAGCTGCGATTGGCCTCCGCCGCCGTGCTGTCCAACGAAGCCAGATCTCTCACTGCTACTACCAAATCTGCCTGCGTCCCGAGAGGAACCTACGTTGCTGATATGCGTGCCTCCTCTCTTGTTTTGCGACCTCTTTCGCGCGCGCGCGTGTGCGTCATCCCTCCCCACCCCACCCCCGCCATCCGATGTCCTGTCCATCGACCACCAATCCGCCGACCCGCCCATCCATCCGCTGCCGAACCATCCCACCCGCTCCACGTACACACGCGCGCACACGCACACGCGCGCACACTCCCTCCCTTTGCTTTCCCTCACCGCGCCTCACAGTCCAGCACGAGTGCATCCCGCAGGCGATCCTCGGCATTGATGTCATTTGCCAGGCCAAGTCCGGCATGGGCAAGACCGCGGTGTTCACGCTGTCGACGCTGCAGCAGCTCGAGCCCAAGGCCGGCAAAGTCAGCGCGCTGGTGCTGTGCCACACGCGCGAGCTGGCCTTCCAGATCTGCCACGAGTTCGAGCGCTTCTCGGTGTACATGAGCGACGTCAAGGTCGCCGTGATCTTCGGCGGTGTGCCCCGCCAGACGCACGTCGACATGCTCAAGAACGACTGCCCGCACATTGTCGTGGGCACCCCGGGCCGCATCCTCGACCTTGCCAACAGCGGCGACCTCGACCTGTCGAACCTGGACCACTTCATCATTGACGAGTGCGACAAGGTGCTCGAGACCCTCGACATGCGCAAGGATGTGCAGTCAATCTTCGTGAAGACGCCGCACAAGAAGCAGGTGATGATGTTCTCGGCCACGCTGAGCAAGGAGATTCGCCCTGTGTGCAAGAAGTTCATGTCGGACCCCATGGAGGTGTACGTTGACGACGACTCCAAGCTCACCCTTCACGGCCTGGTGCAGCACTACATTACGCTGTCGGAGAACGAGAAGAACCGCAAGCTCAACGACCTGCTCGACGCGCTCGAGTTCAACCAGGTGGTCATCTTCGTGAAGAGCCCTAACCGCTGCCAGGAGCTCTCCAACCTGCTCGAGGAGTGCAACTTCCCCTCCATCTTCATCTCCTCCAAGCTCAAGCAGGACGAGCGCCTCGCGCGCTACAAGACCTTCAAGGAGGGCCACAAGCGCATCCTGGTGGCCACCGACATGTTCGGCCGCGGCATTGACATCGAGCGCGTCAACATCGTCATCAACTACGACATGCCCAAGGACGCCAACTCGTACCTGCACCGCGTGGGTCGCGCCGGCCGCTTCGGCACCAAGGGCCTGGCCATCTCGTTCGTGGGCAACGACGAGGACTCGGAGGTGCTCAACAACGTCCAGTCGAGGTTCGAGGTCGAGATCAAGGAGCTGCCCGAGACGCTTGATACCGACTCCTACATGAACTCGTAGATTCCTTTTGGCGAACTTATGTATAAGATGCGATTCCAGAGTGTAGCTCCCCGTCGCTCGCAGCGAGGTTGGCGCTTGCTTGCTCTGTTTGGAGGGGAAGCAGAGAGCGCGAGTGCGTGCGGCAGCATGGGGAGAAAGCCCTGATTATAGAGTCGTCTTGCGAGCGCGCGCCGGCTCCTACCAGCGCCCAGCAAGCAGCGATTATTAGATGTGCTCTCTGCGGTCATTGCGCCTGGGCGGGCGGGCGCCGAGTGAATATGTCAGCTCGATGTCATCCAGGGGTCGACGTCAACTCGCGGGCTCGCACCCTGATGCACGAGTCGCCGGGCGCGCAGCGCCTCTTCCCCCCCACACGCTCCATGAGGGCGATGTGTTCCCATCCCATACACCCCCCACACACCCCACACCCCGCACCACTTACCCTCAGGGCGGCCTCTGCTTCCTCCGCGAGCGCAACGAGCTCCGCGGCGCTCGCGCGGTTTTTGGGGTCTGCTTGCAAGCAGCGCTTGACGAAGCGCTCGATGCGCTCCGAGCTGCGCGCCGCTGGCAGCGCATCGTACGCGCAGTTGACGATGGCGCGCCCGAGCGTGTAGTAATTGAGGCCTGGCTTGTCGAAGGGCGAGCGCAGCGCCGCCATCTCGTATGCCAGGCAGCCAAGCGACCACACATCGCTCGCGAAGTCGTACGGCTTGCCTCTGATGACCTCGGGGCTCATGTAGAAAGGTGTTCCCACCATCGACTGCAGCTCGACCGTTTTGGACGACATCACGCGCGAGAGGCCCAGATCGCCAAGCTTGACTGTGCCGTCGGACCCCAAGAAGACATTGCTGGGCTTGAGATCCCGGTGCATTACCCTCCGCGAGTGCATGTGCGCGAGGCCACTCGCTGCCTGCCGCAGCACCGACCAAATCGTGTGCTCGGGCAGGAGCTCGGAAGCCAATGCCTCCCCATCGCTGCTGGCGCCGACATCGCCGGCGCCGACCCCGCCGCGTGCGGCCCCCGCGCCGCCCGCGCACTCCTCCCCACGCACCCTCGCGAGCAGTTTGCCGACGTCGCCAGCGTCTGCCCACTCGAGCACGATGGCCAGCTCGTTGTCCTCCAAGAAGCTGTCCACGTAGCGAACGATGTTGGGATGCTCAAGGGTCTGGAGCGAGCGCACCTCATTGACGCAGTCTGCGCGCCTCTCCTTGTCCATGATGGAGAATATCTGCACGCGTTTGAGTGCCACGCGCTCGCCCGTGCGCCGGTCGGACGCGCAGAAGACGGTGGAGTACTTCCCGGAGCCAATGGGCGCGCCGACGTCGTACTGCGAGAGGCGGCTCGACGAGCGAGGTCGCACGCCGCTCCCGCTCGCCCCGCTGCCCGACGAGCCGCCCGAGCACGACGTCACCGCGAGGGCGGGGGGCGCATCGTCCATTGACATGTCGAGTGCTGGCTCCTGCGCGTGGGCGGCGCCAGACATGGCCTCCTCCATCGCGCGCGCGCTTCGTCACTATCCCTAAGCGCGCACGCGAGCCGCAGCCGCAGCGACTACCTGATGAGTGTCACCAGCGCAGCGCCGTGGTGGGTCTGTCGGGCGACTCGACGGGAAGCCGCGCGGCACCGCCCCGCCCCGCCGGCCGGGCGCCCCCTTTTTTCTTCGCCGCCCATTTCGCGCGCATTTACGCGCGAATATTTCCGCCCAAAACGCGCCCGCAAAAAAAAAGGGGGCCGGCGGGGGACCGGGCGACCAACCCTACGGATTGCGCCGCTCAATTTCAAAATGGCCTCGCGAGTAGAATGGCGAATGGGCTTTAAAAGCGGATTGGGAGGTGGACGAAATCGGATCTGTGGTATCGTCCGATCGGGGGGCGGCGACGCGACGCGCCGCGGCCACGCGCGCGGCAGCGCGCGCGACTCGTTGATCCGACCAGTCGTGGTGGTGGGAAGGGTGTGTCTCCGCGCGCGCCCGCCGTCGGGGAACCGGTCCCTCCTCAAAAAAATACGCGCAGGGCAAAACAAAACGCTCCTACCGTACATAAAAATCAACCGCCAACAAAAACCGTTAAAAAAGGGTATCACATCATCGCACCAATCCCAAATCGGCAAATCCATCGGAGCGGATCGCCCGGCGTTCGTCGTGGACACAACATGCCATCAAAAAGCACCCGCGAAAACTGTGTTTTAACCACGGGAGAGATTTTTTGTCGTGCGTGCTGCCTGCGGTCTTCGGCGCAGTGCAATTTGACGTGCAGCGCCGCGAGGGCCGTTGGGGCGCTGGATGGGGGAAAATCTGCAGCGCGCGCCCGCACGCGCGCGCGCTTCCGATATCGCGCCGATGTGACGCGGCGGCGTGGGGCGCCACAGAGCGCACGCGCGGGGGGGTGGGGAGGGGGGTGAGGAGGGTTGGTGCCGCGTGTCATCGGCCGTGGAGATGGCGGCGCCGCTGCTGCTCTTCTGCGACGGCGCCTCGCGCCGCAACGGCGCGCGCGCCAAGGGCGACAGCGCGGCCGCGGCCGTGCTGCTGGACGCGGCGACGGAGGCGCTGCTCGTGCAGCGCGCCGTGAGGCTCGCCGAGGGGACGACGAACAACGCCGCGGAGTACGAGGCGCTGCTGATGGGCATACGCATGGCGGCGGCGATCAGGGGCAAGAAGGCCGCGGTGCGCGCGTTCACCGACAGCGAGCTGCTGTGCAAGCAGTTCCACGGCGAGTGCGGCTGCAAGGTGCCCGCGCTCCAGGAGATGCTCAAGGAGCTGCGGCGCTCCGTGCGCATGGTCGGGAGCTTCTCGCTGCGCCACGTGCCGCGCGAGCAGAACAAGGCCGCCGATTCGTTGGCAAATGGCGCTCTTGACGAGCTTGATGTGGGCAAGTCGTTCACGATGGGGCCCGAGGCCAAGGATGTGCGCGCTGCAGAGGAGCAGCACGCAGCGGCAGTGGAGACGGTCGCGGGCACCTCCAATGCTGGAACGTGCATCGTCCTCACGGAGGCCACACTCGCGGCGCACGAGCTCGCGACTGCCAAGCGCGAGCTTCGCATGTTCTGCTGCGACGTGCACGGGCCATTCTGGAAGCGTGTCGATGCTCACAAGCCCGTCGCGAGATGCTTCGGCGTGGCCGGCACGAGGGAGTGCTCGAAGGCAAAGCTCGACCCGTTGCCACGCAGGTGCGCGCGCGCGAGGGAGCGCGCGCGCGCGCGCGAGCGAACCGGCGCGTGCGACCGCCAGCGACTTTGCGTGCACTACTGACAGATGCCACGCGCGCGCGCGCGCGCTCGTGATCACATGCACGCCCTCGAACACCTCCAGCGAGGAGCGCGGCGAGGGGCTCTTCCATTGCACCACGTGCGGACAGAAGTGGGCAGACAAGCTGGCGAAGCGCGGTGTGCCTCAGCCGTGCCCCGGGGAGGCCCCGGACGGCAGCGAAGGCGAGTGCGGCACACTGGTCGAGCCGCATAAGCTGCGGCCGATGAAGTCGCTGCACGCGCGCGCGAGATACCACCGCGAACAGAGGAGGGCCTACCACAAAGCTCTGTCGTCAACGAGCAGCGTTAGCAGTGCGGATTCCACCTGGGTCAAAGTTGAGGGCGAGGGCGTTGGGGCCGGCGCCCCAGCTGCCAGGAGCGGTGGGCGGAAGCATCCACACCGTTCCAAGCATAAGTGCGCGCTGTGCGAGAGCGGCGAGTGCCGGCGAAAGCCACCGGCATCACGGCCTCACGAGTCGTCGGGCTCCACGATCTCTAATGCGTCCACCGTCAGTATGATGAGCCAGCTCTCCCTGAGCTATTTCAGAATGGAGACCCCGCCCGTCGCGTAGTGGGCGTGGAGCGCGCGCGCGCGCGCGCAGACTAGCGGGAGCTCAGTGTGTATAGTCTATAGTAGTACTACTGTATGTACATGAACGACGTGCCTCGTGACCAAAGGAGACTCAGTGCTTCGTGACAATCGTGCGGCGCTCGGAGAACGCGTCAAGCGAGTGGTGGCCCCCCTCGCGCCCGAGGCCCGAGTCTTTCATTCCCCCGAAGGCAACGCGCAGGTCGCGCTGCAGCCAGCAGTTCACCCACACCGTCCCCGCATCAATGGCGCGCGCGATACGCTGCGCGGCCCCGCTGTCGCCGGCGAAGACGCTCGCCGCGAGGCCGTACTTGGTGCCATTCGCGAGCGCAATCGCCTCCTCCTCGGTGTCGAAGGCTTGCAAGCTGGTCATAGGGCCAAATGTCTCGTTCTGCGTGATCCGGTCGTCCTGCTTGGCGCCCTCGAGTACGCAAGGCGCAACGAAGCATCCTCGTTGGCAGCGCTCCGGGAGGCCGGCGGGCGTGCCACCGCCGCACAGCAAGGTCGCGCCATCGTCGGCAGCTTCTTGCAACATTCGGCGCACCTTTTCCACCTGATTAGGATGGATGAGCGGGCCGCATTGCGTGCGACTGTCCTCGGGGTCGCCGACAACGAGCTCGCGCGCGGCATCCACGAGCGCGCCGCGCACCTTGTCGTACACGGCGCGCTGCACCAGTACACGCTCGCAGCACAGGCAAATCTGTCCATTGTTGAGGAAAGCCGCGCGAGCGAGCTCCCGCCCCACCAGATCCGTATCGGCGTCCGCCATCACCACGGCCGCGTTCTTGCCTCCTAGCTCGAGCGAGCAGCGCTGCATCGCGCAAGGAGGGTGTGGCAAGCGGCGAGGGAGAGAGCGAGAGGAAAAGAGAGAGAGAGGGAGGGGAGAAGAAATAGAATGAGCACGGGCGAGAACGTGCGCACGACCGCGTCGCCGTAGCATTCGCGCGGACTGGCATCGCGAGCAGCACACGTGCACGCGGTCGCCAGCGCGCGCGCGCACCTTAAAGAGCCTGCCGCAGTGCCCGCCCACGATGCGGCCGGTGACCGTGCCGCCGGTGAAGGAGACCATCTTGACGCTCGGGTGCCTCACGAGCGCGTCGCCAGCGCACGCGCCACGGCCGTGGACCACGTTGAAAACACCGGGGGGGATGCCCGCCTCGGCGACGATCTCGCCAAGCGCGAGCGCTGTGAGCGGCGACCACTCGCTGGGCTTTGCCACCACGGTGTTACCCATGGCGAGCGCGGGCGCCACCTTCCACGTCAGCAGGTACAGCGGCAGGTTCCACGGCGTGATGAGCGCGCAAACGCCGTGGGGCGAGCGCTCCTCGTAGTTGATCACGCCGTCGGACAGATGCGCAGGCGTGGCGCCGGCCTCGTGGCGCACGAAGGATGCGAAGAAGCGAAAGTTCTCCTCTGCGCGTGCGACATCCACCACGCGCGCCAGCTGGCGCGGCTTGCCGCAGTCGAGGCTCTCGAGCAGCGCGAGGTCGTCGGCGCGGGCGACGATGGCATCGGCGACGCGGACGAGCGCGTCGCAGCGTCGGTCGACGCTCCAGCCGCGCCATTCGGCGCCCGCCCTCCGCGCGGCCGCCACCGCCGCGTCGACGTCCTCCTCCGAAGAGTCGGCGACGAGCGTCAGCTCCTCGCCGTACGCCGGGGCGATGTTCGAGAGGGCGTGCGCCGGAGCGCCGCCGCCGCCGCCGCCGGCCGCCGCCTCCGCC
>RQSC01000523.1:14055-58973 GCA_013416795.1 Prasinococcaceae sp. CCMP 1430
GGCGAGAGGGGCCGCGACGGCCGCTGCTGCGGAGCCCGCGCGCGCGCGCGCGCGCGCACGCGCACACGCGCACGCACGTCGCGCGTGGGGCTGTCCTGTGCGCTGATTGCCGCGTGCGCGCAGCTCACTTCGAGAACTTTGAGAAGTTTGACCCGGCCGTGCGATCCGCCAAGGTCGCAGAGGACAGCCTCGCCCCTTACGGCGTCGGCACAAAGTACTCGCTTGTGACGCTGTTTCAAGGCGAGGAGAGTGACATGACCTACGAGACTACGGACTTCATGCCGCCGCAAAGGGTGGTGCTGAAAGGAGAGGGTGGCACTGCGCGGGCGACGGACAAAATTGAGTTCGCGCCCAGCGAGAAAGGAGGTACTGAGATCACCTACACGGGCAACATAGTTTTGAAGTGGCCGTGGAAGTTACTCACGCCGTGCTTTCGGGGCTCGCTACGCAAGCTCGCCGACGACGCCACCAGCGGCATGAAGGAGGCCTTCGCGACCAACGCGCACAAGCAGCAATAGGCGCGGGCGCACGCGGCACGCGGTGGAGGCGTGTGTGTGTGGGGGGGGTCCTGTACATTATGTGTTCTATACAATAATACACCACATCACATACCCCACCCCCACCCCCCCCCACACACACACACACGCGCACACAGCCCTTCATAGCATCGCCACCTCCCCCTCCCCCTCCCCCTCGTCCCTGTATCGCACGCGGCCGTCGTGCTGTGCGGGGTCGCGGTACTCCCCGAACAGAGCTGTGCGCTCCTTCGGCTCCCTCAGGTACGCCTCGACCTCGTCGGTGCGGCGCACGAGCGCGTACGCGCCCGCCGCCGCCAGCGCGGCGTCGCCATGGCCGGTGCCCGTGGCGGTCGCGTCGCCCACTACCACCACGTCGAAGCCGCGATTGTGCGCCGAGATGGCGGTGCTCAGCACGCACGCGTCCGTCCACATGCCCGCGACGAAGACGGTGTCCACCCCGTGCTCCCCGAGGAAGCTCGCGAGCACCGACGGGTCCTCGTGGCGCTGGCGCCCGCCGTCTTCCCCGCCGCCGCCGGTGCGCTGCGGGCCGCGGCCGTACGCATGCTGATAGTCGCCGTTCCAGAAGAGGTCCATCGACTCGCTGGGCATCTGCAGGAGCGGGGCGTCGCCGTGGTCCACCGCCGCGAGCTCCGCGAGCGGCAGCTCGCCGTCGGCCTTCCACGCGTACGCCACGCTGCGCCGCGGCGGCATGCCCAGCAGGCGGTCGTTGGCGTTGGTCCACTCGGGCCGGCCGTGCGGGCCCGTCCACCGCCGCGCCCACGCGCTGCGCACGACGGGGATCCCGCCCCCCGGCGCCGCGGCCGCGGCGCGCGCCAGGCGCACCATGTTGTCCAGCGCGGCGCGCGGCAGCACGGCGCGGTACTCCTCCTGGGCGTCGACCAGGACCAGCGCGCACCGCCGCGGGCGGCTCGCCAGCGAGTACGCAGGGATGCCCGTCAAGTTGAGCGCGCCGTACGCGTTCGCATCGAGCGGGCCCGCCCCGCTCTCGACCAGCGGTACGCCGTCGCAGTCGACGCCCGCGGGCTCGGGCGGGTAGCGGCACGGCTCCGCCGCGAGGTGGTTGCACGCGTAGAAGTCGTCGCACGCGACACGCGCCTCCGCCGAGGGCTGCCCCGCGACGACGGAAGTCGCCAGCGCCTGCGCGCCCCCGACGCTCGCGGCCTGAGCAGGCGCGAGGAGCGCCAGCACCAGGAGGCAGAGGCATGTGCCGGCCGCCGCGCCGGGGGCGACCGGGAGGGGGAGGCGCCCGTTGGACGTCGGGCGCGGCGTCGACGCATGCAGGCGAGAGATAGAAGTGAAAGAGGAGGAAGCGGAGGCTGCCAGCCCCTGCCTCCTCGTCAGGCTCGTCTTGGTCTGCTCCATGCGCGCCCTCAGGCTGCGGCGCGCGTCCACGCGCGCGCCCGCGCGCGCCCTCGCGCGCCGCTACCGCGCTCCCCCGCCGCGCGCGTTCGCGCGCGCGCTCGCGCGTCGCCTCCGCGCTGCTGCTATCGCCTCGCGCGGCGGCTGCCGCTTCCGGCCGGCCACACACGTGTGGGTGGTTCCGCCGATCGTCCCCCGACGCTCCCTCGCTCACGATCAAAAAGCAACGACAAACAGAGGCCCTCATCAGCGCACGAAGCCATTCTTCCCATTCCTGTTTTCCTATCCTTCCCGGGCTTCAGCCTCGTGCAGGCGTTGCCGTTGTTTCCGTCCGGCGCAGCGATGCTCCATCAAGCCTGCGATGCTCGATCAATCAAGCTTGCGATGCGGGCGCCGGCCTCCTCGCTGCTGGGGCGGTTCGTTCGATCGACAGAGGTTTGTTCGCGTCGTCGCACGCACGAGCGCTTGGCCCGGATTTTGTTCTCGATCGTTTCTTTTTGATTTTCAAGAGCTTCACATTCGCAACAACGCGATTTTTCCCGCATCGATGGCGCGTCCCAGCGCCGAAAAAATCGTCCCAGCGTCGGATTCGTTTTTTGCTGAGGCGGCATTGGTGCGCCATTTTGGTGGACGGCGCGCGCCACCGGCTGGCTGGCGGCGTGCAGGGCGTGGGTGGCGGGCGCGCTCGCTCTGCGTCCCACGCTGGCGCGCGCACCGGCGCGTGCCACAGGCGGGCGTGCCCGCGCCCGCCCCTCTCCCCCCACCACCCCCCCGGCCCGGCGGGCATTCACTCTGGTGTTTGTTGGTGCGCGGCCGGGGAAGCGAGGTCGACGAGGCGCCCTCTCTCCGGCGCGCCGCCGCCGCGAGGCCATCGCTGAGGCTGTCGGCGGGGCGCGGGCGCTTGGCCACAGCCGCTGGCCACGGACCCGCGCCCCACGGAGGGCGGCGCTGCGTGGGACGACCAACCCGACTGTTCTGGCGGCTCGCTCGCGACCCGAAAATAACAAAAACAGCAGCAACAGCAACAACAGCCAGCCAGTCACATAGGGCCAGCAGAGCCCCCCCCTCCCCTTCCCCCCTCACCCCACCCAACCCCACCCCCTCCGGATAAATGATGGGCAACGGAGCTCTCTCCCCAGCAACAAAATGGCGCGATGGCGCGCGCCGGGCGTGGCGCGCGTGGGGGGACGACGTCATCCACGGGGCGCGCACGGCCGTCCTGGGCATTCCGGTGGGCGCGGTGGCGTTCTCGCCCGCCGGCGACAAGGCGCGGGGCTTCGTATTCACGGGATGCATCGCCGCGCTGATCCAGATCATCTTCCTCAGCGCGAATCACCCGGTGGCGGCGGACATGCCCGAGGGGTACGCGATGCTCGCGGCGCTCTACGCGGTCGGCGCCTTCCTCGCCTACGCCGTCACGCTCTGGACGAGCGGCCCGTGGATTGGCACGGTGATGGTCCTCTTCACCTTCGCCATCACCGCGATCGGCACCAGGATCAAAAACCCCGTGTTCGCCAGTGCCGTGCTGGCCAACAGCGCCGGCATCTTCTTCGGCAACTACCAGCGGCCGAGCACGAGCTTCGACAAGGCGCTGGCCACCTTCGTCGGCGCGATGTGCGGCCTCACCCTGACCTACCTCTCCTTGCTCCTCGTCTTCCAAAAGACCGCCAGCGAGCGGGCGCTGCTGCGGTACGAGCGCCACGTTGCCAAACAGGCCGCGGTGTTCCGAGAGGCGATGCAGTGCATGGCCGACGGCGAGGCAGTCGCGGCCGCGCAGACCTCGGAGGGCGTGGACTCCGACCGGAGGCGGGCGGCGGCGGCGCGCCTGTCCACGCGCGTCACGGACAGCCTGTACAAGGCGTCGGGCACGATGGAGGCGGTGCGCCAGGACGCCGTCAAGTCGCGGGGGGAGCAGCGCCTCCGGTGGCTCCCGGTCATTTCGGCGCGCTTCCGCGTGTACCTGCCCGTGCTGCGGCTCCCGCGGCCACTCGGCGGCGGCGCGCTGCTGGGTCTCGCCGGAGGCGACGCGCGCCTGCACGTGGCGCTCGCGGCGCTGCACGAGGCGGGCGTGCGCCAGATGCTCACCATGACGTACATCGGCGCGGTCTGCGGATTCGAGCGCGGCGCCTTCGCCCGGGCGGCCACGTGCGAGGGCAGCGCGGGGCTCGAGACGCTCGGCGAGCTCCGCGAGGCGATCGCGGGCGGCATCGCCGCCTGCAGCGAGGCGATGCACGGGGTGGTGCACCGGCGACGGACGGACCAGGCGGAGCGCGCGATCGAGCTGCTACGCGCGAGCGTCGCGCGAGGCGAGCGCGCGCTGCTCGCGCGAGCTGGCCGCGCGCGCGACGGCGGCGCCAATGGCGACGGCGCCGTCGTTCTGGACGTCGCGGACGCGGCACATGGGGAAAGCGCCGGCGAGAGGACGTACGCTCGGTCGGAGGAGCAGTCGGCGGCGCAGGCGGAGGGACTCGATGGCGGCGGCGACGACGACAGCAACGACGACGACGACAGCGACGAGTTGGTGGAGCGGCAGCTGCTGTGGTCGACCGCGTGCGTCGCGCTGGAGCACCAGCTCAAGCTGCAGTCCCTGTTTGCCGATGCGCTCGTCGACCTGCGCGAGTGGGACCTGCGCGCCGCGCCCCCTCCGACGACGGGGGAGGCCCGGCGGGGCGCGACAGATGGCGGCGAGGCGCCGCACGCGGGCGGCGGCGGCTCCGACGCATCGGACGGCACCGACGAGAAGGCGCTAGAGGAGGAGGCGTCCCAGCCGCCGCCGCCCCTGATGGAGCGCGCGGCGGCGGCGATGCGCGGCCTGGCGCACGAGTGGGCGTCGCCCTTCAGGCGTGGCTTTCGCACCGCGGCGGCGACGGTCGTGCCGGTGGCCGTGGGCTTCTCGCACGTGGACGACGCCAACGTGTTCAGCGGCTGTCAGACGGCTGTCATCACCATCGCCATCCTTCACTGGATGCAGACCGTTGGCACGCTGGTGAACAAGAGCGTGGCGCGCGTCATCGGCACCCTGTGCGCGGGCTTCTTCGCGTACGGGGTGCTGCAGAGGCGCAACGACGTGTGGTTCGTGTGGTGGCAGACCTTTTGGATCTTCTTATGCCTGACGCTCGGGGGGCACATGCCCAACTTCTACGCCGGCATCGTGGCGGCCTTCACTTTTGCGGTCATCGGGTACGGCCCCGAAAGCACGCCGACGGCCAGCATCTTCACGACGGCGCTCACGCGCGTGGTGGGTGTCCTCAGCGGCATCGGCATCATGGCGATATTCGTGCTCCTCTTCTTCCAGGAGACGTCGAGCGCGCCGGCGTGGTCGGCCCTGCGGTCCGCCACGCAGCGCGTCGCCGCGGCGGTGCGGCAGGCGGCAAGCGGCGCGCGCGCCGAATCGCGCCACCGCGGCACCGGCGAGCACCAGGCGCAGCCGATCGACGCCAGCGAGGCGTCGGCGGCGCTCGGCGACGTCAAGGCGTGCGCGGGAGCCGCCGCGATGGGCGCCATGGAGCGCCTCCTCTGGCGCAAAGAGGCGCGCACCTTCTACGTCACGCACGTACCGCTGCACGCGTACCTGTCCCACATCCCCCTCGTCGGCCGCGTGGACCCCAGCCTGCACGGCCGCGTCCGGTACGACGGCCTGCTTCCCAGCGCAGAGATCGAGGCGGTGCTGCGGAGCTTCCTCCGCGCGCTGGATGCCGCGGCTGTGCTGGCAGCGCTGGACGCCCGCGCCGCCGATGCGGCCGCGGGCGCCGCGGAGCGCCGCGACGAGGCGTCCGCGCACGTGCACGAGGCCCTCGACGCCATCGTAGGCGAGGTGGCCCGCGTGTCGACCGTGGGCGGCTGCGCGGCCTCGGGTGGCAGGCTGGGCCAGGTCCACACGCTCCTCGTCAGGGAGGCTCAGATCAAGGCCGCCACAGCGTTGGCAGAGCCAGCGCGCTCCAAGGCGATGGCCGCCATCGCGGCCGCCAGGCAGTCCCTCGAGGCGGCCGAGCGCGAGGCCGTGCGCTCCGCCGCAGACGCGTCGGCGGCCGGGCCGTGCGAGAGCGCCGACGTGGCGCGCGCGCGCGTGTGGGGGTGGCGCATGCTGCTTCGCGCGCTGGAGCGCGCCGCAGACGCCATGGCCGCCCTCGCGCGCGCGACGCCGTGACCCGAGCAGCTGACGCTGCTGTCCCCGCCTGCGCTCATGTAGTCAACTGCCAAGGGCATCGTCATCTTTCTCTGTCGTAACGCAATTCCAATTCGGGCGCGCGGGTCGCACCCGGCCGCGGGGCCGTCGAGGTCTTGCTTGGTTGGGGCACGCGCCTGGCTCCGGTCACTGCCGGAGCACACGCGAGGCCGTCGCCCGCACCCGGGGTTTTGCGCGCGCGCGCGCGTGGCGAGCGCGAGTGCGAAAGCGAAAGCGTGGCGGCTGGGCCGGGGCGCGCGCGCCGCGGTGCGAGGATCAAAAGCGCGCGCGGCGGCGCGCGACGCGCAACCGAAAAAAAAAGAAGATCTTACGTGCGCGCGCGGGCGAAGCGGAAGCCTCGAGCGCCGCGCCGCGGCACCGGCCCGCAACCCAAACGCTCGTCCGCGCAGCCCTCGTCGGAGCGCATGCGACGGAAGGCCCCCGAGGACCCTCCGCAATCGAGCCCCAAACACGGAAGTCCCTGCGGCGCCGGCACACATTGCGGGACGCCCGCATTGGCGAATTCGCAAATTGGCAAATTCGCGCGCGCACGCGCTCGCGCACTGGTAGCGTGCCGCGCACGCGCGCGCTGGCGGGCTTCCCATGCGGCGGCAGAGGAATGCGCGCGCGAAATTCCGAAATCTCGCGAGCGCGCAAGCAGTACAGTACCAAAGTTGACGCCACGAACGCGGCGAAGTGCGAACAAATTTCGGGGGCGCGGAGCGAATCCGAATCGAAGAGATCGAAAGCGAAAGAGCGCGCGAAAAGAGCACAGCGGCGGAAGGGCGAAAATGAAAAGCGCCGCTGCGGGCAGGCGGATCAGATCGCGCGCGCCAGGACGCGGCCACACGCCCCGCGCGGCGCCAAGCGGGCGGGCGCCGGACACGCAAGGAGGGGAGGGGGCGGCGGGGGGAAAGGGCTCGCTCGCTCGCGAGGGGGGCGAGAGGGGGCGGCAGTGGCCGCGCCAGCCTCGCGCGCGCGCGCGCGGCGGGCCTCTTTCTCTCTCTCTCTCTCGCGCGCACACACACCGCCAACCTGCTCCTGCACCGCGCGCGCGTTTTTTTTTTGGAATTCCTTCCGCGCGGGGCGCGCGATAATTCGCGCGCGAGGAGGGGCGGGCGCCGCAGGCTCGCAGCCGACAGGCGGCAGGAGGGCCGTCATGGCGGCGGCGGTGCAGCCGCCGCGGCGGATGTCGGCCTCCGCCGCCGCGGGGAGGGGCGGGCTGCCCTCCCCCTCCTCCGACGCGCGGACGGCCGGCGCGGCGCGGCGCCCCGGGCGACGGCGGGCGTCTCCGAGCCCGCGACGGACGGCTCCAGCGACAGCGAAGGCAGCGACTCGGACGAGCTGCTCGGAGGAGGAGCGCTCGCAACGCCCTCCGACTCGGTCATCACCGCCGTCGCCAACGACGGCGAGGACTCCGCCCTGGATGACCCGCTGCACATGAGCGGGCGGGCGCAGCGCTACGCGCCGGAGCTCCCCGACGACTTCTGGAGCGACGACTGGACGGGCTCCCCGCCCAGCGCGGTCGTGCTCGACATGAGCTCGTCCGACGAGGACGGCTCGAGCGTGGTCAAGCTCAACTTCCGCGTGCCGTGCCACGTGCAGTACGGCCAGCGCGTCGCCGTGATGGGCTCGCACAACGTGATGGGCGCCTGGGACGTCCACGAGGCGGTGCCGCTGCGGTGGCACGAGGGCGACGTGTGGACGGGCTCGATCAGCGTGCCGGCGGGCGAGAGCTACGCTTACAAGGTCGTCGTGACCGAGGGGAATCGGGTGGTCCGCTGGCAGAAGGGCGCCAACGCGCAGCTCGCGGTGCCACCCGAGGCCGAGGGCACGCTCGGCGTGTGCCAAGACATCGACGGACAAGGGTGCGGCGACGAGGACGACTTCGCAGCGCTGTGGTCCAACGAGATGCTGCTCGAGCCGGCAGACGAGCAAGCGTTCGAAGACGACGATGACGACAGCGACGACGACATTCCTGACTCCTCGGTGCTCCTGCGCGCGTTTGAGCGCAGCTACAGGGCGTCGCCGGACCCCGATTACTACCAACACGAGGCGGAGCGGATCGACGACGCCGCCCGAAACATTTCTGAGATCCCAGCCCCGGAGGCAGCGTCGGCTGCTGCCGATCCCTCGTCGGCCGCCGGGGGAGCAAGTGATCAGGACGACGACACTGCGGCGGCCATCAAGATCATGGGGCGGTACCTCGCCGCCTCGGTCGAGGAGACGCCGTACGTCGATGGATCTGATGACGTGGCCCTCGAGGGGGACGATGCCGCAGACGACGCAGCGGAGGACGCCGCGTCTGGCTCCGACGTCGATGCGGACGACAGCCAACAAGAGAGGAGCGAGGCCAGAGATAGCTTCCGCTCCGACGAGGAGATCGTCATCGATGACATGGACGAAATCGCGGACGCGCTTGGCTGGGACGCGTCGTCCTCGGGCTCTGACAGCGAGCTGGGCATGCCACAGGCCGCTGTGGATGCTGCCATGGAGGAGTTGCGCGCCGCCTCTAAAGTGCTCGAGGAGAAGAGTCAGGCGGAGGAGGACGAGACGGCCGCCGGGCGCGCAGCGGGCGAAATCGACGCGAGGGACGAACCACCTTCCGACGTCGATGCCGCCATGCAGGCCACCGTCGATGCTGCGATGTGCGCGGCCGCCGAGCAGCTCAAGAAAGAAAGCGAGGCCGAGGAGGAGACTGGCACCTCGCTCGCGGGCAGCACGATCAGCTCGAAAGACCAGGCGCTGGAGGAGGAGGCGGATGCCGGCATGCTGGAGGCCACGAAGGCTGCGACCGAGGCACTGCGTGAGGCATCGAAGGCTGCGGTCGAGCTGGAGAAGGACCTCTCCCTCCTCGCTGCCGAGGGCCTTGAGACATCAAAGCCCTGGGCAGCGACGCTCGAGGTATCGACAGCCGAGACCGAGCTTGAAGAGGACGTGCATCTCGTTTTTGCGGAGGGCCTTGGGGAGGCAACGAAGGCCGCGTTGCCAACCAAGTGTGTGCGACGCCCTGCGCATCGAGGGCTCTCCGGTGACACTGCTGAGCTCCCCGACCTCGCTCCCGCGGGCTACGCCGCTGCCATAGAAAAGATGCAGGCGTGCATGGATGAGGGCTTCGTTGAGAGCCAGGCAAAAGCGACAGCGGCAGAAGGGGAGAAGCAGAGCGCCCCAACAGCTGAGTCCCGCGGCGTCGACAGGATGAGCGACGCTCCCGGGCGCGCTCCCACCGACGCCCCTCCGGCGACGACCACGTCGGAGGAGGAGGAGGCGCCGATGCCGCCGTCGCTGAAGCCTTCGCCCGGCGCGCACGCATCCGCAGAGAGCGCAATCGAAGACACTGCTCAGAAAGACGTTGAGGTCGCTCCCGCGGGCTACGCCGCTGCCATGGAAAAGATGCAGGCGTGCATGGATGAGGGCTTTGTCGAGAGCCAGGCGAAACCGACAGCGGCAGAAGAGCAGCAGCAGCAGAGTGCTCCGACAGCTGCATCCCGCGACGTCGACAGGATGGGCGACACTTCTGCGTCGGCTTCGTCGTCCAAAGCGCAGGTGTCAACAGAGGGTGCGGAGCAAGATGCTTCCAAGAAACACCTGCGTGTCGCTGGCGCGGCTGTGCGCGCGCACATGTCGGAGGCGGACGCACGACGGCGGGAACGGATGAAGTACTACGTGGCACGCGTCGGGAGGGCGATCAAGAAAGCCAACGGTGCGCCTCGGGCCAAACCAACCACTCCCAATTGCGAGAAGCAACCCGCGGAGGAAGCGGTCGACATGCACGCAGCGAATCTCAGCGAGGCGAAGCAGACGCTTCACTCGGACGCGCCTGCTGACATCGAGCGGCTCGAGTCTTCCCCCGTGTATGAGCAGCTTCGCAAGCAGCTCGCTGCGTCCAAGCCCAATGCGGTGCTTGGGACGCCCAATGAAGAGAAGCGGGAGCACTTCTTCAAAAGCGCGTGGCTATGGGCGTCGATGGCCGTGCCCACCTTCGTGGCATGCGTGGCAACTATCATCAACTCACCAAGAGTACGTCCCTGCCCAGCGAGCGCTTCTGTGCCCACGCACCGCGCTGCCACGAGCGCCGCTTCGCAATGTTGTTGCGCTTCGCCGCCGCGTCGCATCGCCGCCAAGTTGCAAGCTTTGCTCGCTTGAGTCAGCCACAGGCGCGTGGACTGCTGACAGTGCGCCCAACCCCGGAATAGCGCCCGGCAACACTCGCGAGCTTGACGGCGCAGCGGCAGACGCATGCGGCGGCGGCGGTCGCCGCTCCAGCGGCCCTCGGCTCCGCCGCGTCCACCGCCACAGGAGGCGGCACTTCCGACACCCCCGTGAGCCTGAGTCTCAGCGAGCGCGAGGCCGTCGAGGCGCTCGCGCCCGCAACCGTCGACCTGGGCGGCAGAGCAAGGTTTGCACTCGATGGCAGCGAGAGCTCGGACACATTGCTCGCGTCCGCTCAGATGGGCTCAGCGGAAGCGTGATGGACGTCGGCGGCGATTGTCGCACACGTACTGTAGGACAAACACATGGTCATCGGCGGCGGGCGCCCATACGAGAGTAGAGAAACGCGGGGTCGCATGCGGGAGGGCGATACATGGAGACACCGCACGGTGCCCTCACGTAGACACGCGTTGCGCGCGCACATGTGCGTGCATGAGTGGCGCGAGCATCGGTGGCGACACCCACTGACCATCGGCACTAGGCTGAGGTTGCTAGCAACAACGCCCGCGCTACTCAACGCAACGTTAAGGCCGGCAGTAGGCCTCGCGCTGTAAGTACCACTGGAGCTACACACGCGCGGCCACGGGGCATCGCAAGACCAACGGCCACTTGCAAGACGCCGGCCGAGGGGCGCGGGGTGTTTGCTGCCGGACAGATTCGCCATCAGACAGCGCGCGATCAACGTACCACGAAACGCTCACGTCAAGCAAGGCCGAACGCTCCGCGCGGGCCGCGCCAAGCAAGCAAGCGACCGACTAGTCGAGTGCCATGCCCCGCATGGCTCGAGTTGGCATCTTGCGGTGATTACTTCACATGGTATTTGTACAAAGATACTAGTACTGAATCTGCAGGTCGCTCTCGACCTCCTTGCCCTTGGCCCGCACCTTGCCGCCCAACAGCATCCTGCCCGTCTTGCCGTCCGCCTTCTGCATGGCGAAGCGCTTCTTGAGGAACTTGGAGGCGTCCCTGTCGGAGCGGTGGCACAGCACGCGCAGCGCAACCTGTGGACCGACGCTGCTCTGACCGGTCGCGCCGTCGCTGCCGCCGGTGGACACTCGCGATCCCACGCCATTGCCATCCTTGCCAGACGCGATGCTCTTCCAGTCGTACATATCAACGAGCATGTCCGTAGGGGTCGCCATGAGCGACACGACCGAGCCAATGTCCGTCGCGAGCGCCTCGATGGTCTGATCACTGAGTCCCTCTCCGTCAGCACGAAAGAGGTCCTTGATGTCCTCGAGGTCCTCCGATATCTGCGTCGCACGCACGACGGCGACGCGGTGCGCGCGGAGCGCGGATGCACGCATCGCGGACGGGCGGGCGCAGGGGTCAGCACACGCGCCCGAGGCAGACGCACACACGCGCGCCAAGCCATTGGGCGAGCGGGCGGGAGAGATGCGACTTCGGCACGAAAGAAGCGCTGTGGCAAGGCGCGCACCTGCGAAGAGTCCAGGCACGCGAATGAGCGCGACGAGCCGCCGTCCAGCAGCACGCGCTTGAGCGCCGACATGGTCCCGCTCGCGAGTGACGATACGAGCGCGTCGCGCGCTGCACGAGACGCCGCGGCGCCAGCAAGCGCGCCGAGCGCCTCATCGAGCTTGGGCAGCAGTGCTGACCGCGCGCGATTGCGTCCGCGCGCGTCTCGGTCGATGCCACCCGCGTATAGCTTGCCCGTCGTTCCGAGCACATCGTTCATCTCACAGAAGACGACCCGGTACGCGGCGACATCGCAGACGTGCGTGCGCGTGCGTCGCAATTGCTCGTAGGCCTCCGCAAGCGCTTCGGCGCCCGGAGCCGAGGATAGCACTGACGACGGCGGTGGCGCCCCCTCGACGATCTCACCGTCCGCAGCTGCCTTGACATGGCTCAAAGGCGCCCTCGTAGCGCACGCGGTCGCCGCCATTCCGATTGCAGGTAGCTGCGAGGCCATGAAGACCATGCTGTTCACGCGCGCACAAAGAGAGTCGAGCGTGGGCACCAAGGAGACATCCACTAGCTCGTCGGCCACTTCGTGCGAGCTTTCGGTGTTGTGCAGACCCTGCTTGAAGCGCGAGAGCGGGGGTGGCGGCGGCACGAACGAGTGCGGGTCGGGCAGCTCCGCATCGACGCCGTGCGCGTACGCGACGCAGGCTTTGGCGCAGCCGACCGACAGAAGCTCAGCCGCGTGCTTCGTTGGCTCCTCAAAAGGCAGCTCAAACTCGGCCAGCGTGCAGAGCGCGTCGCGCCACATGTTGCAGACGTCCACAGCGCTCTGCGATGCGGGCGCAGGGGTGCCGTCGCCGCCGGGGCGCACCGGAGCGGGGAACTTCTCGACATCAAGCGAGCGCACGGCCCAATCCTTCAAGCGTTGGGCGCGCTCCCGCGCCCATGTTGCCGCGACCGTTTCGCAGAGCGCCGTCGCCGCCGCAGCCACACCCGCATTGCCAGCGCCCCTCTCCTCGAGGACTTCTGCGAGCGCGGCAGCCTGGCGGAGGCCCTCGGCGGTTGTTTTGTCCAGACCGTCAGCTGGCACGTAGCCCTCGAGCGCGTGGCCCGCCACGGCATCCATCTTGATGGCGAACGAGCTCCGCACTCGCGCGACGAGCACGCTGTTGCCCACTCCGTCTGCGCCCCATGCCTGCTCGGCAGCCGCCGCGAGGACGGGTGCAAAGCACTCGGCGTCCTTCTTCGCCGCGCTGGTGACGGCCGCGATCCACTCGATCGGCTCACCCGTGGCAGAGGCATCGACCGCGTTGGCAAATACTGTCTCGGCGGCCCCTGCGATCGCTTGGCAAATGAGATCTGCGTTCGCCCAGCCGGGCTTCTGGCTGTCGGCGCCCGCGGCCTGGGAGCTCAGCAAGAGCTCGGCGAGAGCGCCGGCCCTCTCCACGTTCGCGGCACACGACTCGTGATAGTCGCTGAGGTGCACAATGGTCCACGCGGACAGATCATCGGCGCACTGGGTCACGTCAAGGACTGCGCCGCCTCTGAGCTCCCCCGCACCGCTGCCCTCCGGCATCGCCCCTCGGACTGCGGCAGCGGCGAGCTCAAGCGCTCGCGCGGCGGCCCGCAAGAGCTCCCCATTCGACGCGCCAGCCCGGCGGTCGGCCTCAACGCATGCCATCGCCACACCAGCCAGATGCTCCGCGCGTGTCATCCCGAGGGCGCCCGTAGCCATCGCCTCCGCCGCGATCAGCATCTGCTGCGCACCTTCTGCGAGCGAGGTGTCGTCCAGCAGGTCGAAGAGCGACGCTCGGACCGAGGCCGCATGCAGAGCTCGCGCAAGCTGCGGCGACGTCGCCGCGCCCCACTTCCCCTCCCTGGTGGCCTCCGGCGCCAGCGCCAGTGCGGCCATCACCGCGTCCTGAAACGCCTTGCAGGCCTTGTCGCGCTCGGCTCGCGCGCTCGCCTTGCCGTCGGTGATAGCGCAGGCCTCCACGCACCACACTGCATGGCCGAGCAGCCTTGCCCGGAGGGCGGCTGCGGCGACCGCGGTCGTCCATGTGCACGCCTCGAGCAACGGCAGCACGCCCGCCAGGGCGAGGCGCACGCTGCGACGCGTCCACGTCGCGAAGGCCGCTTCGCACCCGAAGTCCTCGGGGGCAGCCGCCGCGACGAGCGCCGCGCGCGCGGCCGCGAAGCCTGCGGGCGCGCCGCCTCCCGCCTCAACGCGGCCCAGCGCCGCGCGCAGCCCCTCCGCCTCGCCCGCGTCGACCTCGTGCTGCGTCCGCGACGCCTCGTCCAGCTCGTCCAGCTCATCGAGCCGCGCCCCTGCGGCGGTCACCGCGCCGAAGATCGCCTCGAGATCTCCCTCCTCGCCACTCGCGCCCGCGTCCCTGCCGCCCCCGTCGCCGCGCGCGAGCGTGCGCGCGCGCGCCCCTTCCTCCCACGCCCCGGCGGAGAGCTCCGCCTCGTGGAGCGCGCCGCCGACGCACGCGGGCAGCGAAGGCGTGCCGGCCGGCGGCCGCGCGGCGACCGCCGCCATCGCGTCCGCCCGGACGAGCCACGATCGTCCAAGGCCACGACACGGCACCGCGCCACGCCTGCCTCCCGCAGGATCGGGCGGCGTGCGCGTGAGGGGGTCGGGGGTAGAGCGGATGGGCAAGGCAAAGGGGGGAGGGGGGGCACCGCGCCGCGTTGCGCCGCGCTGCTGCGCGCGGTGTGGCGTCGCTCGGAGCGCTCGGAAGCGCGGCCCGCGCGCGCTCGAGGCATACCCCCTTTCGCAAATTCTCGTATTACGTCACCACGGGCGACAAGAGGCGCCGATTCGTAGTCGGATCTTCGCCTCGATGAGTCGGCCAGGTGGCAGTGCTCCAGATTCCCCTCGCCATGTTTTGGGTTTTGGGTCATTGAGCAGCGTTAAACATAAAACAAAAAATCATTTCGAATAAACCCTGTTTTGACGCCCAGTTCCCAGCCAGATCACGAGATGACCGTTCGGCCGTTGTTAGGTGTGGTGACGCGCGCGCGCGTTTTCCGTGTCATGTTCAGGTTCGAAAGCAGAGGAGGCGAGCGCGCGCGAGAGAGCGCATGCATTCGCGCGCATTGGATGGAAGGAATCTCCCGTGGGTCACGTCTAGTGCACATTTGGGTGTGCATTGGGCCCTTTGGCGGGGGCCGTGGCTGTTGCGCCGCGCCCGGGGTTGCGGACGATAGGGTCTGCGCGTGATGCATTTTGACCATGAGCGAATGAATGCCGGCGTCGGGGGACGTTTGGGTTCGGCGCGAAAGCGGCGCGAAAGCGGGGCGGGGCGGGTGCGCGCCGGGCCAGAATCGCGGACGCGAACCGCGCGCATCTCCGGATGTTTTTTTTTTTTTTTTTTCCGAGCGGCGTGGTGCGGCGTGCGGCGGGGCGCCTGCGCCAGAGCGCGCGCGCCCGCCGTTTGGCGGGTGGGGGCCGCGCTGGCGATCGCCGACACGCACAACCACCACCACCAACGCACACACGCGCTCCTCCCGACTCGACCCCCCTTCCCCCCCTTCCCTTCCCTTCCCTTCCCTTCCTTCCTGGTGCTCTCCCGTGCCCTTGGCGTGGTCGCTCGTGAGCCCTGCTCGACGCGTCGGCGCGTCGGCGCGTCGGCGCGTCGGCGCGCCAGCGATGGACGCGCTGCTGCGCGCATCGGCGCGCAAGGCGTCGGCGCGCAAGGCGGGCAAGAGCGCGGCGAAGACGCGCGGGGTCACCGGCGGGCGCAAGCTGGCGTGGAAGGGCCAGGGCTCGCTCGAGGAGGAAATTGCCGGCGTCGAGCGCACGCTCGATTTCGGCGCGAGCGCGGCCGGAGGCGCGGGCGCGCGCGCCACGCGCGGCAGCACTCGCCTCGCCCCCAAGGAAGAGGGCGCCGCGGCGACAGCTGAGCCCGAGCCGCAGGCCGTGGCGAACGAAGCGAACGAATCGGTGGTGGAGGCGGTGGCGGACGCGCAGGTTAAGGATGAAATTGACGCGCAGCCTTCTGCTGCCAGCGACGAGGTCGAAGGCAGGGTCGAGACGACCGCGCCTGAGCTTGAGGCCACCACCACAGCCACCGCCGACGCCGACCACGGATGCACTGACATGCCAGACTTCGATACGGCGGAAGTCGCCGAGGTGTCCGAAGCCGCATGCCCCGACGCACGTGCCGCCCCACCTGCCGCTTCGGCTGCGTCCTCTGCGGAGGCGTCGGCGGCGCATGTGGAACAACTGCCGGCGGAGAGTGCGCATGAGCAGCGCGATATGCACGAGCATGCGGGACAGGTGAGCGCGCCCCCGCACGCCGTGAGCGAGTCGGACAGCCAAACGGCGGCGCGCAAAGCGTCCACAGAGCATTTCCGCGAGGCAGTGCGTCTGCTTCAGCGCGCAGGCCTCGACGCGCACACCGAGCTGTTCAACCTGATGGAACAGGTGAACGACTACGCGCTCAACGACGTCTTTGCGCTCGACAGCGACTGCATGGATGATCTCGCTGCCCGCCTGCCTGCCCCAGTGGATGGCCTCGACGCTGCAGCCGCCATCCTCGTCATGGTCTTCGGTGAGGAGGGTGCCCGTGCCTCTCCAGGCAACGGCCGCCGCGCGAGCTCGGCAGGCGCTCCGTCGGCGAGCCCGCCGCTCGTCGACAAGCAGAGTGGCCGCGTCGTGTTTGCGGATGTCACGGACCTCTTCGAGGAGGAGAGCGCGTCCGACCCGCTCGCCGCTGACAGCTCGGCCCTCGATGAAGTGTGCGATGGCCTCGCCGCCATGAAGACGGACTGCCGCGCCGAAAGCACAGCAATCGTGCCCAGCGATGGCACGCCCTCGCCTTTGCCCGTGACGCACGAGGCGATGGTCGCCGCGGACACGCCGGCGGCGAAGGAGGCCTTGCTTTTGGCGGCGCAAGACGTCGACGACAACGAGTCTCCCGCAGTGCTCGCCCGCACGTTCTTTCGCAACGCGCGCGAGCGCAGGCGGCCTGTGATCACCGAGAGCGACGATGAGGGCGCCAATGATGAGTCCGAGGCGGTCGCCGCGAACGCGAAGACGTGTGCGGAGGCTATTGAAACCGCGCACGCCGTGGGCGCCGAGGACGCGTGCGCTCACGACAGCGATGCTGAGAATATCGCCCCCGCTGAGCCGACCGCGTCCATCGATGAGTCTGACGAGGTCAGACGCGAGGGCGATTGCGACTCGGTCGTCATCACCAGGACCCAGCGCAAGACGCAACGCAGCGTCGACTTTTTGGACGACGCAGTCGATTTGGACCGGTCGGAGCGTGCAGACGAGGCGGGCGCCGTGCCCGCTGCCGCCACTGACGCCATCGAGCGCAAGGCGAGGGTCGCGTTCGCCGACGTCCTTGAGGAGGCCGCGCCCGAAGGGCACGAGACATCTTGCGACCGGGTGCACCGGTCGCCTGCGCACACCGAGTCCGACCCCTTCAAGTCAGCCGCCGCCGATGCACCAGGAAGTTCGACCTCAGACGCGTCGATCACCATCTCCGAGGCATCGCATGCCTCCGAAGCGGTCTCTGAGGCCGCTTCGGATGCGTCGGCTGAGTCGGGCACCTCTGAACCCAAGCCACGGCGGCTGAGTTTCAACAGCAGCCCGAGTGGCTCCGATACAGTGGACGCCGCCGAAGCGGGCGACTTTGGCGATGGCGGCATTGCCATGGACTCGCCGCCCATCGCGTCGCCCGACGGTCTCGCCGCCTCCGCCGCCGCGACCGCGCCGGTGTCGCCGCCTGCGGCGGAGGACTCCGACGACGACTTTGTGAGCTGCGACAGCGGCCAATCAGACTCAGATGGAAGCGTTCACGTCGTCACAGCACGCAAAGACTTCCTGCGTTCCGTACGCCGCAGTAAGAGCGTCGTAATCGGCGACTCCGACAGCGAGGATGAGGGCCACGCTCAGGTGGTTGTAGTTGACGCGGGCGCTGACAGCGAGGACGATGACGAGGAGGCTATTGCCAATGACTGTGAGGACGACGCGCGTGCTACCATCGAAGCTGTGCGCTTCACAAGCGCGGATGCCGACGCCTCGGACTGCGAGGAAGAAGACAGCGAGATGGACGACGAGGAAACCGCCGAAGATCGCGCCTTTATAAACGATGAGAGCGAGGAGGAGGCCTCGGAGTCTGAGGGCGAGTCGGAGATAGAGATTGAGTCGGAGGGCATCGCCTCAGAGTCGGACGCTGAGTCGGAGGCGGCCGCGACGCCCATCGTGGCCGAGGTGACGCCCGCGCCCGTCTCATCGACGGGCCGCCCGCGTCGCTCCACGCGCGCGCGCAACACGCCCATGCCGAAGGTCTTCCTTGATGTGAGCAGCGATGAGGAGGATGGCGACGATCAGGATGCCTGTGATGACAGCGCCGAGAGTGACTTCGACCCGGATTGTGTGTCTGCCGACGAGGCCAGCGATAGCGACTTCTCTGTCGGCGAGGATGGCTCGGCGGACGAGGACACTGGCCCCGGACACCCTGGTCGCGCAGGGACGCGTGGAGGCGCCGACATCCGCACGCAGCACAAGCCTATCAAGCGCAAGAGCGCGACCAAGGCCACCTCGAAGCCTGACACTGCTAGAAAGAGGGCTGCAGAGGCCGCAGCCGACGCCGCAGCCGCTGCCATTGCCTCGATTGAGATAGACTCGGCCAGCGACGACGAGGACATCCCTGGGGCCATCACGCACGTGCCCGCGTCGACGTACACTCGCAAACCTGGTGGAGCAAGGGCGCCGCGGCGACCCTGGCCTGGCAAGGTCGCTCCCAGCGATGACGTCTTCGTGCTGTCCGGGGACGCTGCCAACGCCCCCGTCTCCAAGAAGCCCGCAAGCAAGCAGCCCAAGGAGGCTATGCTGGCTGGCCGCAAGTTTGCCGCAGCGCGATCCGACCTGGCCGCCAGGCTCTTCGAAGAGTACAACGAGCGCGTCTTCGGTGGCAGCCTCCCGGGCGACCTGAGCATCGAATGGAATGCGCATTTGAAGACCACGGCTGGGCTCACCAAGTACAAACGCGTGGGCGCGGGGCCCGCAGCGGTGTACACAGCGTCGGTGGAGCTATCTACCAAGGTCATCGACGACGAGGGCAAGCTTCGCCGAACGCTCGCGCACGAGCTCTGCCATGCCGCTGCGTGGCTCGTGGACCACGTCGCCAAACCACCGCATGGCGACACCTTCCGCAAGTGGGCTGACGCGGTGACGGAGGTGTACCCGGGGATCGAGGTCACCACGTGCCACAGCTACGAAATTGCGTACAAGTATCAGTACAAGTGCACGGGCTGCGCCAAGATCTATGGGCGGCACTCAAAGTCCATCGACCTCGATAAGCAAGGCTGCGGCGTGTGCCGCGCGCGCCTGGAGCTCCTTGGCACGCGCAAGGCGGACGGCTCCATCACGCCCGCGCGCGCCGCGCGCCCGCCGTCTGCGTACGCCTTGTTCACCAAGGAGAACTTCGCGAGCGTGAAGGCCTCGGCGCCCAAGGGCACGCCGCACGCACAGATCATGAAGATGCTTTCCGCCAAGGTCAGGAGAGTGCTGCGAGCGCGTGATGCCAGTGCGCATGTGGCATGGGTGTGCTTGGCGCGGCGTCCGCGATGTATGTGCATGCCCTGACGCGGAGCGCGCGCGCACGCGCGCACCTCATGTGCGCTCGCGAGCGAAGTGGAAGGAAGCCAAGAGCGAACAGAACGCTTCAGGGGCACAACGCAGTCCGCTCTCTGCGAGGAATTGATGACGGCGGCGAGTGCCGCCGTCAGCTACCGTCCTAATACGATCCGGATCGCTGCCTAGCGACGGAGGGCGTGCATCGGCGCTGGTCGCCTTGTGTTCCGGCGGCCGCGCCGCCCGCGCCACCCTGCAGTCTTTGGGGGGAGTAAGAAGTGCTGGGCGACACTCTAGCACGCACGACGTGCATTACAGCATTCATCTAGAGCCGCTGTGGGGAATCCGCTAGTGGCATCGCTCGGGGAAGAGCGACACGGTGGATCGTCCTTTATTGCTTCAACGTTGGTGGATGCGCGAGTGCAGCATGGCAGCACCTTTGCTCGTGGCTTCCCCCATGCGACACGCGCCTTGCTACGACAAAGGTCTCACTTGAAAGTCGTCGCAGCCCCCGCGCCCGCCTCGGCATTCATCGCTTCCATCTTTCGCACCATCTCCTGGGTCTCCTCGTCCGGGGATGAGACCGCCTGAAAGCTTTGCAGCCACCCGCTCATCTCCTCCATGTTGTCTGCCGCCAGGTGGTAGATGCGATCGGCTGTGACGAGCTTTATGCAGAACGAACGCTCCATCTCGGTCGCGGCCGACGCCGTGCACGACTCCAGGTTCATCGTGCCCTTGGGCGGGGCACTGTTGGCATAGTCCTCATGGGTGCCGTAGTAGCTCAGCAAGCCGTTGTCCAGCACGAAGTAGCGCTTCTGCCACTTGGTGCGAGAGGTGGAGGCCTGCTTCTGCAGGTAGCCCTTCCGAGAGGCGAGTGCGGCCACGTCATCTGCGGTGACTTCGAAGCCCATCTCAGCGCGGAAATGGTTGAGCATGTGGGGGATGCAGCGTTCGATGATGTCGTCCCAGTGGGAACGCAGCTTGTCGCTCGAGGCAGGGAAGGCGGCGAAGTCCACCTCCGGGTTCCTCACCCAGTACTGCTGATAGGTTGCACTGTCCACGAAGTCCGACGTGGGTACGCCCGCCTCCTTGCTGATGCGGGAGTAGTAGAGCGGCAGCTCCTCCTTCATGCGCTCGATCGCCGCCGCCTTGCCCATCATTGGGGTGTTGCGGCGAAGATAGTCGAGCACCAGCATGTGTGCGCGCCCGTGGCGCAGGCGGCGCACGAAGTCGTTCACCTTGCGGTTGAGGGCGCCCTGCGGGAGCGATTTCAGGTCCTCCATGAGCTTGTCGCGCTCGGCAGACATGAAGCGCTTCATCTCCTCGTTCTTGAGCTCCTCGTTCCAGAACGAGCTCACGTAGCTGCGCTTCACCTCCGGCGTCTTGAAGACCTTGCCGAGGAACCACAGCACGCCGCCGTAGACATGCATGAGCTCGGCGGTCGTGACGGTGTCCGACTTGTTGAGCACCAGGCGTACCTTCTCGTCGTGCGGCTGGAGCGCCAGGATGACCTCCTTGAATTCGTCAGAGATGTCGACCTTGTGGCCGTCAAACAGGAGCAGAATCTGGTCTGCTTTGTCGGCAAACCACTTGATGACCTCGAGGAAATCGTAGTTCCGCTGTTTCTGCTTCTCGCCGGCGAGGATGCCGGGGCTGTCGATGAACGAGATCTCTTTGAGGAGCGGCACGTCCGACACCTCGGAGACGGCGAACCTGTTGAGGAACGCCGCGCCGAACGAGCTCAGGTTGCAGTAGGGCGAGTTCGGATCGGCGGTCGCGGTGGTGCCGGGCACGAGGCGCGTGGTCCTGCCGTCCTTGATCGCAACAAAGCCATCCGTGGTCGGCTCAGGACCGATGTGACAGCCGGGAAAGTCGGTGCCCCCTAGCAGGTACCTAGTCGTTGGATCGGGCGGGCGGTCAGGCAAGATCCCGCAAAGTGTACTGAAGTGCTCCAAAAGTACAACAAGCCTCGGCAGCAGTAACTGAGCGCCCGCAATGGCGCGGCGCGCGCGCATGCGGACGCGCGCACGCACTGGATAAAGGTGGTCTTGCCCGTGGAATACTGCCCAATGAGCAGGACCGCCGGTTTCGCCTTGATCTCCGACTCAAAGATGGGCGCAGCCACATAGTCATTGAAGAGCGCGTGCTCCTCGAGCTTGGCCACGCGCTTCTCATAGAGCCCTGCCGCAACAACGAGTCAGATCGCGCCCACGCGGGGCGCCGGTGGGGCGCGCGCGTCGCGTAGGAGGCGCTCCTGTCGGTCAGTACAGCCGCCATATGCACCCGCGCACAGACCAACGCGGCGACAGCTCTGGCCGCGCGAGCTCGCCTGGGGCTAGCCTCACCTGCGAGTGCGCTGCGCACGTCGGTATAATCAGCCGCCGCCCACTCCTTGGGCATGGTGCCCGACCCTCCCTCTCAATGCGCCGTGCCGCTCAAACCCGCGGCGTCGAGATGCGTGCACGGCCGCCACTCGTTAGCCGCGTGCCGGGGCCGCCGTGTGGCACCCCGCGCCGCACGCAGCGTGTCACGTCCGAATGGGGCCGCTGCCGACGTCGTCAACACCCGAGCGAGCGCCGATGGTCTCTCGCCAGCACCGTAGGATTTTTTCTGCCGAGGAGCGCAAAAAAAAAAAAGGTGTCCGCAAATGTCTTCGCCCCACGCGCTCGACCTGCCGTGATGGCATCGTACACAAAATTCACCTCGTCACACCCAGTGACCACAAACTTTGGAGACGCGTTGCACTCGTGTGCTCACGGACCCTTAGAACGACCCAAGGGTGCAACCTCTGATCTCAGCCCACCTCAATTCGTCATTATTACAGCGGCCCCGAGCAGCAGCCCCACGCACGCGCCTGCGGTCCTGTGCGCGCAGCCGTTACCGCGCTGGCGCGACGGTGTGTGTCACGCGCAGAGGCACGCCGCCACCGACCTCGGCGGCGTCGACTGACGCCTTGTGGATGAGCCAGTGCCACGGAAGGTCTTGAGCGGTGGCGAGTGTGCGGACGGAAGGCAACGGGCAAGGAAGAACGCACGCGACAACGTTAGCTCAGTTGCACCGCATGCCACCTTGCATGTCCGCTGAGCGCAACAGCGCGTGTCAGCAGCACACCTTGATAGTACTGGTTTAAGCGCCAACCGGGTGCGTTGGCCCAGTAGCCCGTGCGGTTGCCGTACACGTTGCCGTCCTTGCCGTTGAAGTGGAGTATCGTCGCCTGCGCGACGCGGTGGACGAGGGGCTCGATGGTCGGTCAGCACACGCGCGAGCAACCACACATGCGATGCCTGCGACCGTTGCAGTACGAGGGGCAACAGAGCGCCTCGCGCCTCGTGGCGGCGCCTGCGCGCGCCACGCACCCGTTGCACGGTCTCAGGGAGGTGAGGGTTCTTGCCCCCGTCTGCCAGCGACACCGCCCATCCGCGCTTCGGCTGCTCGCCGAATATGCCCGGCATCTCCGATTGGGCGATGTTCATGAGCATTTGGTCGCGCAGGTGTTTCGCGTATGGGAGCCCCGTCTCGCGCAAATTGGGGTACCTGCGCATGAGCGCCTCCTGCACAACGCGCGCAAGTCAGTCAGTCACAACGTTAACCGTTGCGGGACACACGACCCAAGCGCTTGCGCGGCGCACGCGCGCGCGCGCGCATGCGCACCTGGAAGACGCTCCATAGCCCTGCACGCTCAAAGGCGCCTGTGTGCATGAGGAGCACGCCGCTGCACGTAAAGGCATCCCACTGGAAAAGCACTCTGTGGGCATTGGCCAGGTCTCGCTGGTTCCACACGTGGACAGGGTTGCTGACAAACATGGCGTCTGTGTCTAAATATATCACCCATTGCACCCTCGCTGGCAACACTGATAGCGCGTATGTCAGCATCCGGACTGACGAGAGGGCTGTGGGCGTCCACGCGTGGGCGCGGGCACGAGCGCTGCCGCGGGCGCGCGCACGCACCCTCGTAGCTGAAATATCGATACCACTGACCGATCCCACCCTTCTGCCACACGCCCACTTGGTTGCTGTGCACTGCATCGCCCATGGGGCTGCGATAGGCGATTTTGGAGGATATGTTAGCAAGCAGGTGCGCCTCCCACGCCGGTGCCCTTGCGCTCACGTCGATGAGGTGCAGCTCGAAGCGCACGGGGAAGAGCGCGCCTTCGAGCGGGCCAGACATCAGCTCCTCGCCCTGGCGCTGGAGCGTGCGATACCGCGAGGGTGTCTCGCCCGCGCGCGCCACCTGCTCACGCGCCGCGTCGATCGCGGCGCCGTCACCCACAACGAACAGTTCGACCGCGGAACGCCGAGGGAGGTTGGCGAGCAAGCTTTTCAGGAGCGTGTCGAACTCCAGCGACAGAGCGGCGCCCTGCATGCACACGAGCACTGCGATGGGCTCCCCGTGAGAACTCGCAGCAGGTTGTTGCTGTGACTCTTGCGACGACGATTCAAACTGGGCGTTGAGCCCGCCCGACGCTGGCGAGGCTCGTGCGACCCCCTTTGCTACCTCGCTGCGCGTGCGCTCGAGGCGACTCGCGATGGCGCTCACGAGCTGCCGGGGCGACGTGGCTTTTGTCACTTGTTCGGCCCCCGGCTCCGCAACAGCCATTTCTGCACCGGCGGTGACACCAGCCACGTCGCCCGTAGCAACCCCGACAAGCGCTGCGCTCAGGAGCAGCGCCATCACCGAGCGAGCCCGCAATCGCCCCATAGCTACCACTCCTCGGTGCAGGTGCCTGGCCGCGCCCGCTCGACGGTGCCTCCCGCCGCCGCCCCCGTCGCGGCGTAGTCGAGCACGAGAGAGCGGCATGCAATGTCACCCAACCCGGCCGCGTTGCGCGGCGCGCGCGACGCGGCACGCGAGGAGCCCCACCAGCGGCGGCCTGCGCCCCCGCGTGCGCTCGAGGCGGGTGCTGAGGCGCGCGCGCGCACGGTTGGTGCTGGTGCGCTGCGCATGGTACCGACACTGAGCACTCGCTGCGCCGCGGGTGCGCACATGAGGCCTCTTTCCCCCCCGTCGCATTTTTGGCCATTTGCAGCCAAATGGAACAGGAAAATCTGCGACGTGCAGCGTGAGCACGGAGGTGTACATAGCGATTGACTTGATTTACAACAAGGGAGGAGTGGCGAGCGACACCGCGAGCGCGGCGAGCACCTCGGCCAGCAGCGCCGCCGCGAGCGCGCTCGGGCGCGCGGTGCGCCGCGCGGCCGGGGAGGACACTCCTTCCGAGTCCCGAGGCGGGGCAGTTGGCGGGCCGGGCGGAGGGAGGGCAGCCTGTGCGTCGGGGCCGTCTGAGACGGGCCCCTGAGGGCTGGCAGGGTCACGCGGAGGCGGCGTGTTCGGGGTCGCAGCGGGCTGCTGCGGCGCCGCGGGGGGCTCCTCGTATTGCACTGGTGGCGGAAGCGGCGGCGCGTTCGCTCGCGTGCCATCCGAGCAGTGGATGCGCCACGAGAGCGCGCCCATGTACGTATAAACCGTTGTCGGCGCTTGCAGGACGATCTGCAGTTGCTCGCCCGCGCACAGCGCTCGGCTGCGTGCGGGCATCCGCTCATTGTCCGCACTCTGATCCATGTAGGCGTCTCTCAGGATAAAGTCCCCTTCCGTGTCCAGTACATCAAATCCGCCCCCGCCGTCCAGCCACACCGTCACGTGAGGATCGCTGCCACTCGCGCACTCGCCGCTCGCAGCGATGTTCACAGTCACGTTCCCGAGAGAGCCAGGATAGTGGTACGTCACCGACCCCGCGTCAGCCAAGCAGCTCAGCTCCACCGTCGGGTTCTGCGGGTCGCCTTGGTTGCCAAACAGGGTGGTGGAGCAGTTGTTGGCCGAGTTGGCCTCCGCGGCGGACAGGCCGCTCCACTGAAACGCGCTGACGTAGACGTGGCTGTTGTGCAGCCTGCGAGGGAACAGGAGACCGAAGCACTCGTGCGCGACGAGACGCTGCCCTGCGAGCGTGCACTCGCGGGACGGCGTCGCCTCCAGCGTCCCTGTGCCCCCCGCGCCGTACGCTCGATATATGATGGTCTCCGCGTCGTTGCGGTCTGTGGTGTTGAAGCAGGTGCCATACCACTGCTGGAGGGCGGTGCTCGCGTCGTGCACGCATGGCACCGCCGCGGGAGCAAACGTCCCTCGCCCCGCCGCGCAGCCCTCCCCGGTCGCTGCTCCGGCGCAGGCGAGCGCCGCCGCGGACGTGCCGCTCGATCTCGTCGCGCCACTGCCCGAGCAGCGACATGGGGCACACCACCAGCGTGCCGCCGAAGCGCACCACCTGGGGACTGGCAGCACCTCCGACTTCCAGCTCTACCGCGACGCAGAGACTATGGCCGCGGCGGGGCGCGCCCGCTGCGAATGGCGCGCCCTGGGTGCAGACGCAGCCTCGGTGCGCGGGGTCTAGTCGCTGAGGAGGAGGCCATGTGACGCCGCGCGCGCGCGGTGTGGCACGCGCCGTAGTGGAGCGGGCAAGCACGACCGAGGTTTGGGTGCGTGCTGCATGCAGAACATTTCCTGCAAGAGGGTTCCCCAAAACGGCGCATACGGCAGCACAGGCTGGCGGAGCACTGCTGCACGCTGTGGGCAGGTCGACACCACACAGCACGCTCCCCGCAGTCGCCGCGCCCTAGCCCCCCCCGGCCGAAGAGGTACAGCGCGTAGTAGATGCCGCACCAAAAGTTGGTGCCCGCCATAGCCGACGGCGTGTGGGCGGGCGCCGTCGGGCGGCGCGCGCTCGCGCTGCGCCAGACGCACGGCGATGTCGAGTTTGCGCTGCTCAACGCGGGCGAGCTGCGCGCGCGCGGCCACGGCGAGGAGGCCCCGGACGCGACGCGCGAGGTCCTGCGGGACTACTTCCACCTGAACACCGCCTCGCTTGTGGAGCTCTACGCGGACTTCGAGGCCGCCGACCCGCGGTTCGCGGCGGTCGCGCCGTACTTTGGTGGGACTCGCATGCTGCGGCAAGACCCCGTCGAGTGCCTCTTCTCATTCATATGCAGCAGCAACAACCACATCAGCCGCATACACGGGATGGTGAATCGCCTGTGCGCAGCGTATGGCGAGCGCATGGCGATCGATCCCGGCGCCGAGGTGCTACTGGCGCCGCCCGAGCCGGACGCGCCGGGCACGCCGAGCAAGGCCAAGCCGGAGGAGACGCTGGAGCTCTTCGTGTTTCCGACCGTGGAAGGGCTCACGCGTGCCACCGAGGACGAGCTGCGCGCCGCGGGTTTCGGCTACCGCGCGAAATTCATCACAGGGAGCGCGGCGATGCTCGCGGCCAAGGATGAGGGCGGCGACAACTTCCTGTGGCAGCTGAGGGAGGTCGGGTCCGACGAAGCCGTCAACGCCCTCATCGAGCTGCCGGGCATCGGGCCGAAGGTGGCGGCGTGCGTGGCGCTTTTCTCGCTGGACAAGCACGAGCTCATTCCGGTGGACACGCACGTGTGGCAGATCGCCGTGGAGCATTACACGCCCGAGCTGGCCGACAAGAGCCTCACGCCCAAGGTGCACGCCGCCATCAACGAGGCCTTCGAGACGCGCTTCGGTCCCTTCGCCGGCTGGGCGCACAACATCCTGTTCGTGTCGCACCTGCGCGAGTACAACAAGCGCTTGCCCGAGCACCTGCAGTCACCCCCCACGCCCTCACCCAACGCCAAGGCCGCGAAGCGCAAGGAGCACGCCAAGGCGCTCAAGGCCAAGGCAGCGCGCGCGGGGGCTGCCGAAGAAGAGGCGCCGGAGCCCAAGAAGGCCAAGAAGAAGCCCGGCACGACGACCAAGACGGCGAAGGCGCAGGGCAAAGCCAAGACTGGCGCGAAGAAGCCGCGAGCGAAGGCCGCGGAGGCCGGCGTGGGCGCAGCTGCGACGGAGGCGAAGGCGTCGGGCGCGCGCGCGGGCGGCGACGCTGGTGTCGCCCGCGCTCTGCACGCCGAGCTCAATGGCCGGCCCAGGCGCAGCCGACAGTGAGGCAGTGTCGACTACAGTAATGGAAATCTCCTTCTGACTTTTCGGAACGATGCGCGCGCCCGACGGTTATCAACCATTTTCCTGACATAAAATCGCCGCTCATGCGCGCGATGCCGCGCCCCGGCCTGTGGGACCTCGACTGCTGCTGTCGCGCAGGCGTGCCACAGTGACACGCGCGCTTGGAGGCGACAGCGTCGCCCCCCGCGGTCCCACGACAACTGGCAGCGGGTGGACCGCGGCGAGGAGGGCCAGCGCGTGGTCTTTGGCACGCGGTACACCACGGGTCATGTTCGGCCCCCTGACAGCGCTCGCGGTGCGGTGGGTGTACCTACGCTGCGGCCTGAGCACGTTCAAGTCGCTCGTGGGTGCTGCACCGGCGACCGAGACGTCGAACTGGGACCAGGTCACGCCCACGCCTCCGCCTGCCGCGCTCACCTCACAGGGAAGCGTCCCTTCGAGCGATCCCAAGGCGGATGACGCGGAAGAGCCTGCGATGTGGGGCACGTTCTGGCTCGCGGCGATGCTGCTTGAGGCCATTTTCACGCTGTTCTCCGTGCCGCTGTTCTTCGTCCCGTTTTCGCCCGAAATCCGCCTGGCCGCCATCGTCTGGCTCACCCCTGGACCGTGCCAGTTTGGCTGCTGCGGCGGTGCCGCCCTCATCCACGCCCGCCTTGTGGTGCCCTTCCTGAAAAAGACTGATGGCAAGATCGATTCTAGATCGGCGCTCGCCTTTCTCGCGGAGAGCTCAAAGCAGGCTGTCGCAGACGCCGCTGTTGCGGCGAGGCGCTTTGCTGCTCCCATGGTCGCCACCGCCAACGAAGTCGTCGAGGACCTCACCGAGCAGGCGAAGGAGCTCCGGGAGGGCCTCATTGAGTCTCCAGCGGCTGCTGCTGCGGAGACACCCGACAAGAGAACGAGCTCGGAGAATGCCTCGCCAGCGCCAGTGTCGATGCTCTCAAAGGTGCGCAGACAGTCCACGATACGTGCGCGCGGCTTTGCTTGCAATGTTTGCTCGCCCCGCGACTCTCTCTCTCCGCGCTGACGCTGACGTTGACGTGTCCCGCAAACCACTTTGGCGTCCTGGCGGCGGGCATCGTCCATGCGGCTGTACGGCAGATTGTTGCGGCAGCAACTGAGCACGAGAAGGCGCGCCAGTCATCTGCGGCACACGAGACCGCCGCCGCCAACAAGGCGGACGAGGTCGTCGCGTTCGCCGCTGGGGCCGCAGCAGGCGTCACGGCCACGATCGCCGCAGATTCTGGACACCCCGAGACCCCGCCCGAAGACCCGGCGACGCCACCGCTCGACGACTAAGTGATGCACGCAGGCCACAGTGGAGCGAGCAGAGCAATAATGACAGCTTCGTCGTGCGCATGGTGCATAGACGAAGGTCGACAAGCAAAGGGTACGAGGAGATGAGCGAGAACATTGCTTGTGCAGGCGCGAGCGACGACACAACAAAACACACATTTTTTACGGCCAGGGTGGCCCCGTGCTCAGGTGGCGGGCATATACTTTAGCGCCGGTCACATGCACATCTGCTGTCAGCAGAACGCGTCAGGAAGCCTCCGCGGCCGGCGTCTGTGGCGCCGCGCCGTGCTTGTTGTCGGGGCGCCGGCGTTTGGCATCGATCGTGAAACCGTTGTCGCCTCCGCGCCGCAAATTGAACACGCGGTCGCGCCACGCCCGCGGCGAATCGCCGGGCTTGGTACCATCCACGCCATCAGGCACGACCCAGTCGACGGTCAGTAGCATAGCACTCAAGAGAATGAGCAGCTCGTTGGTCGCCAAGACTTGGCCAGGACACACTCGCGGTCCGCACCCAAAGGGCGTGAAGTTGGATCCGAAGGCCTTGCTGCCTCGCGCCACGCTCGAGCTCGCAGGAAGGCTCTCCAGCCAGGGGAGCCAGCGGCGCGGGTCGAACGCATCTGCATCGTCCCACGCCCCACCGTCAGGGCGAGACATCTCGTTGAGCGCACTCCCTGAGAATAGAATCACGGTGTGGCCCTTGGGGATGTGAAATCCACCCACAACCAGGTCGTCGACGATGACCTCGCGGAAGGCAAATGGGACCACAACCCAGAAACGCAGCGTTTCGAGCACGGTGGCGTTGAGCAGGGTGGCCGCCGCCAGCCCGTCCGGCGTGATTTCCGCGGTGACGTCCTCGATTGTGGCGCCCTCCTGCGCCGCTTTGGCAGCTGCGGCGGGCATCGCCGCCTCAACATCCGCGCGCAGCGCAGCCGTGAGCTCCGGCATGGCGTAGAGCTCGGGAAGGATGGCGCTCAGGCTCGCGGCGGTCGTCTCGATGCCACCAAATAGCATGTTCGTGATAAAGCCCTTCAGCCACGCAACGTCCACGCCCTCAACGCCCTCCGCCGCGGCGGCGCGCGCCAGGCGCCCGGCCATGCCGTCGCCCTCGAAGCTCTCCCCAGCCTCGGCGCGCGCAAGCACGCGCCGCAGAGGGGCGTCGAGGATGTCGTCGATCACGCGCCTGCCTGCGTCCGCTGCGGCGCGCTCGGGGAACAGAGCAGACGAGAGCCACGACACGTCCACGCCCGGCAGGTGCGTGCACTCGAGCTTCGGAGAAAAGAGGCCCTTGGACACCGCATCGAAGCCCTCCTGCATGCTCGCAATCTGATCATCGCTCAAATTCGCGTTGGGTCCCACGGCGGAGCTCACGGCTACCTCGAACGCCAGCCGGCGACACGCGGGGATCAGCACGGTCGGAGGGGGGGCGTGCGAAGACGCTGGCCCGGCTGCCCATCGGGCGAGATTGCGCCCGACGATGCGCTGCAGGTTGAGCCAATTGTCCGGCGCTTCGAGCGTTGCCGAGCTGATCGCGCCGGCGACCGCGCGCCGCGCCCGGCGGTGCTCGTCGCCAGAGAGGTTGAGCAGCGCGCCCTCGGGGCCAAGCAGCTCCACCAACGACGACGGCCACGCCGAGCGCACGGCGGTATCCTCGCGATTGAAGAGCTTGCGCACGTCCTCACCGCCGACGACAACGGTCACGCCTTCGGTGCTGAGGAGCGGCAGCGAGAGCTCAAACACCTCCACCGCATCTCCCTCGTCGCCACCAATTTCTCCTACGCCTCGGGCCGTGCGCACCGCTTCCGCTCCCGAGATGCACACCCGGTTGATGCCCACACCGAAGCCCTCCTCGAGCGACGCGAGGGTATGACCAAGCAGAGGCAGCCCGCCGGGCGCGAGCGGGGGGCGCGGCGCCGGCAGCGCTGGGCTCGCGGCGGCGAGGGGGGGGGGGGGGGGGGGGGGGGGGGGGGGGGGGGGGGGGGGGGGGGGGAGGCGTGTGTGCAAGCGCGTGTGGCTGTGGGACCGCCGCGCGCGTTCGATGCGGCGCTGCTTCGCGCCCGCGCCAAATCGTTGCACGCGAACCAGTTGACAGGCGCCCCCAACAATCCCAAACCGCAATGCATTGCATTGCCCCTCCCGGGTGTGGCATCGACGCGCGAAGATGGGAGTGCTTGTGTCAACTACTTGTCTCGTGTGATACCAAGTCATGCCGCAAGTCATCACCCCTCGACGGTGTGGTGGCACGTAGACCGCCGCGATGATGCCAGCCATGAAGGAAAGCGAGAAGAGCCCTCGCGGCGATCACAAGCGGGAGCGTGGGCCCACCACACGCGAGCTCAACAGCGGGGCGCTGGTGGCATTGAGAGGGCGCCTCAAAAGCAGCGGGCCGTCCTCTAGCTAGGACAGTAGTACTTGTACAACATATTACACATCATCCAACGCCCCGCCTTGGTCCCCAATGCGATCAAGCACGCCGCTGGCGAAAGCGCGAGAGACGCGCAGCCTCACCACGCCGTCGCCATGCACTCTCGCAGCCAGCCACTGCGGTGCGCCCCCGTGCGAGTCGTCGCCGCCGGCCGCGCTGGTGCCTGCGGGCGTGGAGCGAATGCAGACGCTGTGGTCGGTGCTGCCCTCGCCCTTCCACGCGTTGCGCCGCGGCGGCAACTCGCCGCGCAGCAACAGCCCACCATGGCGGCCAGCGCCGCAGAGCGCACCGTCGAGAGCGGCCGCTTTCGACGGCATATCGCCCGCGCCCACCTCGAGGCTTTCCAGCGCTCGCACTGTGGCGGCAGCTCCGAGCGCCACCACGCAGAGCGCGCGCGCCTCGCAAAGCGCCCCAAGGAGCGCAGCGCCCTCTTGCAACGGCAGCCATCCGCACGAGGAGACGTCGTCGGCCCGTGGCGCGTCATCCGCACAGAGAGCGCCACCAGGGCAGTTGTCGTCGTTCGAAAGGTCCAGCTCGAAGACGGCAGCGCCGACTCCGAGGACGCCTCCGCACGCACGGCCGACCGACTCGAGAGTCGCTGCGGCCCGCGCGCTCACGATGACGAGGCGCGTCGGACGCACTGGCATGTCCTCCGCCGCAGCACCGCCATCGAACTCCGCGCGGATGCACGTGCGCGCGTGCGGCCGCTCGAGCATGGCAACGAGCTCGCCGCGCTCGAATCGCGACGTGTCGATTCCGTAGGCGTCGCAGAGTCCGGTCCACCATGCAGCCTCGCCCACCCTCTCGTACGAGCGGGCGTATTCGTAGCTCCCACTTCCGCGCACGCACACGTTCGCGGCCTCGGCCACCATCGCGCCGCCATGCCCTGCGCCCTCGTCGTCATCGCCCGCCGGCTCTATCCGGGCATGGCTGGGGGGCATGGGCGCAAGCTTGCGCAGCAGCGCCACGAAGCGCCCCGAGCCGATGATCTTGTGCGGCAGCACGCGCATGCAGTCGAGCAGCACATCACTCTCGACCTCTTCAACCTCATGCACCCCACCACCGTAGCTCTGCGGGAACATGGTGCGCATGAGCGGCCCCTTGGGCGCCCTGTGATGCGCCGCCACATCCTCCCAGCGCTCGTACATACGAAAGAGGCTCAGCCCGCCGGGGTCGGGCACTAGCCAGCTCGTGAGCCCTGGCGCGCGCTCGAGTCCCAGCAGGTCGTTCTGGCCACTCGGCGGCGGCGCGAGCTCACACGTGCCGCCCGCGCGCCGCAGCGCCGCGAGCACCACCGCCTCGTTTTCCACCGGGTTGAAGCTCGAGGTGGTGTACGACACGAGGCCGCCCACTGCGCACCTGTGCAGCGCGCACTCGAGCATGTCGAGCTGCGCGGCGTGATGCGCAAGGCAGTCCGTCGCCCTCCACGAAGCCCAAAGCTCGGGGCGCACGCGAAGGTCGCCGTCGGCAGTAGACGCCGGGGCACACAGCACGCGGTCGAAGCGCAGCGATGGCGGCGCCGCGCGAAGCACGCACGCGCAGAGCGCCAACGCGTGCGGTGCGCCCGTCTCGCGCAGCGCACGCGTGCGAACCATCACGCGCGGGCCGCTGGGACCTTCGGCGGCGGCCAACGCTGCCTCGTCGGCGCAGGTCGCGCTGCCTTCCGCGGCCGCGGCCGCGGCCGCATCCATGCCCTCTCTCTCGCGCGCGGTGGGCTGCGCGCGCTCCAACGTCGACGTGGCGAGCACCACCGCGCCTGTCACAGCCTCGTCGCCCCCAGCGAGGAAGGCCATCGCGTGCGCCGCCTGCAGCGCGCCACCGGTGCCCTCGTGCTCGGCAGCTGCCTCGCGCGCGGCCACACCGCTGGCCGGTGCCTCATCGAGCACCAGGGTTGCTTGTGCGGGGCCGGGCGCGAGCAGCGCGACGGGAAGCGCCGCCGCCGCGTCCTGAAAGGCGAGGTCGCCCGCGGCGGCCGCGCCGCGGCACATCCGCCGCAGCTGCGGCGAGCACTGGTAGTTGTACTGCGTGACCTTCCACACGCTCGCGGGCGCCGCCCAACGCACGCGCGTCCAGCGCGGGTCGGAACGCAGATCGCGCTCGAGCGCCGAACCCGGCGTGGCGTCGCGCAGGCGCACCGCTGCGGGGCTCGGGCGACGCAGCTCGTGTTCGAGCGCCTCCCACTCCTGCTCGTCCTCTGCGATGCGCTGTGCGCGGTAGTACACGCTGAAAGCCGCGCTCGAGCGCTCGGGGTCGGGCAGGTCGGCGAGTTGGTCGTCCGCAGGGAGCAAGTGCGACAGATCGGCGCCGAGCGCTTGGCCCTCGGCGCCCCCAGGCGCGCCGCCGGCGCCGCCCAGCGCGGCGCGCGCGGCCCGCTCGGCCGCGGCGAGCCGTGCCGCGAGCCCTGCAAAGCCGTTGAGGCGCGCGAGCTCCGCCGGCGAGATGCCCGAGCGATCCCTCGCGAGCAGCTGGCGCGCGCCAACGTTGGGCACCTCGGCCCCGAGCATCCACTCGACGAGGCCCGCGTGGCCATTCCACGCGGCCTTGCACAGCCCGCAGTGCCCCTGCTGGTTGCGCAGCGAGAAGTCAAGGCCGCGCTCAAGCAGCCAGCGGCACATCGCCACATCGCCCGCGGACGCCGCCCAGTGGACGGCGCTACAGCCCCAGCGGTTGAGCGCGTGGCGGTCCACGCCCACGCGCAGCGCCCAGTCTGCGGCGCCGACGTGCGCGCCGAAGACGGCCCAGTGGAAGGCGTTCACGCCGTCCTTGGTCGCGGCGTGCACGTCGGCGCCGCGCGCTGCGAGCAGCGCGCACGCGTCCTCTTTGCCGTTGCGCGCCGCCCAGTGCAGCGGCGTGCGCCCCGTGCGATTGGGCGCGTCGACGATCGCGCCCGCCGCCAGGAGCGCCTCGCACGCGCGCAGCTCGCCCGCTCCCGCGGCCCAGCACAGCGCAGATGAGCCGTGGCGGTCGGTCGTCTCCGGATCCCATCCCCTCGCGAGGAGCTCGGCCAGCCGCGCAACGTCGCCCGTGCTCGCTGCGTGCAGCCCGCAGCCGGGGTCGTCCGCGCTCTCGAACTGCGCGGCAGCGCCCTCGCGGCGTGCTCGCGCTCGGCGCTCTCGCGCGGCGGCGGCGCGCGCCACGCGCTCCGCCTTGGCGCGCGCCTTCTCTCTCTTGCGCTCGCGCTTCGCCGCCTGCTTGGCCTCCTCGCACGTGGGCTTCGAGCTCGACGGCGCGTCGGTCGCTTCCGCCTCCTCCTCCTCCTCACCCTCCTCCGCCGCCACGGCGTTGGTGCCGCTGCCGCCCCCCGCGTACCCGCGCGCCGCGGCGGCGGCCGCGAGGTACTCGTCGGCGCCGGCGACCTCCGCGCGCACCAGCTCAACTTCGAGGACGACCTCCCCGGGTTGAGCGAGGACAGCAAGCGCATGCTGCGGTGGCACCGCGAGCGCGCGGCGGCGCAACGCGGTGGCCACGCGCGCCACTCGGGTGGCAACTCGANGCGAGGCCAAGGGAGGGAGAGAGGGGCAGCGTGGTGCGCGCGCCGGCGCGGCGAGGGGGCAGCGCCCTCCGCCCTCTGGACCTCAGACATGCGCAGTTTGCCAGTATCGATACACGGTACCGCACGATTATCGAAAGGGGCGCGGCGCAGCGGCCGGCGCGGCGCGGCGCTCCTACGGCGGCGTGATGCGGCCGAGCACCTCGAGGAGCTTGTCGGTCTGCTCGGGCTTACCGACGGAAATGCGCACGTAGCCCGAGAGGATGGCCTTGTCGTAGTGGCGCACCATGACGCCCTCCGCCGCGAGCGCGTCCTTGAGGTCCTTGGCCGTCCAGGGGGCCTTGACGCTCATCAGCACGAAGTTGGCCTCCGAGGGGTACGGCTCGAGGAAGTCGAGCTGCTTCAGCCCGGCGTACATGCGCTCGCGCTCGCTCACCAGCGCGTCCTTGACCTCCTTGAGGTACTTGGGATTGGAGAGCGCCGCCATGCCCGCCACCTGCGCGGCCACGCTCACGTTGTACGGCTGCTTGGCGCGCCACAGGAACGGCGCCAGGCTGGCCGGGAAGGCGCCGTAGCCCAGCCGCAGGCCAGCGAGCCCGGCGCGCTTGGAGAACGTGCGCAGCACGATCAGGTTGCTGTACTCCTCCACCCACGAGATCCGGCTCGGCGAGCTGCCGAACTCGACGTACGCCTCGTCGAGCACCACGATGCACGGCAGCTGCAGCAGCTCCAGGATGTCCTCCTCGGACATCACCGAGCCGTCGGGGTTGTTGGGGCTCGTCAGGAAGACGAGCTTGGCGTTGGTGCGCGCCACCGCGTCCTTGACGCCCTGCACGTCCACCGAGAAGTCCTCGTTTCGCGGCACCGTCTCCACCTTGGCGGCGTTCACGTCGGCGTCGAAGGCGTACATGGTGAACGTCGGCGGGGTGTCGATGACCGTGTCCCCCGGCTCGAGCACCACGCGCATGAGCAGGTCGATGAGCTCATCGGCGCCGCATCCCACCAGCAGCAGCTCCGGGTCCACGCCGCAGTCTGCGGCGAGTGCCTCGCGCAGCTGGGTGCAGGCGGGGTCGGGGTAGATCTCCGGGAAGCTCATCGAGCCGAGGGCCTCGAGCACCTCCGGCGGCGGGCCGTAGGGGTTCTCGTTGGCGTCGAGCTTGACGATGTCCTCGGGCGCTCGCCCCAGCTGGCGGCTGAGCACCTCGAACGGCAGGATGGGCGTGTACGGCTTCATCTCGCGCAGGTGGGGCCGCACGAGCGCCGCCGCGTCACAGCCGCCCTTCATGGCCGGCTCTGCCACGCACCGCGCCCGCGCGCGCCGCGCGCCCGCCGCCGCACGCGAGCGCGTGCGCGAGCGCGAGGGCGTGCGCCGCGCGCGCGCACTGTGGTGCGCCGCCGCGCTCGCGCTGAACCCCGCGCGCATCCCCCCGCCACAAAAGGCTCGCATGAATGCATCCAGACACACATTGGATTCCATAAGATACCGCATCAAACCTCGAAACCTTCGGGTGTGGATTCCGTGCGCCGACAGCCCTATGATCTTGACGGCGGGCGCGTGCCTGCGATGCATGCAAGGCGGGCAGCCTTTGCGCCCTCCTTCTTGTGCGTGTGTCAGTGGGCTGGGTGAGATCTGATCTCGTCGGGCCTGGCTGGCCATTGGCGCTGGCGCTGCTGCGGGCTCGCGCCACACACGCGCTCGCGCGGGGCGTGGGACGGGGCCGAGGGGCGGGGCGATCGCGCGAGGCGGGGCGGGCAGAGGTGGGGGAAGGTCAGCGGTCGCTCGACCGCGGCGCTCGCGCGGCCGCCGGAGCCCGCGCGCGCCATGGTGGCCGCCGGGGACGCGTTCGAGGACGCCGAAGAGTACCTCGCGCCGACGCTGGACGCGCTGGTCGACGCGTCGAGCGGCCTGCGCTGGGTGTTCGTCGGCGGCAAGGGCGGGGTCGGCAAGACGACGACGGCCTGCTCGCTAGCGCTGCGCCTCGCGGCGGTGCGGCGCTCGGTGCTGCTCATCTCGACCGACCCGGCGCATAACGTCAGCGACGCGTTCCGGCAGAAGGTCGGCCGGCATCCGACCAAGGTGGAGGGGGTGGACAACCTGTTCGCGATGGAGGTCGACCCCACGCCGGATCCCGCCGAGATCGAGCAGGCGGGCGCGGCGGGGGGCCTGCTGACTGACCTCGCGGGCAGCGTGCCGGGCATCGATGAGGCGATGAGCTTCGCCGAGGTGCTCAAATTGGTTCAGTCGCTAGACTATGAAACGGTCGTGTTCGACACGGCGCCAACGGGCCACACGCTGCGGCTGCTGCACCTCCCCGACGCGCTGGAGCAGGGCCTGGGCAAGCTGCTGGGGATGACGCAGGGGCTGGGCGGCATGGTCGCGCAAATTGGGCAGATGATGGGGCTGCCCGGCCTCGAGAACGTTGAGGATCTCATGGAGCGATTCAAGGAAATGAAGGTGCGCTTCGCCCACGCCCGTGCGCGCGCGAGCCAGGGCGCGGCACCGCCGCCGCTCCTGCGCGGCCTCTGACGCTGCGCTCGGCCGTGCCTGCGCCATCCCGCCCAGGTGACCATCGAGCAGGTCAACGCGCAATTCAAAGACCCCGCGCTCACGACCTTTGTGGCGGTGGCCATCCCCGAGTTCCTCAGCCTTTACGAGACGGAGCGCCTCGTGCAGGAGCTGAGCAAGTACGACATCGATTGCCGGAATGTCGTCGTCAATCAGGTGCTCTACCCGGGCCCAGAGGACAAGGGACCCCTGCTCGCCGCGCGTGTGGCCATGCAGAACAAGTACCTCTCGCAGTTCGAGGACCTGTACGCGGCCGATTTCCACCTCGTGCGCATGCCAATGCTGCCCGCCGAGGTTCGCGGCGTGGACGCGCTCGAGAACTTCTCGCAAATGCTCACGGACCCGGCGCGCGCCGAGGAGGGCGAGATTGCACACCAGAGCGAGGTGGATGCGCTGCGAAAGCGCGTGGCCGAGCTTGAGGCCAAGCTGGCGGACAAAGCGTGAGCCAAACTACTAATATTGCTATTGCTCTAGCTATTGACTAGTCCACTAGTACGAGCTACCAGCTGAGGCTGGTCACTCGCGCGGCAGCCCCGCGTCCTCCGCCGCACGCTTGGCACCCGCGCCTCGCGCACGGGCGTGCTCAGAGGCCTCGTCGCCGTCCGAGTCCGACGACAGCGCTATGACCTCCGGCGCAGCGCGGGGTCGCTCAGCGACCCTTGCCGGCAGTGCGCCTGCGTGCGCGGAGCCGTCAATGGTGCCTGCCGCGCCGCCGCCCGCGCCGCCCCTTACCCCCTTATCACGCCCGAGGAGCCGCGCGAGCGCCGCGCGTGCGGCGGCCTTGCGGCGCTCCTCTGCGGCCGCCGCCGCAACCACGCGCTGGCGCTTGCGTCGCTGCCGCGCTCGGGAGCGCACATGTCAGCGGACATGGCGCAAACGCACTCCGCGTCCCCATCCCGTCTGCGCCACGCGATGCGTCCGCACCTGAGCTTCCTCTGCTGCTGCGTCGCACCCGCTAGAGGCACACACCGCTCCGACCGCCCCTGTCCCGACTGTCTGCGTCGCTCTTGCCGCTGTAGGCGCCGCCCACGGCAGCGCGGGGCCCCCACTGCCGCCGAGCACACGCGCGGTCCCAGCGGCACCCCAGTACGCGTTGCTGTCGCTGCCGCCAGCCATGACGCTGTCGGGTACGAAGCCAAGCTCCTGCAGCAGCGCACGCGTACGCTCGCGGATGTGCTCGAAGCGCCGCTGCCGTGAGGCGAGGCATGCATGTCAGCAGACAGAATGCACTGCCCCCTTTGTGGCACCCATCCCATCCCATCCCATCCCACCTCCACACACGCCGCACACCAGGCACGCCTGCGCCCGCGAGCTGCGCCCTCACCTTGCCCAAGTTCTCGCCACCCCAGACGCGCGTGACGACGACGGCAACTCCGCATGCCCGCAGGGCGTTGAGCTCGGCTCGCGCGGCTGTGCCACCGCGTGGCTCGCCGTCGTCATCGAAGGCTGCTTTGAATCTCTGCTTGCCGGCCTTGGTCACGCCGTCGGGCACGCGGTAGGCGCTCATCGCGTGGTCGATGCCTGACGCCGAGGCGTACTCGCGCCGCAGCGCCGCGGTAGCACGCTCAGCCTCGCGCACGCTCCGCACCGGCCACGCCGCGCATGCGGCGAATGCCGAGCCCCGGTCGGTGACAGCATGCGTCACCGCGGAACGCAGCGTTGTCGTGGCGGTGCTGACGCCGCCCCCGCCCGCGCGAATCTGCAGCGAGGCGCGGCGCGCGATGCACGATGGGCGCCGCGCCGCCATCACGCCCGCCCTCGACGGGCAAAAGGCCCAGGTGCACGCTGTGGCGCGCGCACACGAGAGGCCCCACCCACCCACACCCGTCCGCGCCGGTGTGCACGCGGCCGGAGTGGCACCCGGGCCGCGCCGCCGCGTGTTTTGGTTTTGCGCGCAGGTCGTCGTGCAAGGCACTATTGGTCAAGTCGAATGGGCGAATATTAGAGTTTGTCGGCGTGGGTGCACGCATGGGTGTGCACGCGCGCGCGTGTGTGGATGTGCGCGCGCGTGCGTGCGGATGTGGCTGTGGGTGTGAGTGGGGCGGTCGCAGGATGGCGTCGCCGCAGGGCATCCCTTCTTAGCGCGGCGCGGCGACGGTCCGCGCGAGCTTCGCCTTGGTGAGGATGCGCGTGCAATATTTGTGCACGGTGGCGTCTGCCGACGAAGACCTGAGCGCGTCGACAGCCTCCGCGAGGCCCATCTCGAGCAGAGCGCCGCGGCACGTCGGGTGCGAGCACATGTTGCCAAGGCTGAACAGCGAGATTTTGAGCGGGCTCTGCGAGTCCAAGCCGTCGGCGTCAGCCGTGTCGAGCTTGCCCGTCTCGCCACGCGCGGCGGCGGCCGCCGCGTCGGCTGCGGCGTCGGCGGCCTCAATGACGACGTTCACAAGCGCCTCTGCGGCGCCGCGATCGACAATCTCGTCGGCGAGCGTTGACGCATTGCGCACGAGGTTGCCGAGCGCGCCAGCGGCGTTCGCCTTGGTCTTGTCGTCCGGGTCCTGAAGCAAGCCGGCGAGCAGCGGCACGGACAGCTCGAGGGAGCCATAGAGCGAGTCCGAGTGGAAGGCGGCATTGCCCAATGCGAAGCAGGCAAACTTGCGCGTGTTGGAGTCGTCATCCACGCAGCAGCTCACGAGCGCCTCGATGGCCCCGCTGGCGTCCAGTGCCGCGTAGAACGCATCGGAGTGGCGACAGAGGTTGCCGACCAGGTTGCACGCGCGCGCGCGCACCCCCGGGTCGGCGTGGCGCAGCAGTCGCGGGAGCGCTTCCACGACACCCGAGCGCCGCAGCGGGGCGTAGTGCGATACCGACAGGCGGGCGAGCTGCGAGGCGAGCAAGAGCACGTCCACCACAGCGGAAGGCGGCGCCCCTTCGCGCAGCAGCGAAGACACGAGGTCGGGCTCGAGGGCGCCGGACTGCAGCAGCGCCGATGCGAACTCAGCCGATCCCGTCGCGAGCAGAGATGCCAGGGCCACGGCGGAGCGCGCATCGCCGTGCGCGCGGCCACCTCTCGCAGGTAACGAGGACAGCCGCAGCGCAGTCACGATCCTCCCGGGAGCGCCATTGGCCATAAGCTCCGCCTGCGTGGCCTTGGCGGCCGCGGCGGCCATCCCCACCTCACGCTGGAGTGACGTGGCAGCGACGGTGGGAGTGAGGGCAAGGCTGAGAAGCACGCCGCACGCGGCGGATACCGTCGACGCGCTCACTGCGCGCGAGCCCCCGGCAGAGGCTGGGATCATCGCATCCCAGGCGGCGATGGCATCCGCGTGGACCTCGCTCGCGCAGCTGAGCAGGCGAGGTACGAGGCCCGGCGGTGGCGGGCCCGTGTTGAGCCTACCGGCCCGTACGAGCCCGCGCAGGGCCGCGAGCACACCCCTCGGTGACAGCGCTGCGACCACCGACGAGGAGCCGCCCCTAGCCCCAGCGCCCCCTGCTGCGACGCACGCAGCCAGCGCAGCGGAGGCGCCCGAATCGTGCATGGCCAAGAGCTCCGAGCCGCCACCGCGCGCGCTCGCACCCGCCGCCAGAGCGTGTGCCAGCATGGCCGGTCCATCCGCCGCGCCGAAGCAGCAGCTCCCGCCCTCCGCGTCCGCAACCGGGGCGTACCACACGGGGCTTGCGCTGGGCTCAGGCGCGCTCGCGCGTACCTCCGCCAGCTCGGCCTCCTCTGTGAGCAGCACCGTCAACGCCGACAGTCCCGCGTGCGCTCGAAGCTCCGAGGCGAGTGCCGAAAGTTTGCCCGGATGGGCAGAGCGCCCACGGGACGCAACGGCGCCATCCAGCTCGAGCAGCGCTGCAGCTGCAGCGCACGCCGCCCGCTGGAGGGCACCGCGACCGGCGCTGCCGCTGCCAGCTTTGTCCACGATACAGCGGGCCACGGCGTCAGCCATCTGCGCGGCGCGGCCCTCGCTCGACGGCAGAAGCTTGCTCGCCGCAAGCGAACCTGAAGTTGAGCCGTGGCCAGCAGCGAAAGCAACCTCGGCGAGCGCGAGCGCGGCGCACGCGCGCACGCCTGGCGATAGCATCCCCTCTGCGCCACCGTGGTCGGCGTCGGCGCAGTCCATCACGCTCGCCAAGCACGCGCCGAAGTCCGTCGTTGCAGATGCGATCGCGTGCGCTGCCGCCACAGAGCCGCGCGCGGCGACCAGGACGAAGCGCAAAGCTGCACATGCCGCCTCGGCCGCCTCCACCGCCACGTTTGCGGCCGCACGACCGCCGCCCTGTGCGCTCGCCAGCGCAGGGTTGGTCTTGCTCTTCACCGCCTCCACCAGCTCAAGTATGCGCGAAAGCACGTCGGGCGACGCTCGCTCGGCCGCGCTGGCTATGCACTGCGCCATATCCCCCCACTCGGGCGGCGCGCCGCGCGCGGGTCGCCCCCGGCGGTCAGGATCCTTGTCGCATGGCTCAGCTGAGACGGACGCGCCGAGCGGGTATCGCACGCTCAGACCGAACGATGGCAGGGGGCGGCCCATCGCCGCGAGCGCCTTGGCGGCGGCCGCCCCCACCGCTGCCCTGTCCTTTGGCGCCATGTCACTGTCATCCTCCGCGCCAACACAGGCTGCGAGCGCGGTGAGCACGGTGGACGGCGCATTGCATCCCACCGCCGCACTGCACAGGGAAGTGGCCGCTTCTACTGCAAGCGCGACAGCGTCCGTGGCGCCGGCGGAGCGTGCCGCGCTGTCGAGCGATTCCATGGCGGTGTGGAAGCACGCCGCGGCCTCCAGTGCAGCGTACGGGTCACCGCGGGCGGCAAGTGCCGAGCTGATTTCGAGAGCAGCCTTGCCGTACGCCCCAGGGAACGCCGCGGCGCCCGCTCGTAGGGCGTTCAGGACGTCGACGAGCAGTGAGGAGCTCACGGTGGCGCGAGCCGCATCGACCAACATGCGCGCGGCGTCCGTCTTGAGCGCGCGGCTAGCGCCGCGGGTTGAGGCCGCTGCGACGGTGCGATTGAGCAAGGCCCGCAGCGTGCGCAAGGCGGCGCGCGCGCTGGCGTCCGCAGGCGCCCTCGAGTTTCGTGAGCCTCGCCGCCCGGCCCCTCCGCGGGTCCCCAGAACACTCCCGGGGCCACCAAGCCCGCCTGTCGAAGGAGCCGACATGGCCGCAGCGACGGCGCTCAGCAGCTTCACGCCGGCCTCCACGTCGCCGACCAGCGCGTCGGCGCCATCCACGGTCGCAGCCTTCGCTTCAAGCGCCACCAAGGCAGCGTCGGCAACCGCGTTGGCGCCTGTGGCGTCCGGTGTACGCGTGGGCCGGAGCATGATGTCTTCCGTGGCGCCGTTGCTTAGTCGGTCAACCCCCACGGGCGCCGTCACGGGGGGCGCCCCGGGGGCGGGTGTCGACGGCACGCCCGGACCGATGCGCGGCGTCGCATGTGTGTCGTGCCCCCTCGCAGTGCGGGCGCGAGCGGAGGCAGCGCCTCCCGACGCTTCGGTATCGAGCGGCGCTGCAGTCGCGGCGGGTGCCAGATGTGCCTGCGCGTCGGCCGAGCTGGCGGCGATCGCCACGCGTTTCTTGGCCGTTCCCGCTGCCGGCTGTTTCGGTTGCTGCGCACTTTCGTGCAGCGAGGTCTGCTCCTGCGGTGGCTCGAACCGCGCGGCGGCGGCGGTTCCATCAAAGCCCACGCCGTCGGATCGCCCGGGCGTGCCCGTGCGCGGCTGCATCCGCCACCCAGAGCTGAGTTGGCCCACCCCCGCGCTGTGCGCACTCTCCTCGCGAGTCTGGCGCTTCGCCTGGTCCTCGGGGGTCTCCGCGACGAACGGGTGCTCCAGGAGGTCGGGCCACCCAAGCCTGCGCTTGGGATCCTTGCTGAGCAGCCCCGACAGGAAGGCGCGGAAGGAGTCGCTCATGGTGTCCGGGTACTGCACGCTGTCGTTGACGATCCTCTGCACGAGCTTGAGGATCGAGTTGGTGTAGAACGGCGGCTGCCCGACATAGAGCTCGTACAAGATGACCCCCAGGCTCCACAGATCCACCGTGTGGTTGTACGGCTGCTCCTTGACGAGCTCGGGTGCCATGTACAGCGGCGTGCCTTTGATGGAGGTGAGCATCATCGTGTTCGAGCTCATCGCGCGCGCGAAGCCAAAGTCGCAGAGCTGCACCCGTCCGTTGGCGCCGATGAGCACGTTTTGCGGTTTGAGATCCCTGTGGATGATCCTGTGCGCGTGCAGGTAGTGCAGCGCCCTCACGAGCTGCTTGGCTATGGAGCGAACCTCCTCCTCGGGCAGGCACTGGTCGTCCTCGAGGATCTCGAAGAGCTCGCCCTGCGCGAACTCGGTGACGACGCAGAACTCGGACTTGGTTTCGAAGGCGTCGAGCATCTGCACCACGCCCTCGTGCCGCAGGTCGCGCAGGATGTCGATCTCCTGGCGCAGGCTGTTCAGGTCCTTCTCCGTCTTTCCATGCTTGAGGATGAACTTGAGCGCGACGATCTGCCCTGTGAAGCGCCTGCGGCCCTTGTAGACCTGGTCGAGCGCCAGCGGGTGGCGGGTGAGCGCGCGACCAATGAGACCGGCGCGGCGCGCAGAGGGCGCGCGCGCCGTCGCAACTGGTGCAGCGCACGCGAGCGCGCGGCGACACAGCTCGGTGCGAGCAAGGTGCTGGCGCTGCCAGCGCAGGTGGCGTGCGCGGGCTGTCGCAGCGCGAGCGTCGGACGCGCGGCTGGGGGGCGGCGCACCGCGCCGCGGCGCGCGATGGCCAGCGCGACAGCTTTCCCCGCACCTTGCCGAACGACCCCTCGCCAATGAGCTCGAGGACGTGGTAGTTGTCCATGCCGGCGGGCCGTGGCTGTCGCCGGCCCCCCCGTTCCCCCCCAAACCGGGCGGCGGCGAGATCCCGCGCGTGTTGCGCGGCGCCCGCCCGTCCCGCCCCCCGCCGAGGCGGGTGCGCGATCCCTCCCTCCCCCGCGCGGCGCCGGCCGCGTCGCTGCAGCGGTCGCGGCGCCAAGTACCCGCGATCGCGGTCGCGATACCACGCGCTCGCGCCACCCAATCCACGTTGGGCCAATTGTTGTTGGGCCCCATCGCCGCAGGGAGAAAGAGAAAACCGTCAAAGCAAAGGTGCGCACGCGCGTGCAAAAAAAAAAACGGATGCAATGTGACGTGCGTTCTTTACATGGGAAAACACCATCTGCCGGACGCGGCCTCGCGACGCGGCGCGACGAGCGCGCGGCGCCATCAGTCGGTCGGTCGCGGCGCCGACCAACGCATTTGATGGGCGCGGCCCTCGCGCGCTGCGCGCGGCCGCCTCCGACGAATTCAAAATTTCGCCCCGGCGGCGACCCGGAAAGCGGCGCGGGCGCGCGCGCTCCCTCCCCCCCCCCCCGCTCCCCCAGCCTGCCAGTCCGTCGGCTCGATTCGATTCGGATGAGAAAATACGACCGACGGCTCTGGCCGGCCCATTCGATTTGACGGCCGACCGACCGCCAACACGAAACGCCTCTGCCTGTGCGCCGGTCCGTGCGTCCTGCCTGATTGTCCGCCCGTTGGTTCTGGTTGTGTCGTCTGCATCGCCATGACGTGATGAGGAGGTTCCGCGCGCGGGCGCGTTGCGCAGAGGGGAATTCGAATGCGGACGCGGCGGCGCGCGTCGGGTCCGCGTCCGCATCAGAAGGGGTGGACGTGCAGGCAGACCGACTCGAAGGGCCGCGAGTGGATGTCGTGGGCGGCGGCGGCGGCGGCGGCGCGCTGCCGGCGGCGCTCGGGGTCGGGCGACTCGGCGACGGCCTCGCGGAAGCGCGCGGCGTCGAACTCGGGGCGCGCGCGCTCGTCGGCGAGGCGCGCGCGGATGTCGTCGCTGTCCTCGCGGAAGTGCTGCAGGCGGTCCTTGGCCGCCGCCGAGATGAGCGCCGCGGACAGCGGCGCCGCCGCCGACGGCGGCATGTGCAGCCCGGACATGCGA
>RQSC01000523.1:59689-76859 GCA_013416795.1 Prasinococcaceae sp. CCMP 1430
TGCGGAGCGCCGCGGCGCCGCGGCGCGCGCGCGCGCGATCCGCGCCGGGCCGCCGAATCTCCATCCGGACGACCCGCGCGTCGGATACGAATCGACGGAATGCCACGAAGCGTCGTCGCGATGGTATCAGCGGTGTGGCGCAGGTGTTTCGGTATGAGCACAGTGGGATTGTGTGTTACATGTACAGTGGTCTCGGCGCAGGCACCGTGGTGGTGGCGACGCGGCGGGGGGAACTTACTGCCGGCGCCGCCCCGAGCCGCCGCCGCCGCCGCTCGCGGCGCCGTCGTCGTCGCCGGCCGCCCGTCGGTCCTCCGCGGGGAGTGCGAGCGGACCCTCCGCGCTCCCCCAGTAGCGGTAGCTCAGCGACACGGCGCGGCCGAGCTGCAGCACGCCGATGGCCTGCCACACGCCGAGCAGCGAGTCGCCCAGCAGGCTCAGCGCCGCGCCGCCCGCCGCGGTGGCGCCGCCCATAGCCAGCGCGACGTATCCGAAATCCTTGGCGCCTTGGAGGATGCCGTCGCCCTGCGAGCGCGCGACGCGCGCGATGGAGAGGGAGAGAAGGGGGGGAGGGGGGGGGGAAGAGAGAGGGAGAGAGAGAGAGCAGGCCGCACGCACGCGCGCGCGCGTGGGTCAGAGATGCGCGCGGAGACACATCGGCGCGCGCACGCGCTCCTCAGGCGCGTCCTGAACTCACCACGAAGACCGCAGCGTTGAGCGGCTGCAGCGCAGCCACGAGCCTGAGCGGCTGCGCCACCGCGTCCGCCACGTCCGCGTCGTTGGTGAATATGCCCGGCAGCGCCGCTCCCCCAACGTACAGCAGCCCCCCGAGCCCCGCCCCGAATGTGAGGCTGTACCTGAGGATGAGGTCCGAGACGCGGCGAGCGCCTGCCACGTTGCCGCGGCCGAGCTCGTTGGCGACGAGTCCCTGCGCCGCCACTGCGAGCGCATCCAGACAGAACAGCGAAGTGTACCACACCTGGAGCACCACCTGGTGCGCGGCGGCGCTGCTCTCGGCGTCGAGCGACGCCGCAGAGGCGGTCGCCTCGAACAGCAGCGCCTGCAGCGACAGGGTGCGCAGCAGTTGGCCGCCACCGCCGGCCAGCACCTCACTCAGCCCCGTGGCGGAGCCCTCGCCGCCGCCCCCGTCGCCTTCGGCGTTTCCTTCGCCGCCACCGCCGCGCGCGAACTCCAGCGCGCCGCCGAAGCGCAGCGTGCGCCCCACGTCGAGCAGCTCCCTCCGCGCGAGCAGCGTGATGAACCACCCCGCCGCGAGATACTCAGCCGCGGCGGTCGCCGCCCCGGCGCCAGCGAGGCCGAAGGGCTGCACGCCGAGCTGTGGCAGGCCGAAGATGAGGAGCGGGTCGAGCACGAAATTCAGCGCGTTGGCTGCGACCGCAACGCGCAGCGGCGTCTGCGTGTCGAGCGCGCCGCGGAAGGCGCCAACGCCGACCGCCCCAGTGAGCGCGGCGGGCAGCGCGAGCGCGCGCACTCGCAGGTACTCTGCGGCGCCCTCGGCGAGCTCGGATCCCTGCGTCGCACCCGCGAGCTGCAGCACGTCGTCAGTGAAGAGCTCGATGCCAACCGTGGCGAGCACGCCGACGCCGAGCGCGAGGGCCATCGCGTCCGAGACGGTGGCGCGCGCGCGCGCGACGTCCCCTGCGGCGATGTCCGTCGTGACGATGGGCGCCACCACCACGCTCAGCGTCACGTTGAATACCTTGAAGCACAGGGCGAACACCGCCGAAGCGACCGCCAGCGCGCCGAGCTCGTCCGTCCCCGCGCGGCCCACGTAAGCGCTGTCCGCGACGGTGAGCAACGGGTCGATCGCCAGCGCGAAGAGCGCGGGGAGCGCCAGTTCGAACACCTTGGACGCCAATACGCCGTCGTCTTCGGCGGCCAGCTCCTCGGCCGCGTACACTTCCTCGCTGCGCTGCCGCAGGCCGTCCGCGCCGGCGGCGCCGCCAGCGCCGCTAGCCTCGGCGTCAGCATCGCCAGCTCGCACGCTCTCCTTCCCCTCTGTGGCACCCACTACCACACCGCCGCGGGGAACGCTGCCAATGCCTTCCCGTCGCAACTGCCGCCTGCCGCCGCCGCTTCCGACGGCTCCCGCGCGCGCCCGCATGGCGCCCGCCTGCGCGAGCTCTCTCTCTTTCCCCCCTATCCGCCTCTCCCGCCGCCGCGCCCGAGGCACCTTTCCACCCGCCGCGCGCGGCGGCGCGCGGCTGCGAGCAGGCACGCCGCCCGAGCGCGAGCCCGGGACCCTCTCTCTCTCTCTCTCTCTCTCTCTCTCTCTCCCTTCCCACCCCTCCCACCCACCCACGCCGTGCACCGCGTGCGCCGCTGTGGCACCAACACCCACGCAGCGCACTCGGGGAGTCGTCAGCCCGGCCAGCGGCGCGCCGGCGCACCGCGTGTGCCCCCGGGATCGCCAACGAGAGACAGGGATCAAGGCACACCACCGGCGACTTGGCAGGGAATGACCCCCATACACCCCGAGCAAATCCCGGTCTGCGTGAGCAGCTATTTGCGACGCAAACCCTCGCGGCTCTCCTCATCCTGCGCCTGTGCATTTTTTTTTTTTTTGCTCTCTGGGTTGGGCTGTGACGAAGTTCGGCTGCGACTCCGAATGCACGCCTTTTTTTTTTTTTTTGCGCCGCGGGGTTTTGGGCGGCGGCCCTCCGCAGGTTGGCGGCAGCTGCGCGGCACAGCGCGCGGCGGCGGCAGCCGCGGCTGCGCAGGAGGAGGGGAGGCTCGCCTCGTGGGTGGCGGGCGGGGGTTTCTCGGCGCCAGAGGCCGGATCGGATCCCGAGAGAGCGCCGGCGGTCACACGCGCAAAAAGCTGCGAACGCGCGGCGAGGCCGCCGCACAGCCGCGCGACTGCGCGGCGCGCGGTGGCGCGCGCAGCCGCTGGTGCCGAGGGCAAGACAACCGTGACCGAGGAGGTGTCGTACACGGACATGATCAAGGCGCTCGACAAGGGGCAGGTCGCGCGCGCGCGCTTCGCCAACGACCTCTCCGGGCGGGTGCTGCTCATCTACAAGAGCGGCGTGTGCAAGGTCGCGCAGGTCCCGCTGGACCACACCAAAACCATTCAGCGCATGAGCCGCGGCGGGGCAGAGGTGTCCTACCTCGCGCCGCCGTCGGCCTCGGGGCTCAACCAGGCCGTGGTCAGCGCCATGTCAAACGTTGGCCCCGTCGTGCTCCTCTTCGGCGTGTGGTGGCTCGTCCACACCTACGTGCAGCAGAAGGGCGACGCGGAGGACAGGAAGAAGATCCGCGCCAAGGAGATCGAGGAGAAGAAGAAGCTGGTCGACGCGGCGCGCGAGGACGCGCTGCGCCGCACGAAGGAGGCCGCCAAGGCCGCCGCTGAGAAATCCGCCAAGGAGGAGGCCGAGAGCGCCGCCAAGCGCACGGGCGCGAAGACGACGGCGCCCGCGGCGGGCGGCCGCAAGAAGAAGGGCGAGGAGGACGACGAGCCTGAAGACGACCCCGAGCAGGCGGCCGCCAAGGAGTTCCTGTCGTCCTCGGCGCGCGTGGTGCAGGCCTCCAAGTACCAGCAGTACGGGAAAGCGACGACGTTCGACGACGTGGCTGGTATCGGTGACGCCAAGGTGGAGCTCGAGGAGCTGGTGACGTTCTTCACCAACCCGGAGAGGTTCACTGACAGCGGGTGTGTGGTGCCGCGCGGCGTGCTGCTGTGCGGCCCGCCAGGCACGGGGAAGACCCTCGCGGCGAAGGCCGTCGCTGGCGAGGCGGGCGTGACGTTCTTCTACGCAAACGCCTCGGAGTTCGTGGAAATGTTCGTGGGAGTGGGCGCGGCGCGTGTGCGCGACCTCTTCGCGCAGGCGCGCGCGGCGGCGCCCTCAATAATCTTCATCGACGAGCTAGACGCCGTGGGCAAGCAGCGCGGCACAGGGGGTGGTTCGGGCAACGACGAGCGCGACGCGACCGTCAACCAGCTCCTCACAGAGCTGGACGGCTTCGAGGGGGCGATCACCGATGCCAACGCTGTCAAGAACCGCGTGGTAATCATGGCCGCCACCAACCGGCCCGACATCCTCGACAGCGCGCTCATGCGCGCGGGGCGATTCGACCGCAAGGTCTTCATGGGGCTGCCGAGCTTCGAGGGGCGCCGACAGATTCTCGGCGTGCACGCGGGGGGCAAGCCCCTCGGCAAGGACGTCCTCGACGACATCGCCAGCCCGAACTCAAGCCTCGCGGCCAAGACTCCGGGCTTCTCAGGCGCGGATATCGCCAACCTGCTCAACATGGCTGTGCTGAGCGCGACGCGAGAGGGCAAGGAGGCGGCCACCATGCGTGACTGCGGCGAGGCGATCGACTTGGTGCAGCTGGGCAAGCGCGTGAAGCGCGAACAGCCGCTCGAGGTGCGCCGGCGACTCGCAGCGGCGGAGGGCGCGCGCGCGGTGGTGGCGATGGCCTCGCCGCTCCTGGGGCGGGTCGAGCTGGTCTCGATCGTCCCGCGCGAGGGCAAGCGCCTGGGCACCACGCGGCTCTTCGTCGACGAGGCCGTGGTCCGCACGGGTATGTGGACGCACGCCGCGCAGAAGCAGATGCTCAGCTACGAGCTCGCGGGCCGCGCGGGCGAAGAGGCCGTGTTCGGCGACGGGCAGGCTAGCTCGGCTACGCGCGAGGGCGTGGAGCGAGCGCGCGGCCTCTCGCAGCGCATGGTTCTCACCGGCATGCGCGCGGAGCCGCTCGCCGGCAGGCGCGGTGCGCTCGGCTGGACATTGGATGACAGCTACGGCGCGGGCGAGTCGGTGCAAATCGACTACCTGCCGGGCTCCAGCTCCAAGCGCGAGGCCGACATCGCCATGCACGAGCTGCTGTCGGACGCGTACGAGGAGAGCGCGCGGCTGCTGGAGGACAACAGGCCGTTGCTGGATGCTGTGGTCGACGAGTTGGTCACTGACGGGCAGCTGTACGCAGACAGGCTCGAGGAGCTCGCCGCGCAGCATGGCCTGGACGTGGCCAAGCTCCCTGCCGCGAGCACCGGCCTGGCCGGCATCGGCCAGCAGTAAAAGATCAGACGCATGTGAAAGACCTACTGTGGCTAGGCCAGTCCTGTCTGCGCTCACGCGCTGGATGAGCGCGCGCGCGGGCACACACTTTCATGGGAAAATGGCATCACATTTCGCTCTGCAATCTGTTTGTTTTTCGAATGCTTTCCTGTTTCATTTTGTCGCTTCAGCTGTGATTCTGATCAAACCCCACTCGCTCGGCGCCGTTCCCCCACATGGCCCTTTTTGACTGACGGATGCCTCCGTTCCCCCGCGCGCGCCCCCCCCCCGCCAGCGCGCGCCGCGGCCCGCGCGACCGCCGCAACCAGCCTGGCGCGGCCCGCCCGCGGCCCAGGCGCCGGGCGCGCGGGGCCATGGCATGCATGCCGGGCGCGCGGGGCCATGGCATGCATGCCGCAGGGGACGGAGCGAGCGGATGCGCCTTCCGGTTGGAGATGGTTGCGCCGCCGTCATGGTCGTGACGAGGTTGTTATTGTTACCTCCCGCGGCCCAATAATCATCGGAGGTTCAAATCGCTGGGCCGTTCGGGGAACGGGGCGCGGGCGAGGATCGTCGGCAGGCGGCGCGGCGCGGTGCGCGCGCGCGCTTCGCGGAGGGCCGCGGCGAAATAGCAGCGCAGGCGGCGCGTGTCCAGCGCGTGCAGCGCCACCTCTACGCGCGATGGCGGCACGGCGCCGCTCGGGCGCGGCGCTGGCGCTCGTGGCCGCTGCCGGCGCGGCCGCCGGCGCGGCGGCGTCGAGCGAGAGCGAACGCTTCTTGGAGCTATTCTCGATCGAGGGCTACGGCTATGGCTATGGTCACTACGGCGGCTATGGCTACGGCTACGGCTACGGCTACGGCGGAGGCTACGGCGAACCCCCGGGAAGAGGGGAACCGCCCGAACCGACGCCCCCCCCCGCTGGGGACGAACCGACGACCCCTCCCACAGGGGGGCCGCTCGACCCGGGCGGGAGTGCTGTGTGTCCCTTCAGGTGCGCGTCCTACCATGCGGGTGCGAGCGCCAGCGATCCGCGCGTGTGCCAGTACTCGCGCTCGGGCGTCGGTGACATCGACCAAACCACCGACGCGGGCGTCGCGTGCTTCCCCGAGTTTGGGTGCGCCGCCGACTGGAACGTGTGCTATCCGGATCGCGACGTCGCTGAGGCGCCCACGCCGGACCCCGACGATGCGTGCGACGAGCTCGACACGCTCGAGCTCGGCGGCGGGGGCGGACTCTTCCCGCCCGACGGCGGCTACGTACCGCTGGCGAATGGCGGCTGGATGAAGAGCACGGGCGACATCGGGTGCGGCTGGGGCTCCACGTACGGTGGTGTCTCTCCTACTGAAGACTTCTCCCTCGAAGACTACGGTCGCGTGGAAAGGGTCCTCGAGGGTGACCAACTCGCCAACCCCGACAAGGCGTGCTGCCTGATCGCCAACGAGTACAACTCGGCGTCGCGCGAGGACGGGGGAAAGGCGATTCGCTTCGGCGTGAGGAACGGCGTGTGCAGAATTGATCGCGAGAAGATGATGCGCGGCAACCTTGACACGAGCTCCGGCCGCGCGCTCGCGTACACCCAGGCCTGCGGCGACGAGAGTGACACGTACTACTGGCGCCACGCCGCTGGCTCTGCCGACGCGTCCAACCTCAACAGCGGCGGGCGCTGCGTGCCCAATGGCGGCTTCCAGCGGGTGGTGGGTGACTCGCCCACGCTACCGCTCGGCCGCATTCCCGAGTCGTCGTCGTGGGAGCTGCCGAACCACGCATGCGACGGAGACACTGAGAACAACTGCGGCATGGCCTTGAGATTTAACACGATCAACACTGCGGAGGAGTGTTGCGAGATGTGCCGCTCTGGCGCCTCGACGTGGGTGGGGCCTGCCCCGATCTTCGGCGACGGTGACTGGTCCAACAACCCCTGCCTCGCTTGGCAGATCGTGGACGGCAAGTGCCGCATCCTGCGTGCCGAGTGGTTCGACAGCAAGTACGGATCGCCCGACCTCGGCCGCCATGCTGAGGGCGACGTTGCGATGACGCCCACCGAGGTCATCGAGGCGTGCACGACGGAACCTAGCGCCTGTGAGCGAGAGGACGACAGTCACGGCCACTGGGCCGATTGCGCTGCAATGGGGCCGGACACTCCCGTCGAGGACAACTGCGATTACTACTCCTTCATGTACTTCCGCACTCTGGCGGACGCGCAGGCCGATGCGGGCGCCTCGTCGAGTGACGCCACGTACAGGAAGCTCGAGGCCATGACTGTGGGAGACGCGGGCGCCTCCGGTGACGAGACGGTCATCTCAGTATCGGCCTACGTGCACCTCTACTCGAGCCGCGAGCGTTCGCTCGACGGCGATGACGTTCGCCCGCCCGCCGCCGCGGGCGGCGGCAGCGGCATCGGTGACGGCAACTGCGCGCGCGTGGAGGTCTACGCCACGGAGGACGTTATCGCCAGCACAAGCTCCGCCAATCAGACAGTGTTCGACGAAGAGACCGCCGCGTCGCCGCTGTGCTCCTCGAACTGCATCGCTGCGGATGGAATGCTCGAGTTGTCCTGCACCGCCGACGAGGTCTTCGGCGGAGCCGGCTCGGCACGCCGTCGCCGCCTTATGGAGAGCGGCGATGGCTCCAATGTCATCATCTCGTACTCGGCCGTCGGCACCGGCTACGACACTGCCGACTTCGGTGTGGACACTGCCTCGCCTCCCGCCGGCACCCCGACCCCGGCGACAGTCTTCACCCCCCCGCCGCCTGTCGCTCCGGTGTTGCTCGAGGACGCCCCGGTCGCGTCGCCGCCCCCGCCGGCGCGGCCAGTGGAGGAGCCTTCCGGTGGGTATGGCGACGATGAGGACTCCGGCGGCCCGTACGGCGGTCCGACTCGGGTTCCCGAGCACGCCTTCGACGACGGTCACGCTGCTGACGGCGGTGGCTATGGCGGCTACGGCAAGCCCGTTGAGGAGGAGGACGTGTGCGTGTGCGGCGTCAATGGCGAGGAGGACGTGAAGTACGGCCTCCTCAAGATCTCTGGGGATCCGTGCGAGTGCGAGGCGCCCGTGTCCGCGCCGGACGCAAAAGCATCTCCACCGCCCGCCGCGGTGCCCGAGACCGCCAAGACGCCCCTGGCAGTGCCCCCGGCGTCGCCGACGGATGAGCCCGCGACGGCCTCCCCGCCGCCGCCCGAGATCGAGGTGCTTAAGGTGATTTCGGCCACCACCTCGCTCATCGTGGACAGCTTTGCAGGCCTCGACATCGATGCCATCAAGGCCGACTTGCTCGCTGGGATTTCCGAAGCCGCCGGCGGCGCTGACGTTACTGCGGTGGTCTCCCTGCGTGTCGTTGCTACGTACTCCTTCCCCGATGGCTTGGCATGCGCGGATATCGAGGCCGCGTACCATGTCGCCACAGGCGTGCCCTTGGATGATGTGTCGGCAGCCTGCGATGCTGCGGCGCGTCGCAGGCTCCTGGCGCAAGAGATCGAGATAACGGCGACGTTCGCCGAGTCCGAAGGTGCCGCCGCGGACGACCTCGTTGGCCTTGATCCCATCGCCGCCATGGCGGCGGAGCTGGGCGTCGACCCTTCGGACATCGCGCAGACGGTCGCGCCCAAGGCATCGATCGTCATCGAATGGACTGCCGCGATCACTGACAGTGCCACTGCAGACATCGACGCGAGCACCCTGGCTGACGCATTGAAGGACGCTGTGGACGAGGTCGCCGATGCGGCCGGCGTGGTGGCTGAGCCGTTCGTTGTAGTCGAGGGAACGACGCCTGCGGACGACGGCGCGGACGACGGCGCGGACGACGGCGCGGACGACGGCGCGGACGATGACAGTGGCCTCAACGTAGGCGCCCTCGCCGGCGGTATCATCGGCGGCGTGGTGGTGCTCGGCGCGATAGCGTTCTACGTGTGGAAGTCGTCCAAGCGCGACAGGCACGACGCCTTCGTGGGCGTTTGAGCGCACGTGGCCCTTCCCGAATGCGATTCGCGTGGTAGAGCGTCCTCCTACTGGGTCTCGACTAGATAGCAAAAGAGCTCCGGCTCGGGCTCGAGACAGAGACACAACACGGACAGAGAACGGCGACTTGCCCAGATAGACACAGTAACATGTTACACCCTGCATTGCGCACCTCAGCACGCCTCTTGCCACGCACGGACGGCTCCAAGGAAAGGGGCATGGTTGTCAGTGGTGGCATCTGCTTTGGCCTTCAAGCAACTGAACGTGCGCGCGCGCCAGCCAATCAGTGACCAGAGTCGGCAGCGTCTAGCAGCGCGCGGTACGCGCCGCCCTCGCGCGTGGCCAGCTCGTGCGGCGCGCCAGTCTCAAGCAAGCGCCCGTTCCCGAGGACGCAGACCTGATCAGCGCCGGCGATTGTGTCTAAACGGTGCGCAACCACAAGCAGAGTGCGCGCGCGCCGTGTGCGGCTTGCGAGGAGCACGTTCTGGATGACCGCGTCGGTCTCGGCGTCCGTGTTTGCCGTTGCCTCATCGAGGGCTAGCACAGGCGCGCGACTGAGCAGGACGCGCGCCAGCGCGAGCAGCTGCTTCTGGCCAGCGGACAGCGCCGTGCCCAGCCCCCCCTCGAGGGGCGTGTCAAGCCCGCCACGCTCTCGAACGACCTGATCCATCTGCGCCTCGCGCAGTGCGTCCCAGAGATCGGCGTCGGCGAATCGAGCTCGAGGATCGAGGTTGTACCGAATGGAGGCCGCAAAAAAGATGGCATCTTGTGGAATGATCGCCAGCATACTCCTCCACCTTGCGAGCGCCATGTCTCGCGAGTCCGTCCCATCAAGGCGAATTGCGCCCCCGGTGACGTCGATCAGCTTGAAGAGCGCCAAGAGCAGACTCGACTTCCCGCTGCCCGTGCGCCCGACGATGCCCAGCGAGGTGCCCCCGGGCACACAGAGCGAAACGCCTCGCAAAACGGGCGGCAAACCCGCGCGGTATCGAGCAGTCAGGTCGACAAGCTCGAGCTGGCCTGTTCCGCTGCCCTCGCCGTCACAGCCACCCCGCTGCCCCGCCCCATCCGCCGGAAGATTGCAGTAGTCGAGCATCCTCTCCACGCTTGTGAGGTGCACCTGGAGCTCCGCGCTCTGGCGCACCGCCCACTGCAGTGCCCCGCTCAGCAGCAGCGCGCTCTCGAGCGCAATGGCCACCAATCCCGGGCCCAGCGCGTCGAGTGACGCCACGGCCGAGATGGACGCCACGCTGACCAGCAGGGCACAAATGGCGTCCAGCCGGATGCCTAGCCACCTCTGAATTCCTATGAAGGTGATCAGCCACGCTGAGTTCTCGTGCAGCGCGCCGATGAAGGCCTCGTGGCTACGCTCTTGCGCCCCAAACGCCCGAACCGTCGTCAGTCCCGCGAGCGTCGCGCTGAAGCTCGCGTAGATCGGCGATCGGCTAACACCCTCGCTTCGCTTCACCTCGCGAGAACTCTGAAGGAAGGTGCGACGCAGCCACAAGAACACCAGCAGCAGGAAAAGCGCAGCAGGCAAGGAGAGCGGTAGCGCCACAGCTAGCAACCCGACACTCTGCGCGTTGATAGCAAAGCAGACAAAGGTATCGAGCCAGCAGTACGGCAAGAGCTCGTCGGCAGCCTGCGCATCCTTGGTGAAGCGGTTGAGGACGCGCCCAACGGGCACTGTGTGGAAGAAGCTCAGCCGCGCGCCAATCACGGAGCGCAGCATCGACGCGTGAATGCTCGAGGCCGCACTCACAAGACCGTGCATCGCCGCCAGCGATCGCGCGGGCGCCGCCACGATCAGAAGTCCCAGCAAGATTAGATAGTTGCGCAGGTAGCGCACGTCCCCTTGGCGCTCTGCGCTGGCGTCGGACCACTCGAGCAGCACGAAGCTGGAGAGGAGTACCAGCACCTGGCACATGACAATGCCAGCGAATACGCCCCCACTGAAGAGAAAGCCCACACGGCGCATCACTTGCACGTACACGGCCGACTCAACCTTTCCCACGCGGCTGATTTCGCGAACGAGTCCGCCGTCGGCACTCTTCGCGGACACAGCCGGCTCGGCGTCCGTACTTGCGCAAGCGACAGCATTTCCTTCCTCAGGTTTGGCGCCGCGATGAGTTGCAGCGGCAGGCACAGCGACGTTGCCGACGCTGGCAACCTCCGCGCCCGCAGCGTGGCGAGTCCCGTCCTGACGCGTGCCGACCCCGGCTGCCATGGAATCATGCTCAGCCGCTGCCGCCTCGGTGGCCATCCGCTGCAGCTCCTGGGCGCTCGCTGAGTTGGTGATGGCCGCCCGCAGCGAATTCATTGAGGTGGACGCCCGCAAATCGCCATTGTCGCCAGAGTCGCCATCCGCAAGCACGAGACTAAGCAGTTCGGGCCGGTTCTGCTGCTTGAGCTCGCGCACAACCTCTTCGTGCGTCCCGAGGGCGGCGATCTTGCCAGCCTGTAGGACGCACACTCGGTCGCACAGAGGCAGGTATTCCCGCGAGTGCGTGGCGAGCACGACCGTGCGACCCTTGAGCGCCCCGCAGATGCACTCTACGAAGAGGTGCCTCTTTACGGCAGAATCCACGGCGGCCAGCGGGTCGTCGAGCAAGACCGTGTCGAGTCCAGAGTACACGACGCGCGCAAGCGCCAGCCGCGCTTTCTGGCCGCCGCTCAGATTGACCCCGCGCTCGCCCAACAGCGTCGCGTCGCCGTGCGGCAACAGTTCGAGATCATGAATCAATGCAGTGCTCTCCAGGGCCAAGCGGTACAGCGCGGTGTTGTCCTTGGGTGCTTTGCTCTCGCCGCCAACTACAGCATCGCAGCCACGCCCGGTCGCTCCAAAGCAAACGTTATCGCGCACACTTCCCGCCGCCAGCCACGGCTCCTGCGCGCAGTACGCCAGTCGGCGGGGTAAGAGGGGTAGATGGTCCACCCCTGCCTCAACGACCCCATCGCTCGCAGTTGGCGCCATGTTGCCCATGAGCGCATTCAGGAGGGAGCTCTTGCCCGCCCCCACGCTGCCCACCACCGCGATAAGCTCGCCCCGGCGCAGCGTGAGGTGTACGCCGCGCAGCGCGGGTAGCGGGGCGCTTGCGTTATCCTCAAGTGCCCCGGTTGCGCTCTCGGCTCCTTTGCTAGCCTCAGAGGGGACGTTTTCTGGCGACATCCTCGAGTCTACCCCATCACCCACGCGTGCGTGGTAGAAGTCGCAACCACGCAGCTCCGCCGCCACATCCGCGCGCGTGGGCTCCTCTGCCCCACCCGCCTCGGGCAGCGCCATGAAGGCGTCAATGCGCGCGCAGCTGGCCAGCGCCTCCGCGCACGTCTCCACGCCGCGTATGGAAAATATTCCGATCCAAAGTTTCGGCAGGCGCATGAGGCTCACCACGAAGAAAGTTCCCGGTATTGTGAGCACGCCGCCGCGCGCTACGAATGTGAGGATGGCCGCACCAATCGCGACGAGGTCGATCACGAAGAAGATCGCGGAAGAGATCGCACGCAGCGAAGTCACAAAACGCAGCGAGTCCTCCTCGTCCTTGCGTAGCGCGCTCACACGCGAGATGACGCTGCGCTCGAATCCGTACATCTTGAGCGCGAGCGCGCCCTTGAGCGCCTCGGCTGTCGAGGACACGCGCGCGTCGGTGCGCGCCGCGGTGCGCGAGCGAGCCCTCGATACTTTAGTGCCCACGAAGTACTGCAGCGGAACGAGCAAAGCAAAGACAGACATGCCCGCCACAGCGGGGGCCCAGCCCATCTCCATTCCCACCAGCAGGCCCACAACGAGAGCCTCGAGGGGCCCAAAAACTACAAACGGGTAGAACGCGCCAGCTTCCTCAAATTTGCTGACGTCGTTGGAAACGAGCGACGTGAGCGTGCCCTCGCTGGCTGCACCGGCCTCGAGACGCAGCGCCTTGGCGTGAATAGCTCCGACAGCTGAGACTCTCCACCTCATGCCGCATCTCATGCCCATCCAGAACGTCTGGTGATGGCACAGGCAGTAGGCGAAGGCACACAGGCTCATCGCGACGGCCCAAGAATACCTCTCCCGCGCGCTCGCGCGCTCGTCGTTGAGGGCCCGCAGCAAGGCGCGCAGCAACAGCGACATGCCTATCCGCTGCGCGCTCTCCAAGGCAGCCCACAAGCAGTGCAGTCCTACGTCCCAGCGGAACGCGTGCACCAGCGAGCGCGCCATTCCTCGCGACGGGCGCGGGCGGAGTCGGGCTGTCGCGCGGCTGTCGGCGCCGCCATTGGCACCGCCGCTGGCACCGCCGTCGGCGCTACGTTGCGCGGCAGCCGCGCCGTACATGCTGCTCTCAAGCCTCGCCGTGAGCACCGCCGCGGCGTCGGAGGGCGCCATCAGCGCGCGCGCCAGCTCGACATCGATGGGCGTTGGCACGGCCCCTCCCTTGGGGGCTCCGCCGGCGGCCCGCTCGGCAGCCGCGCGGGCGAACGCGCGCCCGCGCGCGAGCACGGGCCACGCCCAGCCAAAGCTCACCCTATCGAACAGCGGCGCCGCCGCGTAGCTCGGCGGCGCCTCCACCCAATCACCGCCGCTGCCGCCCATCGCGGCCGCCCGCCCTCAAGGACGCCGACTTCGACGCCAAGCCCACCGTCCTGCTGCTAGGCCAGTACTCGGTGGGCAAGACCTCGTTCATAAGAGCCTCGCGCGCCGCCGCCGCCGCCGCCGCCGCCGCGGCTCGGGGAACACGGCGCGTCCGCCGACCATCCAAAAACCCCACCGCAGAGACACAAAGTACAAAAATAGATCATATATACCGACGGGAGAGTATTGACCAGCGCTGGCGCGCCGTGGTTTGACAGGGACTGCGGCGCAGCGCCGGCGAGGCGTCCCGTCGAGTCTAATTGCTCTCGCCGACGTTGCCACACCTGTGGTGGCAGGCACCCGTCCCGACCCCCCCCCCCCTCCACCTTCCCCCGCCCGCGCGGCGAGGGTAGGGCGCGGAGGGGGGACGGGAGGCCCTCCCCGCTGGCGATGCGCAGGGCGCGCGTGCCACAAGAGCTGCCGCGCGGGCGGCCGCGTGCGCCGTCGCTCGGCGCTCGGCGCAGTGGCCCGGCCGCGTGCGGAGGCGGCAGCGGGCGCGAGCGCCCCGTCGCCGAGCTGCTGCTGGCGGCGGACGCGTTCGGCTTTGGCTCGGTGACGGCGGCCAAGAAGGCGGTGCGCCGAGGCGAAGTCTTCGTCGACGGCGCGCGTGCGACGGTCGCGACGCGCGCGCCAGCCGGCGCATCGCTCGAGTGGCGCCGGCGGCAGGAGTCTGGTGAGCCACTGCCGCTTGCGGACGTGCCCGCGCACCTTGTGGCCGACACGCGCGTGCTCTTCGAGGACGCGCACGCTGCTGTGCTGCTCAAGCCCGCAGGGGTCCCGAGCGTTGCCTCCAACGGCTGGCACGCGGAGCGCCTCGCCGCGCACGTGTGCGCGGCCACGCGAGAGGTGGGCGCGCTGCACCGGCCGCGCGTGTGCCATCGCCTCGATGCCCCTGTGAGCGGCGTGCTCGCCGTCGCCAAGACCAGGCCGGCGCTTGAGGCCATATCGCGCGCCTTCGCTCGCCGCGAGGCGAGCAAGACCTACGTAGCGCTCGTCGCGGGCGACCTAAGCGGCGCGCCGCGCGTGGTCGACGCGCCGCTCCCCGACAAGCGCACCGGACGCGACCTCGCGGCTGTCACAGAGGTGAGCGGCGAGTTCCCGCGCTGACCGGCGCGCGCCGGCCACCGGCAAGCCCACTTCTCGTGGAGCGCTGACAAAAATGGCCCGCGTGTATCCACACCCCTCCCTCTCCTTTGCACACTGCGCACGCTTCGGCGTCGGCGAGGGCAGCTCGAGCCGCTTGGCGCGCACGCGAGCGCTCGCCATGGCGCCGTAACGCTCGTGCGCCTGCGCCCGCGCACGGGCTACTACCACCAGCTGCGACGCCACCTCGCCCTCCTGGGCCACCCCATCCTGGGTGACCGCGCGCACGGTGCGGAATCTCTCGCGGGCGGGCGGATTGCGTTCGACGCCCTCGAGCGGGAGCTCGAGCGCGCGCCCGCGGGCGACGCGGGCGGCCTGATGCTCTTCGCCGCTGAGCTCGAGCTGCCGCTCGCGAGCGCGCCCGGCGGTGTGCTTCGTGCGCGCGCCGAGCTGCCCTCCCGCTTCGAGCGGAGGCTCGAGCTCGAGGCGTGCCGAGCGCGCGCGTAAGCCGGCCACGGACACCGGCAGTGGTGCGTGCCGCCATCGTGTATCATATCAAGTAGTACTAGCTAGAGAAGGAGTTACGGGTGCCATAACGTGCGTATGGGGTGTAGGCAAAATTAAGACGAGCATGGCCTGGATCGAGGGCGTCGTGCGGGGTGCGCTCGGCTCACTCCAGCCTGCTGCCTGGCAGCGTAGCGCTGATGGAGGCGCTTGTGAACGCGATGGCGGCGGCGATGCCGCACGAGATGGCGTAGTTGCCCATCCGGTCGAAGAGCGCGCCCGCCATCAGCGGTGCGAGCACCCCTGCCGCGCCCCACGTGGCGAAGACGCGGCCGTACACGTCGCTGAAGCGCTCTGGGAAGAGGCGAGAGGTCACCGCCGGGAGGCATGTCATCGTGGCGCCATAGCAGCACCCCACCACGGCCAGCGCGACGCCCGCGAGCCCCCCGGGGCCGGCCGCCAGAGTGGCGCACGCCAGCGCCGACACCGTGCTGGCCCCCACGAGCACTCGCTTGGCGCCGCGCGGCGAGGCGTCGGCGGCGGCGCCCGCGCCGATCCGGCCGAAGAAGTTGGCCAGCGAAGCGCCCGACACCACGCTCGCGGCGGCACAGGCCGCACCGCCCGCGGCCTGCCAGATGCCCGCGGCGTGCGCGATGGTCATCAGCCCCGCGGTGGCGCCTGTGGCGCACGCGAGCTGAAGGCGGAGCACGGCGCTGCCGGCGGCGGCCGTGGGCTGCCGTCGCGCGGGCGAGGGAAGCTGGGGTCAGAGGCACGCCACGGCAGCGCCATTAGCGCTACGCAGGCAGGCCATGCGCGCGCACAGGGCACGGCAAGCGCACGGCGCGCTCACAAGCGCGTGTGCATATGCGCGTGCATGTGCGTGCGCCTGCGCGCGCGCGCGCGCGTCCCACCTTGGCGTCCCCGCTCGCGGCCTTTGCCGGTTTCTTGGGCATAGGCAGCTGCAGACCCGACGCGGCGTAGAGCGCCCACGCGGGGATGGCGAGCGCCACCAGGATGATCCCCAGCTGCAAAAGGGTGGCGTGGGCACCGAATTCGGCGACGCGCGCCTGTCCGTGCGCGTGCGCGCGTGTGTTGCGAGTGATGCGCCGATCGATCCTCTGTCAGAATCCCGTACTCCTACGCCAGCTGCGACGCGCCAACAGAGCGCGCAGAGGGGCAAGGGCAGACGACGCAGTCGCCAGCGCGCGCACCTTGAGCAGCTGCGAGAAAAACACGGGTGTGGCGACGTAGCCGCCCACCGCGAGGCCCGTGGCGATGCCCTTGGGCAGCCTCTCGAAAGCGCTGCCCTTGACGCCCATCATGTTGGCGGTGGCGAGGGACGCGCCGTATCCGATGCCGTTGGCGGCGCCGAAGCACAGCCCGAAGCCGATGAGGAGCGCCGCGAAGGACTGCGGCAGCCCGCCCGCGAGAGCGAGGCCCACGCCGCCAAGCGCGAGTGAGGCGCCCGCGGCGAGCGGCGTTGGCGCGCGCGCGACCAGGCGCGGTGCCACGGCCATCGTCGTGGCGAATGTCGCCGTCGCCAGGCCGAAAGGCACGGACAGCGCCGCGCGGCCCATGCCAGTGGCCTCCTGCAGCGGGGCCAGGAACACCGACCAAGTGTACAGGCTGTGCGCGCGCGCGCGTGCGCGCACGTGCGTGTGCGTGCGTGTGTGTGCGAGCGCGGGCCGCGCCGTGTGAGCTCGCGAGCGATTTCGGGGCAGCACTCGCGCTGCGAGCGCGCGGCCTTTGATCTCTCGCGCCCTCCCACGCCCACCCACACTCCCTCTTGTCACGCTCGAGCGTGCACGTACGCGCAGGCGCGCTGCCCCACCTTCCGAGCGCGACGTTCAGGATGATCGCGCCCGAGACGGCACACAGCGGCGCCGCGATCGACGCAGCGAACGACGTGATGGGCTCCTCCGGGTCGGCGTCCACGACGGCAGCGCCAGCCGCGGCTGCGCGCGCGGCCACCCTTCGCGGCGCTGGCGCGCGCGCGCGCTTC
>RQSC01000523.1:77444-95537 GCA_013416795.1 Prasinococcaceae sp. CCMP 1430
CGGCGCGCCCCTGCGCCGCGCTGCGCCCACGCGCGCAGCGCAGAGGGCGGACGACGCCCCCGCCGCCCCGCTGAAAAAAACTACGATACCAGTTGCTCAATTTTTATTTATTTTATTTTATTTTATTTCATTTTATTGGGCCGCAAGGCCAGAGGCCCAGCCGGCGAGGCGGGGGGCGCGAGGCAGCCGCTGCGCGCTCGCTCGCATGCGAGAATTTAACGCCTACTTTTTTCACTTCAATTTCGAGCCATATACGGAAAGATTCATATTCGTATATACTACAGGTGTCGGCATTTGCGTCCCGTCGAAAAACTGGACGCCGCGCGCCCTAATGGGTGGCGTGCGTCGCGCGCGCCGCTCCGCCTCACGCCGGCGTGTGCCCGCGCTCTAGCGCCCGTCGCCGCGCCCGACGGCGGGCGGGCGCTGCCGGCGCGCGAGGTGCGCGGCGCTCGACGTCGACGCGTCGACCGTCCTGCAGGGGGTGCCCGCACTGGCCATCGTGTTCGCGGCGCGCGGCCTCGCGCTGGGCGCGGGCAAGAAGATGCTCGACATGAAGATGCAGGAGAACCTCGCGGCGTGCGAGGAGCGCGGCATCGACATCAGCGACATGTACGCGGACGAGGAGACGTACGGGGAGGCGTACAGGAACCGACCGTGGTTCCTCGTGGGCCCGTGGACGCCCATCAAGCCGGGCGAGCCCAAGTTCGAGCCGACCAAGTTCAACGGCGTGCTCCGCCAGTGCGTGAAGATCCACGACGCGAGGATCGAGGCCAAGGAGCTGGGCGTCGACCTCAGCGACGTGACGGAGGAGACGTACGGCATCAAGCAATGGCAGGAAATCTACAAGCGCATGGAGGCCGGCCGCAAGGCCGCGGGAAAGGCCTGAGACCGCGCGGGCGCCGTAAATCCCCTGGAGAGCTCTCACCCCCTGCCGCCCTCCCAAGCCCCAGCCCCAGCCGCGGCCGCCGCCGCGAGCGGAGGCCTCCAGGCTGAGTCGCTCGCTCACAACCTCCACCTCAATCGCTGCCGGCGCCATATTGACGCCGACGGGTGTCGCGGCTGCCCTGCGCGAGGCCATCGCACTGTAATTGACTCCCACGCACCCGGCAATGTCGACATCGTCCAGCATTGGAATGCCGCTTCGAGGATGCCACCACTGCTCGTCCGCGTCCAGCACGTCCAGCGCGCTCAGGCGCAGGCCTGCGATGTCAATGCTGATTTGTATGCCACCGCGCTCATCTGGCTCGCTCACCACTACAACGTGAGACGCGCGACCTGTGAGCGCCCGTCCTGACTCAGTGTTCTGAGGCAACGCGATGAGGGGATCGTTGACGCGCACCGACACGCGGGATTTGAACTCGTCCTGGGCTGCCACCGTTTTGGCAGCCTCGGCGGCCGCCTCCGCTACAGCGTCCACAGTTGGTTTCAGGAAGGTCCAGAAGGCCGGGTCCAAGAAGAATGCGGTAACATCGAGGATGAAGCGGTTGAGATACACAACGCGAACGCCGTGAATGACCATTTCGACCAAGCAGTCCATGTTTGTGTTGGATCTCGCCTTGGCGCGCTCATCGCCGAGCAGGGTCATTTCGAAAGTCGCTAGGACGCCATCGTCTGCCTCGCCGATCGGCGACAAAAGGGTGCGCCACACTTCGGCGCGTCGGTCACCGTCGATCACCACGAGATTGTTGGCGCGCACCCAGAGCTTCGTGTCGCCCTCCCGCTTCTCAGCACTCGCACTCACGCCGCTGAGATCAAAGACGCCCATCGCGGGCCCGGTGCCGGCGCGAAGCGCCAGAATGACCGCACCACATTCAAAATGGACTCTCCACGACGCAAGGGCAGTCGGCATGCTTGCGCTGCGGTCATCGCCAGCTTCAACGTAGACTCGAGTNACCGCGCGCGGCGGTGGCGCCGGCCGCCGGCCGCCGCGACGCTGCGCGCATGGGCAACTCCAACCCGAACGGCCTCTTCGCGCCGATCGTCCGGCTGACCGCCAACATCATGGGCCGCAAGAAGTTCAACAGCTTCAGGGGTAAGATCATCGCGAAGCACTCGAACGTGATCGGCGCCTTCTGCACCACCATGGGCGCCGACAACCAAATGAAGAAGGGCCTCATCAAGCTCGCGAAGGACAACGGCGGCGAGCTGGGCTTCCTCGCGTAAGCGCGGCCTTGCTGGAGAGCGTGTCGGCGGCGCCCGGCGCAGACCTCGCGCACGCACGCACGCACGCACGCAAGCACGCACGCGCACCGGAGGTAACGCACATGCACATTTTTTTAGCCTCGAGGAGTCAGTGCCTGGGCCGAGGGCGCGCGCGGGGGCGCGCCTGCGCGCACTGTGTGCATCGCGCGCGCGCGCGTGACTGCCCTCGCGTCCGAACGAGTGCTGGTGTCGATGACGAGATATTAGAAGTAGTACATAGTGCACACACACGCGCGCGCGCGCGCGTGAGATGGTGGTGACTGGGAAGAGGTGCCGTCGCGTCGCACTACGCCGCCAGGGCGGCCTCACGAGGCCTGCCGAGGAGCGCTCGCCGCGCCGCGCCCGGCTCACTGCACGCAGGAGCTGCGCTGCGCGCTGGAAAGCCTGCCGTCTTGCTCTTGCTGCTGCTCGAGGAACATGGCGAGCTGTTCGGCGGCGCATTCCTGCTCGTCCAGGGCGAATCCAGTCGCGCTGGCGGCGCCGCTGCCGGCGAACACCAGGCTCGCCTCGCGTCGGAACACCCACTGCGCGCCATGTGCGATGACGCTCAAAAGGCCGTGCGTGCTCGTGCTCGTGGGGGCACTGACGTGCGAGTTGGCGCGATGCCTGCGCAGGCGGAGGAGCGGCGCTGGATGGGAGCGGGTGCCGCGCCATCTCATGCTGCCGGCGCTCTGCGTGCCGCCTGCGGGGGCGAACACCTTGGAGCTCCCGTCGGCAATCGCGCTCACGGCGTCGCGCGCAGCCGCCGCCCGCCGCATGGCCTCGCTCGCGCGCCGGCGCGCCCACAACACGTACCCGCGCGTCACTCCGCGGCGCCGGGACGCCACCGCCGCCGAGTCCGCATCGGCGGCGGCCANGATGGGTGCGACGAAGCAATCCTTGTTGCTGCCCCTTCCCGACGTGCCTCCACTAGCTCCTCTTTCCGCGTTTGCGCCCGCCCAACTCCCCTCGACATCCACAGTCCGTCCCGTTTCGGTGCCCCTGACGTTCTCAGCTTCACCGTCTTGTGCAGCGGCCGCGCGCCGCGCGCGCGGCCTCCCGCCTGCCTCACGCCCGGATCGGGATCGCCCCGCACCCGCTAAAAAAAAAAAATCAAACCCCATCAGTCTAATCACCAGTCAGCGTCCTCGCCCGGTTGGGCCGTAGCGCGGTCGGTCAGTCAGTCAGGCGCACTTCGATCCGAAACGCAACGCGGCGGCTCGAATTGCGTGCCATCTGTCTGACGTGCGCGCGAGCGAGCGCCATTGCAGGACTTACATGTACAACAAGCCCTCAATTTCAGACCCTGCTCTACTTTACCCCAATTATGCCATTTGGAACGCGGACGGCGTGCAGACAGGCAGGGGTGCCCAAAAGCATCGCTCGCCTCGCCGGGCGGATGCACGCCCGGCTAAGAGCGGGTTCCAGCGCGCGCCGCTCGCGGCCGGGGCGCGCGGTTCCGGCTCTATCCCCCGCCGCTCATCGAGGCTTTGCACGGTACGCACAGTGTACCATCACTCTGCTCCGTGTTGAATTTAAAAAAGTGACTCGTTCGTTTTGATATACGTATAGGGTCTTACCCCAATGGTGCGTACATTCGCGTGTGGCACCCGAACCTCCGGCCCGCGCGATCCGGCGCCCCGGCCCCGTTGCTCCGCGGGCGCCGAAAAACCCTTGTTCGCGCGCCGCCGCGCCGCGCCCCGCGAAAAAAAGAAAAAAAAGAGGTTGAGGTCCGGATGTTTGGGGGAGGGTTCGTATGTCGTGCACATCGCGTTGATTGCGATGGGGCGGAAGCGTCACGACCGGACGTCGCGCGGCGCCGGGCGGGTCCCGGTCCGTCGGCCGGCCAAAAAAAAGAAAAAAAGAAAAAAAGGGATGGATGGCGGGCTGTGACTGCGGTGGGAGGGAGGGAGGGCGTGCGGGCGGTGAGGGGGCGGGGGGCCGCGATGGCGCAGTGGCTGAAGGACTCGTACTCCAAGGCGCGCAAGGCCGTGCTGGACCTCTCCGATGAGGAGGCGCTGGTGGAGGAAGCCACCAACGAGGAGCCGTGGGGCCCTCACGGCCAGACGATGTCGAAGATCGCCGACGCGACGCACTCGCGCGACATGGAGAAGTTCTCCGACATCATGAGGACACTCTGGCGCCGCATCGCCGAGGGCACCAAGCCCGGGGGCAACGAGCGCTGGCGGCGCTCGTACAAGGGGCTGCTCGTGGTGGACCACCTGCTCAAGCACGGGAGCACGCGCTGCGTGGACGAGATCTCCAGGCAGACGCACGTCATCGAGACGCTGTACCGCTTCAAGTTCGTCGACGACAAACAGCGCGACCAGGGCCTCAACGTGCGCGAGAAGGCCAAGAAAATCGGCGAGCTGCTGCAGGACACGGACCGGCTCAAGGCCGAGCGGCAGAGGGCGCGCGAGAACAAGTCCAAGTACTCGGGGATGAGCTCGGTGGACTACCGCTCGGGCGGACTCGGCGGCGGGGGCTACACCAGGCCGTCGACCCAAGACGGCGGCCGCATCGCCAGCCAGGGCTTCGGCTCGAGCTCGGCCGCGAGCGGCGGCAGCAGCAGCGTCGGCGGGAGCAACAGCAACGACATCGGCGCCTCTCCGGCGCGGCGCGCAGGCGCGACGTCCGGCGCGGAGGACGACGAGGCGCTCAGGGCGTACAAGGCGCAGATGGCCGCCAAGCGCGCAGCTGCTGCGGGCGGCGCTGCGCCTGCGCCCGCACCCGCGCAGGCCCCAGCCGCCCCGCTGCCAGACCTGATTGGAGGCTTCGACGAGGCGCCGGTGGCCGCTGCGCCGCCGCAGGAAGATCTCTTCGCCGCGGCGCCAGCCGTCGCGCCGCCGGTCCCCCCGCCCTCGGCCGCGGCCGTGCCCAAGCTCGCGCCTCCCGGCGGTGCCGCCGCCGCAGCGCCCGCGGTCGACAACAGCTGGGGCGCTTTCGACAGCGCGCCCAACGCGGGCGCGCCCGCTGCTGCGGCGGACCCCTTCGCACCGGCACCCTCAGCGCCGGCGCCTGCACCCGCACCCTCGGGTGACCCGCTCGGCGGATTGGAGGACCTCTTCGGTGGCATGTCAACCGGGGCGAGCGCGCCGGCGCCTGCCCCCGCCGCTGCCCCGACGGCCGTCCCCGCACTTGACGAGAACTTGTTCAGCAGCGTGCCGCAGCAGCAGGGCATGGGCTCGATGCCGCCGGCGCAGCAGCAGCAACAGCAGCAAGGCTTCGCTGCGTTTGGCGGTGGGAAGCCTGGGGGCAACGCGGGCATGGGTATGGGCATGGGCATGCCGACTCAACAGAGCATGGGCGTGGGCACGGGCATGGGCATGCCGCCGCCGCAGCCGCCGCCGCAGCAGCAGCGGCAGCATGCCTTCGCGACGTTCGGCGGCCAGCAGGTGGGCAGCAACGCGGGCATGGGCATGGGCATGCCGACGCCACACATGCAGGCGTCGCAGCAGGCGCCTCTCCAGCAGGACTTCGGCGCATTCAACACCGCGCCGGGTATGAGCATGGGTGGGCAGCCTCAGCAGCGGCAACAGCAACAGCAGCGCTCGCCTCCGATACCGATGGGCGTCGGCGCAGGCAGGTTGCCGCCGACGAACACGAACATGTTCGCCGGCCACAGTCTATCTCCGCAGAAGTCTGGCGAGGGCCTTCTCAACGCCGGTGTGATCGGCGGGCTGACGCCGCAGCCGACTGGCGCCCTCGATGACGACTTCGCGGGGCTGTACACCAAGAAGTGAGCACGGAGCGTTCGGGCGGCCGCGAAGCACAGGCCGACAAGCCTGTCGCTCGCGCGCCGGGTGGCACCAGGCTTTGGTCGCGCGGTTGCGCAGGTATATGTTACAGGATTACAGCGCCCGCCCATTTGGTGTGCGGTATAGTACAACTGTCGGATGTTGGAGTCTTTCGGTCACCTTTTCTTGCGCTTGCCCGCCTTGGGCGTGTTCGCCGTGACGATGCCCGCCTGGCGCTCGAGCTCCCTCTGTGCGGCCTCGCGCTTGGCGGACTTCTTGCGGATGCCCTGCAGCATGCGCAGCGGCATTTTCTGGCCTTTCTCCTTGCGCGCGCCCAACGCGAGCAACTTGCGCGTCTCATACTCCTTCTTTGCCTTGCCCTCGAGCTGCGACGCGCCCAGCTCGGTCACCTCCTTCTGCAGGGAGGCGAACTCGGCGCGGAAGGCTGCGGCCTCGCTCAGGGGCTGGCCGTCGACACCGAGGTTGGCCTTTGCCTTGCCCCCATCGGCCTTCGCCGCAGGCTGGAGCGCGCAATGCATGCCGTGTCAGCCGCGCGTGGCTCGAGAGAGAGTCTCCGCAACACTCGCTCAAGGCCGAGCGGCGCGCACGCCGGCGCCGGCGCCTCAAGCCTACCTTGCTGAAGATTGCGTCGATGTCCGATGACAGCAGCGCCTTGCGCTCCGCGCGTAGCTGCTCGGCGCTCATGTGACCCGCTCGTCGCTCACCCGCTCCGTCCCTCGCGTCGGCCTCGCCCAGCCTTTTGCGTTTGGCCGCCTTGGCCGCCTGGCGGGCGCGCGCAGGTGCGAGCGGGTCAGCTCATGCGTGGCGGCGCGTTGTGGGCCGAGCGCATCGTGCGTTGCAGCAGAGGCTATGCAATCGCGGGCAAGGGCAGGGGTGGGGGGAGGGAAGCCAGAGCGCGCGCACGCACCCTCCTCTCGGCGTCCTTGGCCTCCCTACGCCTCCGCTCCTCCTCCGCGCGCTCTTCGCGCTGCCGCCGCCGCGCCGCGGCGGCCGCCTCGTCCCGCCGCCGCTCCTCGGCGTCGTCGAACGACGCCATGAAGCTCTCGCCGAGCGCTGCGAGCACGTCCTCCGCGGAGCGACCCATCGCGACCGCCTCGCCGAGTGCGCCGCGGGCGCGCTCTGGCGCGCGAGCGCGCCAGCCCTTCCCCCCTCCCAGCCGCCGCCCACACAGCGCCAGCGAGGCCGCCCCCGGCCGCCGCCCAGGGACACGAGCGCGATACCAGTTACAGTACGAGCTGTCGAGAAGCCGCGCTGGCCGCGCTGTCCCTCAAAAATCCGATGTATCTGACGGTCGTCTCGCCCCGGCGCAGCGCACCGGTCTCGCGTGGTGGCGCTCTCGACCACGTATTTCATCCACTCCCGCGTCCGCGCGACGACATCGCGGGCTGGCCGGCTGGCCGTCGACGAAGAAGAAGATCGCGCGAAGCTCCCCGCATCGCCGGTGATCGTGATCGCGCCCGTATCAAAACGAAAGTGACGATGCTTTTTATACCAAAGTGATCGTCCGGAGAGCCGCGCCGAAACTGCACACCCCGTCATTTCTGATGGATGACTTACATTATCGATCGAACCACTCCGCCTTCCAAATGAGATATGGAAACTATATCAAAAAGGATGGCGCCGCCACCCCGCCGGGAAAATGCATGAAGTTTCGCCTCAGTGCGCTTTTGGCTGCCGCGCACCTTCGCCTTCGGTGGTGGCGCGCGGCGTGGCGCCGGGCGCCACAGCGCGCCCGCAGACCGCCCCCCCCCGTCGCAGCCATGATCAACGACGCCGGCGAGAACATCGACCTCTACATCCCGCGCAAGTGGTGCGTGCTCGCGCGCTGTGCGCGCCACGCGGCGATCGCGCGAGGCACGGCCACCGCACCCGAATGGGCGTTGGCGGCTGCGTGCTAGGGTTCCGCAGCAAGCGGCGCAGAGGGCGGGGGCGGCGGCTGCGCGCTTGCGCCTGGGGAGAGGGCGTGACGGCGGTCGAAGGACTCCGTCGGCCGCCGCTCGCTCCCCCACGAACCCGCCCTTGCGCGCCGTCTGCAGTCCTGTGGACGCGCCGCGGAGGGCAGCGCTGCGCGTCGCCTGCGGCGACTGCGAGCGCCCGCATCTGTGAGCGCATGCGTTTTGATGGGTTGGAGGCACCGGCCACCAGCAGGGGTCGGGAGGTGGCTGGCGCCGCGAGCGCGCGGGCGGGCGCGCACCTGCCCATGGAGCGGCCCGGGGCGTCGCGCTCGCCCAGAGTGCTCGTGGTGGGCGCGCGCGGGCGCTCGGTGGCGTTGCTTGGGACAGGAGGGCCTGTGGCGACTGCGATATGCTGGCGCCCCTAGCGATGATGTGCCGCTGACCGCCCGGCCGCCGCTCCCGCTGCTCGCAACCACGCTACAAACAGCTCGTGGACCAACAGGCTGATCACGGCCAAGGACCACGCCGCCGTGCAGCTTAACATCGCGCACCTGGACGAGTCCGGCGTGTACACCGGCGCGTGCACCACCTTTGCGATCGCTGGCAAGACCCGCTCCATGGGCGAGTCGGACAGCGCGCTCGACCACCTCTGGTCCAAGAAGAAGGGCGAGGTTGGGCAGCACTTCTGAGTGGCTACACATCGCGCATGCCCTCTCTGCGCCAGTAGGGAGGGGTAGCGCGCGCACTCAAACGCAGCTGCAGCGGGACTTGTAATGTTGATTGCCGGTGGCGACCGGTCTTTCCCCTCGTGAGGCACTCGCGCGCCTTGAGAAGGCGAAACGCGAGACCAGGCGCGAGGGGCGGCCGGCGCCTCCCCGAGTGCCACGCGCGCGCTGCCCTGACGGCGGCAGGTCCCAGGTGTGATTGCGCGGTATTACATCACCAAGGGTGCACGAGCGGAGGGCCTCGGCTGGCCGCCCGCGGGCATCTGCGCCAGGAATCGCGGGCGCTGGACAGGCGCGCCGCTGCCTTACAGGTGACCTGTCAGGCGAAGAATGAAGTCGTGTCGCCGCACCCGACCGTCTCGACGCCCAGCAGCGAGAGCACGCCCGTATTTATCACGCTCTCCGCGGCGTTTCTGTCGCCCGACTGGAGCAGCGCCGGCACGCCTGAGGAGCCACAGATCAGGCTCGACTTCGAAAATTCCTCCGCCTTGAGCTCCACCATCTTGCCATTGGCGGAGAGGCCTTTACAGAGCGCAGATTATGAGCGCGGGGAAGGTGTGCAGGAGTGTGTCAGCAGACTGGCGCGCACTCGGCGCGCAAAGACCCCCTCACGCACCACACAGCACGCGCGCATCGCGAGTGCGCGCGAGCTGTCGGCGACGCACCAATATTGCCAAATCCGGTGTAGTCCGCAGTCATCAGGATGACCCTGTCCCTGTTGATGTAGTGCGCGAAGCCGCGCCTGCTGGCGCCGCGCATCTCCGTACCCGTGAGTCCCTCGTTCTTGTACACGTAGTGCGAGCGCGGGTGGTCCAGGGCCATGTCAATGCCGCGCTGGATGGACTGGTACGGCTTGTCGGGCGTCCCCTCGCCAGTGAAGTCCGAGCCGGACACGGACACATACACGTCGCAGTAGAACACGCGCGCGTGCTCGCTCACGGCGGAATAGCTCACGCCGCCGTCATTGCTGACCTGCAGGTCCTTGAAAAAGCAGGGACGCTGCGTTGTGTATTGCCTGCCACCCGGCAGCGAACCGTCGCCCGGATGCGGGTCCTGCCTGGGCGCGATGCAGCGGATCTGCTCGGAGGTGTCGTAGTGCCCCGGGAACACCATCTCCACGTTGGTCAGATTGTCGCTGAGCTTGCAGAGGATGCCATCGGACGGCAGGAAGTTCTGGCCGCGCACGGTGAGCTCTGCGTTGCCTTCGAAGGGCACCCTGCTCGGATATGCGCCCTCGTTGCCCGACGTGGTCACCTCGAGCACATCTGGCCGCGCGCTTCCCACGTTGAAAACCCAGCTGTCGCCGACGGCGTGGCCGGTGGTCGCGCCGAAGCTCACCGTCACGCCGTAGGACAGCTCTTGCTCGCCGCCGGTGATGCCGACGCCCGATACGTACTCGACACTCGCCATATTGTCCAGGCGCCACTTGAAGGTGTCCGGAGTGCCCGCGGAGTCGATGACGACCTCGTACGCGTATCTGCCATCGCCAGCGAAGTTGCCGCCAGTCATGAGGTCGTCGAGCGCGTTGGCCCCGTGTTCGTCGTCCGGCGGATCCTCGACGTAGCCCTCGCCCCCGCCGTCGCCCGAGTCGTAGTAGCTGAACGTGACGTTGCCGTCGACATACTCGACGCCGTCGTTGGAGACGTACACGGTCACCTGCGTGCCGGCTGCGAGGCCGTCCTCGTCGTCGCCAGGCTCGGCCTCGGGCGACACGCACATGATCTTGCCGTAGTTGTCCCAGCGCGCGGAGACGGCCACGGAACCGAACTTGCATTTGAGGGCGCTGCCCGGCAGGAAGTTTGCGTCGCTGAGGCGCGTGCTGGTGTGCAGGACCGCGTTCTGTATGGTGACCTCCGTGCCCCCGACAGCAGGCCCCGTGGAGTTGTCGGTGAGCCACACCTCGTCGCTCGCGTCCTCGACGCCCATGGGCGCGTTCTCCGAGTAGTGGAAGGTGAGGTACGTCCCCTCCCTCTCCATGACGTTCGGAAACGCCGTGAAGATCGTGCCGTCGTTGGACACCGTCACGTGGGCCGGCAGCGCGCTATTGCGCGCGGGCGTGACACACGTGATGCGCCCGGCGTTGACATACGTCGCGGGCACCTCGTCAACCTCGCCAGACGAGTCAGAGAAGCGCACCGCGGCGCCGAGCGAGCGCACGAAGGGCCCGCCGCGGATGGTGATGCGCGTGCCCCCCACCGTGTGACCCTTGTCCGGGTACAGCAGCTGCAGCGCCGGCGCCTCTGCGAGCTGCGCCGCAACGAGCCGCACGGCGCTGCCCGCGGCCCGCGCCGCGCCTGGCGACGCCCCGCGCGCGCCGTGTGCCGCGCCGCGCCGCGGCCAACGCTCGAGCCGCAGCCGCTCTGACCTTTGAAATACAGCAACTCTCCCGTGGGTGATCGTTTGAACTTTGCCACCTGCGTGCCACCTGGCGCCGTGCGAGCTCAAGAAAAGAAAAAAAAGGAGAGTGGCCGGCCGCTCGCCCTTCCATCTGAAGTCGCGATTTTTTTTTAGATTTCCGATTTTTCGCCCATTTCTTCCAACTCGGCTCGAGGTTCCGCACGTCGCTCGCGTGCACACATGAGCTCGTTGGGATCATGGAAATGCCATGACCCAAAGTATATTAGGGTTGTATTTGGTAGGGTCCGTGTTGTGGAATAGATAAGGCGTTCTCGGCGGGCGTGCGCGGCCGCGGGCCCGCGAGGGCTTGCGGCGGGCGGCCACCGCCACACGAGAAGCCCGGACGGCTTGCGCCTGGCTGCGGCGAGCGGCGGTGACGGCGACGGCGGCGTGCACGCTGGCGCGGCGTTCCTGCACCTCTTCGTGGAGGCGCGCCCTCCTGGGAGGTCGCTCATCGAGACGGGGCGATTCAAGACCTTCCTGGACTGCAACCTGCACTGCCTCGAGGTCGAGCGCTACCACCCGGCCTACCTCGCGTCGGCGTCGCACGCGTCCGTGCTGCTCGAGGACGAGGACAAGAACGCGGCCGACCTGCAGCTGCCGTACTTCAATCTGAGCGTGTACGAGGAGAGCGGCAAGGCACCCACCTCGGGTGGCGTGGGCGCGCTCTTCGAGGCTCACCTCGACTTCGTAGAGGCGTGTGAGATTGCTCACCAGGACCAGGTGCACGTGCCGATGACGGCGACGGAGGTCGCGTCGGTCGGAACGAGCGGCGCAAGGGCGCTCGCGGAGTTCGACGGTCAGCCGACCGCCGAGGGCCAGATCACGGTGCTCGCACTGCTGCCCAAGGCGATGGACGATCAGTGGCAGCAGTGGAGCGGCGCGGACGCGTGCGCCGCCGTGGAGGGCCACAGCGGCGCGAGCCTGTACGCCGTCGCAGACGAGGACATCAACGGGGAGGGAGGTGCGTGCGTGCGATCACGCGCGCGCGCGCGCGGCTTGCAGCGATCCAGCTGCGGCGTACTGATGCCAACTGCGCCACGGATGCGCACATGCTGCGACGCGCGCGCTCGCAGACGACGTGCTCTGCCGCACGGTTCTCGTCGCCGAGTATGAGCAGGGCGCGCTCGACGACGACGCGGCGCTCAAGCTGCTGGATGACGTCAAGGCCGCCGCCGGACCTGACGCCACCGTTGGGCTCTACCAGCGCCGCCTGCGCGCCAAGCGTGGCGGCGTGCCCGTCGGGGCGGCAATCGCGCTGGTTGAGAAGGCCAGGGCCGACATGCGCGAGGACATGATGCAGAAGCTGCGCGACGCCACCAAATCGGGGGAGGGTGCCTCCGCGGGCGAGAGCTTTTTTTCCGACTTGTAACGTTGACGACGTGATTGGCTGCCCATGCCCCGTGAATTACATCGCAGACGCCGTGACGCCGATCACTCGCGCTCACCCACGAGCAGCGCGGCGGCCTTGACGATGTCTGCTACGCTCGCAGTCGTCTTGACTGCCTCAGTGCTCACGTGGCTGACGCACGCGGCGTGGCCGGCGTCGCGCAACGCACGAACGAGCTTGCTCACCGAGGGCGTGCCACGCAGGCCCTGCCCCTTGAGCACGTTTGTGACCTTGTAGTACGACGCAATATGCGCGATGCCCTCCACACACTCCTCCGCCATGCTGTCGATGAGCCTGGCGAGCCTGCGCTGATCGACGTCGCCGTCGGCCTTCGCCCAGCCGCAGTCAAGCGCGCGGCGGCGCAGCTCGGCGACGTGCGCTTCGTCGTGCATCGGTCCGAGCCACATCGGTCCAGACAATGTGAGCGCTCCTGCTGCGCCGCACGCGTTGCAGGTGCCCGTGTAACCCGCGCCGAGCGCATCCATGCCGACTTGCCCCGCCTCGCCGCAAGCACTGCAATGGGAGGCATAGCCCACCTCGCTCTCGCACGGCAGCGAGCCAGCACGTGTGCGTTCCACGCGAAGCATGACCCGCCACACTGGTCCGTGCGCAGCGTACAGCGAGAACAGCGGCCTCGCGCGCAGGCCTCGCGCAGCAGCCTCGCGAACGGCGTGCGCGGTGAGCGCGCGAAGCTGGTGCTCGTTCGCCGAAGGCACCGGCCGCGTAAAGCTGCCATACATCGCCCATGATCGCATCGTGCGGTGCCCGCCGGCTGCGAGACCATCTGTGGAAGTCACGTACAGCAGGCCGCCGTCGTGCCGCACACACTCGAGCGCAGCGCCCACGAACCGGCTGTCGCTGCCGAAACTGTCGACGTCAACGAGATCGAAATATGTGCCGGCGAGCGCGTGCGCGTGGCAAGCCTTGACGGCATCACCACAAGTCACGGTTGAGCGCCCTCCCTGTGGGTCGACGCTCGCAAGATTAGACGAGCACGCTGCCGCCGCTGCCTCCGAGGCGTCGTTCGCATGCACGTGCGCTGCTCCGCCGTGGACGAGGTACCTCGCGGCGCGCCCCCCACTACCCGCAAGCGCATCGAGCACAACTACGCCACAGCCGTCGGCGCTCGTGGTTTGGTGCGCCCCCGAGGCCCCCGCGACGGGCGGCGCTGGCACATCACCGCCCCCTTCGGCACGCGCGCTCGCACACCGCGCCGCGCGCGCCCTCTCGTCCGCGTGCATGCGCAGTGTCAATGCTGCGAGGTCACGGCCATACATGCTCTCGCGCCGGTAGAAGGCACCGGCGGTGTCGAATACGACGCCGCGCTCGTCCGCGGGGGCGGTCCCGGCGTCCTCGGCATCCATGACGGCCGAAGCTGCCGGCTGCGCTGCGCCACGCCGCCTCCAGGCGCGCGGGCCCGCCCGGGGCATGGCATTGCTGTCGCCGCGTGCCCAGTAAAAAGTCGCCACGGCGCCCGCAATGGTCGTCAGCGCAATGCCAACTATCACCTGGTTGGTCCACAGGTAACCGAACAGGTGGTACAGGAACATGTAGCGNCACGCCGTGCGCGCGCGTGCGCGCGCGCGCAACCGCCGCCGAGGCGGGCGCGTCTGCCGAGGAGGACACCGACGCGCTCATGGCCTCGCTCACGCGCATCAACGAGCACAACGCCGCAGTCGCGCGGCCGGCGCCGGCCGACGACTGCCGCACGCTGCTTGCGACGCAAAAGATGGGCGTGCTCAGCACCAACGCCTCGCAGGGCGGAGCGCTGGAGGGCTTCCCCGCGGGCGCCGTCGCGAGCTTCGCAGCGCAGGCGGACGGCCTGCCGGTGTTTGCGCTGAGCCGTCTGAGCGCGCACATGCGCGACCTGCGCGCCGACGGACGGTGCTCGCTGGTGGTGGCGGAGGATGGCGCCGAGGGCATGAACTCCGCGCGCGTGACGCTCATCGGCACCGTCGAAGAGGTCGCTGACGAGGAGGAGCAGGCCGCGTGCCGCGAGGCTTACCTCGCGCGCCACCCGGACGCGTTCTGGGTGGACTTCGGCGACTTCTCGTGGTTCAAAATGCGCAGCGTGGCCACCGTGCGGCTGGTTGGTGGGTTCGCCCGCGCGCACACCGTGAGCGCCGAGGCATACGCCGCGGCGAGTCCCGACCCGGTCTCGGCGTTCTCCGGCCCGGTGTGCGCACACATGAACGATGACCACACCGACTCGACGGCGGCCATCGTCGCGCGCGCCTCGGGCGTGAGCGTGGACGCCGCCAAGATGTTGGGCATCGACCGCCTGGGCATGGATGTGGAGTGCGAGCTCGGTGGCGAGCGCTTCAACGTGCGCTGCGCGTGGGAGAGCCCGGCGGAGAGCCGCGCGGACATCAAGGCCAGGATCGTGGAGCTCAGCAAGCTCGCCGCGACTGAGGCCGCGACTGAGGCGTAGGGCGGCGACCAGCTGTAGGTCGCCGGGGACGAGGAGGTGGGGAGCGTGCCGTGGGGACAGGACGGACCGGGGTGGGTGAGGAAGAGGATAGTCTGCCGCCAGCCGCGCGCCGGCGCTCGCGCCGGCCTCCGTGACCCTCGCGCGTGTTGCTGTGTATTCATAGTCTATTGTGTTACGCTCGGAGGGGTAGCGACGCGCGCGCGCCCCGCCGCCGCCGCCGCGCGCTCGCCCGCGCACAGGGAGAGCGACGCCACTCCCGCGCTCACGCACCCGACAGCGGCGTCGCTCACCGCCACGGCGCGGGCGTGGGCGCCTCCTCCGCCCCGCAACCACCGACCGGAGACCGGCCAGCTGGCTGGCTCGCCGGCGCGCCGAGGTGCTGTACCTGCCTGCATCGCTCGCCACGTGCGAGCGCGTGGCGCGCGCGCGCGCTGAAATTAAACCCTGATTTGAAATACCTAAATCGTCCTCTTTTCTAACCTCAACGAGGCGAGGGGTCGTTCTGGCCGGGGGCTCGGAGCTCTCCGCCGGCGCGCGTGGCCCGAAGGGGCACGGGTGCGCTGGCCGTGCGGCCGGCGGGGTGCCGGCCGCGCGGCCCTCGCGGGCGCCGTCACGGACGAGGGGGGGGGGGGGGGGGAGGGGGAAAGGTCACTCGCGCGCGCGCACGCGCGCGCGTGGAGGGGAGGGGAGGTCGCGCGAGAAGGGGAGGGGAGGAGAGGGACGGAATTGCCGCGAAGAGGCGTCGGCCGGCGCGCGGTCCGGGCCGGATCGGCAGGCGATGGTGTGCTCGGCGAAGGACGACGTGGTCGGATGGGAGGAAGATGAGGGCGACGATGGGCTGCGCGCGCTGCAGGCGGTGCTCGAGGGTACCCACGGCGCGGCCTCCGGCGCCGCGTCGCCGCGCACGTCATCGTCATCGCGGCAGTGCCTGGCCGAAAGTTGCGACGGCACTGGCGAAAAGCAGAAGATGACGCAGAGTCAAATCGATGCACCGTACGGCGTGGCTGGCCACGACTTCTTCATGCGCGGTGGGATCGTCGCCCCGAAGGTGCTCAAGGCACACGGCGTGGCGCAAAGTAGCTGGCGGCGCAATGGGTCGGCGACGACACTGCCTCAGGACAACGAGCGCACGCGGCGCTCGACGTCCGAAGTGAAGCGCGAGGAGAAGGTGCGCACGGTTGCGTGGACGCAAGCACGCGCACTGGCTGCGGCAAAGCAGCTGTGGAACGAGCGCGCGTCGGCACGTGCACATGGCAAGGGCGGTCGGCTGCTGAGACTGCCCATCGATGAGGCCACTGATGACCGATGGAGTCAGCCGCAGGGATTCTGCCGCAGTGAATGGGCGCCCTACTCGGACGCGCTGCAGGCGCTCGTGACGCGACACAGGCGCGAGACGGGTGGCAGCCACTTGGGGCTACCCAGCGTGGACGGCAAGCGCATCGGGACTCGCACTCGAGGTCGTCGCGGCGCCGCAGACGCGCACCAGGGTCGGGTTGACGATGGCGGTGACGATGAGAGAGGCAGCGGAGGATGCGATTCTCCAAATGTGTACGAGCGTACGGATGGTAGGACGGCGGCACGCGCGCATGCGCGTGCACTGCCGGCGCGACCGTCGACATCTCCGCCGCCTGGTCAGCGCCCACGCACCGCCGTCACCTCGGCGACACACACGCGCATGCCACGCCGCACAACACCCGCGTCAGAGGAGCGCGCGTGGAGCCTGCACTTTTCCCCAGCTGTGCAAGCTCCGACGGCACAGCCCACTGGTACGTCGGGATCACGGCGCGTGGCGGCCGGCGATGGGGTATTGTCTAGAAAGAGAGGGCGCGGTGGTGTGCGAGATGGTGGCTGCAGCAATGGTGCCTCCGTTGAGTCTTCAGGCGGTGCATCGTCGCCTCCTCAGCAGTCAAAGGCAAGCATCACGTTGGGCAGCGCTCCCATTGGTGCGGGTGTAATGACGCTGCCTGGCTTCGGTGCGACGCACACGCACCGTGCGGCTGCGGACGCCGAGCGGTGGTCGGCCGCTGAGCTTAGCAAGGGCCTTGGCATTTCGTGGCATCCCACCGCCGACACGCGCATGTGCGCGCAGGTGCGCACGTACGCCCAGGTGCGCAACGACAGGGCGGGTTCCATGGCGGGCGGCGGTAATACGCGCGCGCACCCGGGCATCGCCGGCAGGCACGCGCGTGGCCGCGCCGATGCGCGCACAGGCGCTGACGGTCAGCTTGGCATTCTAGTCGCCGGAGCAAAGATGGACCTGGTCACGCTGCCATTGTCCTTGCCGCGCTGGCGCACCCCGTCGCGGGTGCTGCCGCCGTCGCCCCGTCGGTCCCCGTCACCTCGCCGGCCCATCGGTGTGCACATTCCCTGCGAAGTGCTCATCGAGCAGCCTCTCTGATACGCGCCTAGAGCTGTCGCGAGGGCGAGACGAGGCTGTACACGCACATAATAAGCTTGTCTACATGATACAAGGACGCAACGCGCCGTCACTGAGCGTACACGCTTGGGGCATACGACGGCACGCCCCTTGGCGCGCGCGGACGCTGCGCCCCGAAGCCTTGCGGGAGCCGAGCTCACGCCAGCAGCTGGGCCGAGGCTGTGCGCCTGTCGCCGAGCATGAGGCGCTCCGCGCTGCCGCCGCAGCGCAGTGCCGCAAGGAACACGTAGCATGCGGCGGTCCAATTGCCCAGGACCATCATGGCGACGGTCCACGGCAGGCCGTAGAGCACGCCATCACGCAAGATAATCCAGCACGAGAACACTTGGAGCGATGTCGAGGGCAAGCGTGCGAGAGACAGAGAATGCCGGACGTCGTCAGCGCCTCGTGCAAACAGTGGCAAGGAGCAAAACCGAACACGCGCCTGCATTCGAGTGGGGCCGGGAAGGGGGTGGGGGGAGAGAGGGGCGGGCGCACGCACGTGAAAACCCTGTGTACAGGTCGACGAGGCTCACGACGCCCCACGGCATCTCGAGCAGCTGCTTGAGCTCCGCGCCCGCGTCGCCGACGACGAGCGCGCGCCCGATGACGGCCGTCATTGCGACGACTCCCACCGCGGCGCCTGCGGCGAGCGCACGCGCAGGCACCCGGGCGCCGCCGGGCGCAGCCATGGGCGAGGCGCCGCCTGCGAACGCGAGCCTGCGTCGCACGCGTGGGCCACCTATGGTGCCTCGCCGCGACGTGCGGCGCCCCGAGCGCCCCGCCCGCGCGCGCTCCGTCCCCTTCCGCTGCCCGGCCCGCGCCAAACGCGCCCCTACGCGCGACGCAGAGCGCGTGGGTGAGGGTGAAGGGGCGAGGAGGGGGGGGGGGGGGGGGGGC
>RQSC01000523.1:108017-128004 GCA_013416795.1 Prasinococcaceae sp. CCMP 1430
GGGGGGGGGGGGGGGGGGGGGGGGGGGGGGGGGGGGGGGGGGGGGGGGGGGGGGGGGGGGGGGGGGGGGGGGGGGGGGGGGGGGGGGGGGGTGGCGGACGCGCGTGCGCAGCGATGTCGGCGGAGGGATGGGACCCGCTCGAGGCGGCCGGCGCGCCGCCGCCGCAGGCGTCGTGGAGCGCGTGCGTCGAGCGGCTGCGCAACTCGTCGGTGCGCGACCACCGCGCGCTCGTGGCGGCCTTCGAGGCGGCGGGCGAGATTGTGGACGCGCAGGGGCTGCCGCGCTCGCCCACGGCGTACTTCGCCTGCCTCATGCAGTCGCTCGATGCGCAGGGCCGCGCGGGCGGCGACGCCGAGGCCGCCGCCGCCGCCGCGACGCTGCTCGCGGCGGTGCTGCCGGCGACGCCGCGCGCGGTGCTGCGCTCCAAGTGTGAGATGGCGCTCGGCGTGCTCGCGCGCGTTGAGGTTGCTCACGACGGCGCACAAGCGGTGCAGAAGGCCGTGCTCGGCTGCCGCCAGCACCTCTTCTCCGCGGCCGTCGGCGCCGACGGCGGCTGGGCGGCGACCGGCGCGTCGTTCGGCGCGATGCTGCGACGCTGCGTGGACGCGCGGCCCAAGGTGCGCAAGAGGGCGCTGGTGGCTGTGCAGGGAGGGCTGCGCGCGGCGCAGGGCACGCCCGCGCACCAGCACGCCTCTGAGGCCGTCGCGCGCCTCGTCGGCGAGGTTCTTCCCGGGGCGGCGCGCACCGACGATGCCGCGGCGGCGGTGGCCGCGGCCGCGCCCGACGGCGGCGTCAGCGAGGCGGAGCGCCGCGCGCGCGAGGCGCTGCAGCTCGTGAGCTCCCTGCGCTCGCTGGTGCCCCTGCTGGATGCGCGCGCGGCGTCCACCGTGGCGAATGCGCTCGCCGCGCTCCTCACTGCCTCGCGCGACCGCCAGCCCATGCTGCACAAGCTGGTGGTGGACGCGGCCGCGATGCTCTTCGCCGACCTGAGCTCCGACATGGGCGTGGCACCCGCCGAGGGGCTGCTGGGCGCGGTGCTCTCGTCGCCCATCAATGCGCGCAAGGACCCCGACGGCGCGGCGGCGCTCTGCCGCCTGACGGCCACCGCCATGCGCCGCATCGGCTCCCTGGACGGCTCGGCCGCCGCGCGCTTGCTGCCCCGCGCGCTGCACGCAGTGCTGCCCATGCTCGCCGAGCTCGACCACGAGGCGCTGGCGTTCGCGGCAACCGAGGCCACCGCGGACATGCTTCGCCACGTGAGCCCCGCCGCATGCGCGGCGGACCCGCCGCCGCAGGCTGGCGCGCCGGGCGCCGCGGGACCTCCGCGCACCGTCGGCGAGCGCTGCGCGGTCGCGCTGGAGAACATGCTCGGCGTGCGCCACAAGGACGCGTGGCCGCTGGTGCTCACCGCCCTCGCTGCGTTCGCCGAGGCGGTGGGCGCCGACCATCCGCAGCTGCTTGTGAGCGTGCTGGCCGCAGCCGCTGAGCTACACTCGGACAGCGCCGACCCGCTCGCAAAGGCGAACGACCTCGACCTTTTCGACGCGCAGCTCGGTGCGGCGCTCGGCGCCGCGCTGCGCGCCATGGGCGCTGCGCCCTTCCTTGCGACGCTGCCGCTGCAGATGGAGCTCGACCTGGACTCGCCGGACTCGCGCGCGTGGCTGCTGCCGCTCGTCATCGAGCACGCGAAGAAGGCCACGGGCTCGATCGGCTACTGGGTGCGCACGCTCCTGCCGGCCGCGCGGCAGCTCGAGGCGCGCGCCGACGCCTTCCACGCGGCGGGCGCGGGCCACGGGGTGGAGGCGCAGGCCGCGTACGCTGCGGTGGCGCAGCTGTGGGAGGTGCTCGCGTCAATGTGCTGCTCGCCCGACGACATCGCCACGTCCTTCCAGCTGGTGGCCAAGGACCTTGGCGCGGCGCTGCAGACCGACTCGGCCGAGCGCCGCTCAACGGCGGCGCGCGCGCTTCGCCGGCTGGCCTTTGGCGTGTCGGAGCGCCGCAAGGCCGCGCGCGAGGAGGGCGATGGCCAGGTGGTGGCGCGCGAGGATGCTGCCGCCGCGGCCATCGCGCGCTTCAGCCGCAACTTCCTGCCCATCCTCTTCAACCTCGCGTTGGCCGCCAAGCCCGAGGAGCGCGAGGAGCTGCTCGCCACCGTCGAAGCGATCGCGCTGGTGACGCCTGCGGATGCGCTGGACGGCTTCTTCAAGCAGGTGCTCCGCAAGCTGCTCGAGGCGACCGCCGAGGCCTCGGACGGCAACAAGAGTGCGGAGGAGAACAGCGCCGCCGCCACCCGTCAGGGCATTTTCGTCGAGCTGGCCATGTCGCTGTCCGAGGGGCTGCCAGCCGAGGCGACGGCCATGCTGCTGCGCGGCAGCCGGCCGCTGCTGAGCGCCCCGGCGGCGTCGGTGCAGAAGAAGGCGTACAAGTTGCTCGCGCGGCTGGCCGAGCGTAGGCCTGAGGTGGTCGCGGGCGCCCTCGACGAGACCGTGGCGGCCCTCGCCGACGGCCTGGGCGCGTGCGCCACCGCCGCGCGCCGCAACCGGCTACGCTGCCTGCGCCACGTCATCGCGCTGTTCGCACTCAAGCGCAGGGAGGCCATCGAGGCGGTGGAGGCCGGGCAGGGCGGTGGCGAGGGGAGCGACGGCGAGGACGGGGGCGACGGCGCGGGCGGCGCCACAGACCCGCTGCGCGCCGTGGCGCCGTTCGTGGGCGAAATCGTGCTGGGCGTCAAGGAGTCCAACCAGCGCACGCGCCTGGCGGCGTACGAGCTGTTGGTCGAGCTCGCGCGCCACATGGAGGAGGCCGGTGGCGATGAGCTGCTGCGGCGCTTCTTCATGATGGTCGTGGGCGCGCTGGCGGGCTCAACGCAGCACATGGTGGCCGCGGCGGTCGCGGCGCTCGCGCGGCTTCTCTTCGACTTTCCCGAGGCGCTGCTCGAGGCGGCGCCCGAGCTCATGTCGACTGTGCTGCTGCTGCTTCGCTCCAAGTCGCGGGAGATCGTCAAGAGCGTGCTGGGCTTCTGCAAGGTGCTCATCTCGAGATTGTCGCCCACCGAGATGACGCTGCTGCTGCCCGAGATGGCCGAGGGGCTCTTCGCTTGGTGCGACGACAGCAAGAACCAGTTCAAGATGAAGGTGCGCGTGCTGGTGGAGCGCCTCGTGCGCAAGTGCGGCTACGAGGCCGTGCAGGCGGCCATCCCCGAGCACCACGCGCGCCTGCTCGTGCACATCCGCAAGGAGAAGGCCAAGGAGGAGCGCAAGCGCCAGGCGCGCTCGGAAGTGCGCGCTGGCGACGATGCGAAGTCGGGGCGCACGACGCGCACCGCGATGACCGCGATGACGGCGCGCACTCTCGCCAGGGACTGGGCGGAGGACGATGTCTTCGGCGACGGCGGCTCGGACGAGGGCATGGGCGGCGCGAGCGACGAGGACATGGACGGCGGCAGGGGCGGCGGCGGAGGAGGCTACGCGAGATCTATGATGGCGCGCTCGCGCGCTCTGAGCAGCGTCGCTGCCGGTGCGCGTCGAAAGGTGGTGCTGCCCGACTCGGACTTCGACCTGCTGGGCGGTGGCGCCACGCGCGCGGCGCTTGCGGGTGCGGCGGCCCTCAAGGAGCGTCGCCTGGCACGGCGGCGCGCGCAAGGCGAGGACGACTTCGGCGTGGACAAGAAGTCTGGCCGCCTCGACTTCAGCGAGGTGGGCGGTAAGGGGCGCGCGGCGAAGCGCGGCCGCGATGTGGACTACGACGACGACGACGACGAGATGGAGGGGGACGAGGAGGGCGACGAGGGCGACGACGACGATGACACGCGCTCCAAGAAGCGCGCACGCGGTGGCAAGGCGCGCAGCGTGTCGGGCATGAGCATGGGCGGGCGCTCGGCGCGCACTGTCGGGGGTCGCTCGGCGCGCACGGCGGGGGGCAGGTCGGCCGGCGGCCGCAGCGCCAAGTCCAACCGCGCGGGCACCGGCCGCGAGTACGCCTCGGCCAGGGCGGGCGGTGACAAGCAGCTCGCCGCCGAGAAGCACGAGCCGTACGCCTACTGGACGCTGGATGCCGCGCTGCTCAACAAGAAGCGCGCGGGCAAGAAGGCGCAGGCAATGCGGCAGATGGCGAGCACGGGACGTCTGGGCGCCAACAAGGAGCAGAGAAACAAGGCCTCGCTCGGCAAGGGCACCCGCGCGCAGCGCAAGGCCAAGGCCAAGCACAGGGCGATGGAACGGGCAGGCGAGCGCTGACTGGTGCGACCGAGATACAGTAGTACGCTTTTCATTTAAATACGCAAGGCGCAGCAGCCCGTCTCTGTCTGTCGGCGCGGCTGCGCTCTTCGACTACGACACGTATAATGGTGCACTCTCCTTCTGCGCGACGAGCTAGAACATGCCCGGACCCCGTGTCGGCGTCGCGGTGGGTAGCGGCGGCGGGAAGCAGCCGAGCGCGCAGCACTGCGTGCCCTGGATGGTGCCCGCGTCGAGGCACTTCACCCCCCCGGTGCCGTCGCCCTTGAGCGCTGGACGCTCGCCGTCCGGGCACTGCCCCGGCCACGATGACTCGATCCAGTAGTAGTCGTTGGGGTCGCACAACCCGTGGCCCGGCTCGAGCTCCGAGGCGTAGCCGAACTGCTCTCGGGTGCAGAGCGCCGCGCCCACCGACGCGCACATGGCCGCGGAGTTCACGTAGTTGGTGTTGGTGCACACGCCCGGCAGCCAGCCGCCCGCGCGGGAGGTGCACACGCCGTCCGCGTTGTCCAGGGGGTCGGTCCAGTTCTTGGCCGCGTCGAAGATCTTCACCGACTCGGCGATCTCCTCGCAGCACTGCACGAAGCGCGTGGGCGCCGCCGTGGGCATTGCCGTGGGCGCTGCGGTGGGCGCTGGCGTGGGGCACGTCGCGGACGCGCAGCACGCGACGGCGCCGAGGAAGGCGTCGCGCGTGCACTCGAAGGTGCCCGAGGCCGGATTGTACGCGATGTGCTCCTTGTCCCCGCAGCGGCCGGTCTGCAGATTCCACTGCTCGCGCGTCCACAGCATCGCGTTGCTGAAGTCGCAGCCCGTGCCCTCGGTGGCGGGCAGCTCGGCCGCGCTGCACAGGTCGGCGTTGACGGTCTGGCACATGGCTTGCGCGGTGTGGAAGGTGGTTGCCTTCACGCACTGGTCGGCGAACCAGCCGCCCTTGGTGGCGCCGCACACGCCGGGCACGCCGTTTTTGCCAGTCTCGCCCCAGCACTGGCCTCCGAGGACGGGATCGCACTCGCCGAGCCAGCGCTGCAGGTTGGGGCAGCAGCCGATCTCGGGGGGCATGCCGGCCTGCATCTCCGTGGTCGGCGCCTTGGTGGGCGAGGCGGTCGGCGCTGTCGTAGGGGCGATCGGCCTGGGGACGATAGGATCGGTGAGCACGATGAAGGAGTCGAACTGGCCCAGCGCAGAGTTCGGGTCGCCGCCCGCCGCAAGCTGCAGGGCCGACTGGATGATCGCTTGCGTCGCAGGCGTGGTGCCCGGCGGGGCAAGGACGGTGTACGTGAGCTGGGTAGTTTCAATGCCTTCGTTGAGGAATGTTGAGCAGCTGAGATGCGAAGCGCGAGGTCAAAGTCGCGTGCGTTGGCGGAGCGACGGACCGGCCAACGAGTGAAAAGCGCGCGTGTGGGGGTGGGGGGAATGCGCGGAGGGCGATGGGGATGCGCGCGGCATGCAATGAGGTCAGCGCGCAATCTCGAGCACGTGGTCGTCAGGTCTCCGCTTTCGCGGCCTATCGCGCGCTTGGGCACGCATGCGCCCGTCATGAAGCATTCGCGGTCGGTCACGAGCCTCCGCGCGCCACCAACGCAGCACCGCCAGTTGTGCATCTGCGAGGGCACACCACCAAACGCCTCCGCCGCCGCGCGCACTTTCACAGCCCCGCACTCACCTCACGTCCACGAACGCAATGGGCGTGGGAGAGCCTTGAACGGCGTACACTGTGTTCTCGTAGATACTGAGGATCTGCAGCTCCAGGAGGGGGCAGCTCGGATTGACCTGCGCAGCGACCACGCTCGCGGGTCCATTCTGCTGCTGCTGCTGACCGGTGAACTCGTCCTTGGAGATGGGGACGATCGGCAGTGGGAGGGGCACCGCGCCTGGCGGTGCAGTGACATCCAGGGGCGGCCCAACGAGACCAGCGACGCGCGTCACGGACGCGCTGAACGCCACCGACATTGCCGCGGCCGTCGCTACCACGCTGGCGGCGCCCGCCACCCGCCGCATGGCGCCGCGCTCGGCGGCGCGCCCCCGCGCGCCCATGCCCATGGCGGCGGCGAAGGATTCCGCCATCAGTATTCATATCTTTCCCCTTTCGGATACGCCCTCGCGTCCGCTCCCGCCCCGCGCGCGCCCGCGAGGCGACGCCGCCAATTCCCCGGCGAGCGGAGCTCCCGAGGCCGCGCGCGCGCGCGCGCGCGCGGCCGCGCGCGCGCGCGCTCGAATTCACCCCCCATCAAAACGCACGCGGGGCGCGCCGCGCCGCGGACAGAGCCGTTACGACCCCTATCGGCATCCCGCCATCGCTATCGATGCGCGTAAATGCGACGCAATGTGGTGCGATATAATATTATATCAATCAATGTCTGATGCGGCGCGATGCCATTTGATCCCCACCGAAAGCTTCATAAAAATCGCATCGTCTGGCAATGCCTGGTCACGACATTGATATGGTATTGTACAGTGTACGTTTGCGCACAACACGGCTAGGCCTGTGTCGCGTCATCAGGTCAGGCAGCATCAGCAGGCGCCAATCCGTTGGAAGTCTATAGTGGACTACGAACTCGTGTCATTTGATGGCGTTCGGGGAGGGGTCAGGTTTCAGGCAGGCGGCAGCGCGCGCCCAACGGCTGGGCGTGGCCCCGCAACCCCACTGGCACACGCGACGTCAGTCGACGGTTGGGCGGAGGTGACGAGGTAACAACGCCGCGCTGCCGGCGGGAGCGCGCGCGCGCCGCCTCGGGCGCGCCGCCGAGAGGCGCGGCGGTGCGGCGCGGTCGCCGCGGGCCTGGGGGTTGCGGCGGTGGTGGGGGGGGCGCTGCTGTGGTGGACGTCCTCGTACGAGGCGTCGTCCGCGGGCGTCCGCGCGGCGTTCGACGAGCGCGCGCGCGCCTACCGCTCGGTCTACGTCGAGCGCTTCGAGCGGACGCGCTGGCTGCTGCGCGTCGGTGAGGGCGGCGAGACGGAGCTCGATAAGGTGGAGGAAGACGAGGCTGACCGCTTTCTCCAGGGCAGCCTGCACTCGGGCGCGCGAGGGGGCGACGTGGACTCGGCCAGCGTGCGCTTCGCGACGGGCGACGCCGCGCTGCGGGGCGGCGCGGGGCGATGCTGGGCGCGCGTCAGTGCTGTGTGCTGCCCGCACGCCAAAAAGGTACCGCAGGGCAGGACAGGCCTTTTGGAGGCACCGTGTGTGTGGTGGTGGTGGGCGCGTGAGAGAGGCGGCGCGCCCGGCCGCGCGTGCGCCAGCATGTTGCCGCCTCCCAGCTCGGACGAGTTTGCGGACCTGCGGTCGGCGCTGAGCGGAGACGCCGCGCTGGTGGTGCGTCCCCCCGCCTCCGCCGCCGCCGATCAGCAGGCCGAGGCGTACGAGCGCGCCCTGTGGGGCGCCAAGTGGGATGTGGCGCAGCTGAAGCGCCGAAGCTCGGGCTGGTCGCGGGAGGCCAACGGGACCAACACATGGAACGTCGACGGCTTGGAGGAGCGCATGCCGGCGGCCATCGCCTCGCCCGCGAGCGCGCGGGACGTCGCCGAGTGCGTGCTCTACGCCGCGGCCAGGCGCTCCGAGGGCCAAAGGCTGTGCGTGGCGGGCGGGCGCTTCTCGCAGCTCTCGCTCGCCGAGGGCGCGCTGTGCATCGACCTGTCGCGCATGCGAAGCGCTCGCTGTGACGCCACAACCGGCACCGTCGTCGCACAGGGTGGGTGTCTTGTGGGCGACGTGATGAGCGCGTGCCAGCCGCACGCGCTTGCGGTGCCGCTCGGCGCGCACCCAGGCACGGGCATCGGCGGGCTGGTGCTGCAGGGCGGGCACGGCTGGCTGGAACGAAGCGCCGGGCTCGCGGTGGATGCGCTGCTCTCGGCACAAGTCGTGCTCGCGTCGGGAGACATCATGCGCGCCAGTGCCGACGAGAACGCGGATCTGTTCTGGGCCATCCGAGGCGGCGGCGGCGGCTTCGGCGTCGTCACCGAGTTCGTCTTTCGGGCCGCGCCCGTCGGCGAGGCCGGTCAGGTACAGCGCATAACGAAGGTGTACGTCCCGCTCAAGGCCTTCTCGGCCCTCCGATTCCAGCCGTCGCGACTCGAATGCCTGCGCAACTTCCGCGACGCATGCATCGCGGTGGATGGCGTCGACGAGCTCGCAATGGAGGCGGTCGTACTCGTCGGGGGGCCGACGATCGCGAGCATGGTGAGCTTCAGCAGCAGCCTCGCACGGGGCGAGGCCGCGCTCAAGGAGCACGGGCGGGCATTCCAAAAGCTACGGGCGGTCGCCAACGCGCTCAAGCCTTGCTCGTATCACGACGGGCTCATGTACGACGTATTCAGCCCTTCGATGGAGGCGAACCTCCAGAGCAGGTATTACCGCACCGGCAGCCTGCACGAGGACCTGCCCGACGCAGCTCTGAAGGCCATCTCTGACGCCACCTCGGGCAAGCAGCCGTGCTCCAAGGGCACTCAAGTGCTCATCACGCTGCTGGGGGGCAAGGCCAAGCGGTGCGTCGTCGGGACGCGCGCGCCATGGCATCGCCCATCCCTCGAATCTCAATGGCGAGGGCGACGCTCCAGCCGCTGAAGGCACCCACTGACCGACGCCCGCCCGCGCGCGTGCGCTCACGACTCACTCGCTCACGTGCAGCGTTCCCGATCACGCCACGGCGTACGCGCACCGGCGTGCGATGTTCTGGGTGACCATCACGACGTACCTCCCGCCGCCCAAGGCCGGCAAGGGCAAGCGCACAGACGCCATCCGATGGGCAGAAGACCTGCGTGCCAAGCTCGCGCCGCACGCCATGCATGAAAGCACCAGCAGCGGCCCGCACTCCGGGCTGGCGCTGCCGCCACCACGTGGCCACCACGCGGAGAGGCTGCGGGACTTGAAGGCGCGCCTGGACCCCGCGAACGTCTTCAGCTCGGTGCAGCCCATCGCGTGAGCTCGCGCGCGCACCGCCGCCAGGGGCAGAGCGCGGGGCGTGAGCATATGCATAGTGGGACTAGTGATGCGCGTCGCAGACGCTTCTATTGTACAGTACGGAGACGAGCGACGCGACCTCGAGCTACGCGGCGCGACGCGCTCATAGCATGGCGGGCGTCGCATTCGTGGTAGCTCGCGCTCGGCTGCCCCCCTGCGCTCGCCGCTTGGCTGGTGTCGCCCCCGCCTCGGCGCGGCGCAGCATCTCCGCGACGGCGCGGTTGCCACGGCGGTCCGCCCATCCTGCGGGTGTCATGGCCAGGTCGTGGGGTACGTCCGGCTGACGCAGCCTGCTGCACTCGCGAGCGTCCGCGCCCGCGCGCAGCAGCAGAGCGGTCATGGTCTCGTTGCCGCGGTAGGCGGCCTCTGCGAGCGGAGTCGCGCCGCACTCTGAGTCGCGCGTGCCAGGCGCCGCGCCCCACCTGCGCACGAGTTCAGCGGCACACCGCGCGGCACCCACGCGCGCCGCGAGCGAGAGGGCGCAGAAAGGGACCGCCTCGCCGACGGCATTGATGTCGAAGGCGTCCTCACCGACGCGCTTGCGCCAGGATCGCAGGAGCTTGTTCATGGCACAGACATCGTTCGAGGCCACAGGCCCTCGCGCCCAGCCGGAGAGTCCAGTGCGCGTGCGAAGCAAAGCACCGAGGTGCAGGTCCGCCGCGGCAGACAGCGCTTCGAGCCGGCGCACCGCCGCGACCCCGACGAGTGACGCGGGCGATCTCCTCGGGGCGCGCGGCACAGCGCCGCGCAGGCCGAGCGCTTCGGCGGCGGCGCGTGCGTGCTCAAGCCGGCCGCGGGGACGCGCTGCGAAGGCGTGACGCGCGTCACGCCCTCCGAGTGGGACCTGGGGTGCGCGGCGCGCGCGCGCGCGCTGCTCGCAGAGGGAGACGTGCTCGCGCAGCCGCTCCTGCCGCCCGTGCGCGTCGGTGGGTCGACGTGGGGGGAGGTCAACGTCGTGGTCGCGGACGGCGAGGTCGTGCACGCCGTGCACAAGCATCCCGCGCGCTGGGGCTGGCACGCCGCCGGGTGCCCGTGCGCGGAGCTCGCGCCAGGCGACGAGGAGCTCGCGCGCATGGAGTGCACGTGCGGCGGTGTGGCGGCCGCCGTCGCGACGGCGACGGCGGGCGGACAGATGCCAGAGCCGCTCAACGCCCCCGCGGGCTGCGACGTGGTGCCGCTGCGCCTCCCGCTGCCGCATCCACTGCAGCGCGCGGCCGAGGCTGCTGCCGCCGCGCTCGCGGGACCGTGTGGCGATGTGCGTGGCGGGTGCGCCCGCGATGACGGCGCGGAGCAGGAGCACGAGCGCGCAGCCAGGAGCTCGCCCTGCCTGTGCCGCGTGGACTTCCTGCCGAGCGTTGAAGCGGGCGTGCTGCGGTGGCTCGTCTCTGAGATCGAGGGCCAGTGGGCTGAGTACTTCCTGCGCGCGGCGCCCGCGCGTGGGGCCGCCGTCGCTGCCGCGCTCGCGCGGCGCTGCAGCGCAGGAGCGGGGGCGGCCTGAATGATATGGTGCATAGTATGTAACAGTAGCTTGCATGAATGCCGCCGTGCTGCCATGCCAGCCGCGGGGGCCGCTCACCTCGAGCGCCGCGGCGGTGGCGGCTCGAAGGTGACGGGCGGGCCGCCATACGGTCGCGCGGGCGCGGACATGGCGCGCAGCGTCGGGTGCAGGGCAGGGGTTCCGACGAAGGCGTTCGGCAGCGGGTGCGCGCGGAGGGGTCCCGACGCCGGCCGCCCCTTGCCGTTGTACACGTGGTGTCCGTGCGCGAACGCGTGCGCGCCATGCTTGGCATAGTGACTCTTCGGCTTCGGACGCGGCGGTGACTCCTCACAGTTGTAGGCATGCCCGATGCCGAGATCTCCGGCGATGCGCCGCACGCCCTCGCGTACAATTTTGGCGTGGGGGTCGAGATCGGGCGGAAGCTGCGGCACCGAGTACGGCCTCGTCTCGCCCTTGCCGCCGCGCTTGCGCCTGTCTGCCTGCAGGCGAAAGGCGGCGCGGCACAGAAGAAAGCGCATGATGAGCCTGAAAGCATGCGGATCGGCGGCGAAGCGCGCCCAGACGCCCGTCATGCCGTTCCTCGCATTCTTCTGTAGGACTTTCTCCCAGCTGTCGAAGATGCGCTCCATGGTGACGCTCGCCGCGGCGCACTGCTGCGCGCTCGGTGCGCGAGCGCCAGCCAGCGCGACCATCGCGTGCAAGGGCCCCGACAGGAAAAGCGTGAAGAGCCCGCCGCGGTTGTCGGGGTGATCGCCCTCGCTGCCCCACTGCCTGTTTGCCAGCCCGGCGGGCGACACGAGCACGCCCACGGGCCCCCCGCGCGCGACACCGCCGAGCGCCGCGAAGCCCTGAACGCGATCCGAGTCAACCACCACCAGCATGGGCTTGCGCGTGAAGGGGAGCAGGTCCGAGGGGAAGAGCTGCCTACTCTCGTCCTTGGACAGCCCGACGCCCGCGTGCTGGTACGCGCGCGCGCCGGCGTCCTTCTGCTGCCCGCCCGCGTCCTCGGACCCGTCGCCGCTTTCGCAGAGCGCGCCGTCGTCGCCCGGGAGCAGGCGCTCGGGGGGGCGCTCGGGCCGCGGCAGTCCCGGCGCGCTGACGTAAAAGATGAGCGCCGACTCCGGCGGCAGCTCGTCGACGGCGCTGGAAAGCACCTGCAGCAGCTGCGTGGCGCGCGGGCAGAACATCAAGTACTTGGCCGGGTTGATCAGCGCGAGCCCCTGGCGGGCTGGGCGCGCACCGTGGTCCGCGCCGCCCGGGGCACGCGCGTCGGCCGCGCCGCCCACCTCCACGGGGGCGCGGCGCGCGGCGCGCGCGGCGCGCGCGGCGAGTGCCGTGCTCGGGAGGCGCTGCTGCTGCAATTCTGGTCATCATCAAGGGATTTACGAGGGCTCGCCCTGTGCGTCGTAGACGCGCGCCCGAAGCGGCACGCTCGCTGCGAGCGTCGCGACCGCCCGCGCTCGCCAGACGTCCTCCGGCTCACACTGGGGCGCGGGAGATGCGCTCGCTTCGGCCGTCGCTGCTGTCGCCGCCGCTGCCGCCGCGCGGCGAACGAGAGCGAGCAGCGCCTCGCCGTTGGCCTCGCGCGCCGCGAGCAGCTCCGCCAGGTGCTCCTGCCTCTCCTCCTCGTCGCGGCCTTCCTCCCGCTCCTGCGCCTTGGAAGTCGCGCTCGGACTTGAGGGCGCCGAACGCCCGCCGCGAGTGCTGCCGTCGTCGAGCTCTGCGCTACCACCGTCCGCCTGGCGGGCCAGCGCGAGCGCAGCCCTGCCGGCCTCGAGCTGTGCACGCGCCTGGGCGTGCGCCACGCTGGGCACAGCCTCGCAGCCTCTGCTCGCGCGGCTTGCTTCGAGCGCAGCCTCGCGCGCCTCCCATCGCTCGCGACCCTCACGGATGCACTCGGCGACGATCGTTGCACCGCTGGGGAGGGGCGCCGCCTGCGCGCGGCGCCTCTCCTCCGCGGCTGCGCGCACAGCGAGCGCCAAGCGGCGCCGGCCTTGTGCCTGCGCGTGCTCCTTCCTCCGCACGGCGACCTTGTCCGACACAGAGAGGCGCGACGCCAAGTATTGTGTCAGCGAGTGTGGACGTGTTGCCATGCGGCATTTGGCATGCGTGGGCACGTGGTAGCTTGCGCGAGAAGGAATGGCCGCGCGCGCGGTTCTACACTCACCTCCTGCGCGTACTTGCGCAGCTCAGCGTCCATCTTCCGTGCCTCCGCCGCTTGCTTCGCGGACGCCGCAACGCACTGCAAGCGCGCGACGAGCGTCGGCGGTGCGCACACGACGCGAGAGGGTGCGCGCGGGTCGCGGCAAGAACGGCGCTTGAGCACCTGTGCGAGCGTGTTCCGCGCATGCGGCGAGGTCGGCGGGGCGCGCGATGCGTACGCCTGTCGCTGAGGGGCGGGGGTGCGCAGCAGCCGGCACAGAGCCGCCGTGCCCTCTTGGGCCGCGCCCTCCGCGCCCCCGCTCTCCAAGTCCGAGTCGCTGCTGTAAATCGAGGACGCCCTCTCTCGCGCGCCGCTCAGCCCTCCGGCTCCCATCTCACGCGGCGATGGCGACGACGAGCGCGTGCGCGGGGGCGCGCCCGGCGAGCGTCGCGCAGGATAGCCGCTGCTGCGGGTGCTCGGTGGCGCGCTCGCAACGTCAGAGTCCGTCTCGAAGCTCTCGCTGGAGTCAGAAAGCACAAAGGATGCGTCCTCGTCGTGGGTGGCGGCAGCGTTGGCCTCCGCTCGGCTCACTCGAGCGTGCGCCTGCGGCAGGCGGGCGGTCTGCGCGCGCGCTCGCGGCGGCTGCTGCAGCGGCAGAGGCGGCAGTGCGCGCCGCGGCTGCGGCTCGTTGCGGGGCGTGGCGCCACCGGAGCGCACGCCGCCGTCCGGCTCGATCTCGAAGCTGCCGACCGTGTCCGCGTACGACGACTCGCTGCCGGAGCTACCATCGGTGTCGATTTCGCTCGCGGGCGCCGACATAGCGCAATTGCGTGCGCGCGAGCGAGGGAGAGTCAACCGCGGGCGCCCGCCCGCGCCCGCGCCAACAACGCCCGCGACCCCTCCCCCCCTTCTTCCCCACGCCGCCCCGCTCGCGCCCGCCTCGCGCAGCGCCGAAGCCAATCGCGGCCCTGACTGTCGAAATCTCGCTCCCAAACCCTTCGCCGCGCCACCCCGCCCCCACCCCTTCACCCCCCTCGCGCACGCTGTGGCGGGCGGCGGCGGCGGCGATGGCGCTCGCTCGCTCCCTCGCTCTCGCGCGGTCGTCGCGCGGGGGAACCGACCCCGCAAACCGCCGGTCGAAATGCGCAAAAATGCGCACAACGCGCGCCCATCCGCAATACGAATCACCATAGGTGCCTCCCAACAACACGAGCAAAAAACGCTCCCCAAATTTGCCAAGGCGTCGTTTGTGTTTGTTGTTTGCCGAATTCCGATCACTGACGTCGATCGCTGACGCCTAACGGCCGCATAGGAAGGGAGTGGGGCGCGCGGCGAAAACCTCGATACCAGTTTTTTGGGGGTTGGTTGGAGTTCGAGCCCGCGCGGGTGGTGCGGCGCGCAGGAGACAGCTGCCCGCGAGCTAGGGCTGGTGTGCCACACGCCGCGCGCGGGGAGGCGTGTGGGGGGGGAGGAGGAGGCGGTCGGGGGGCTTGCGAGGACGCGGTCGCGGTGCCGCCGCGTGGGGGCCGCGCGGGGTGACCCCCCCCACACACACACCACACACACAAGTGCGTGCGGCGCACGTTGTGGCGGCGGCGGCGGCGCGGGGCTCTCTCGCGCCCGGGCCGCAGCGGCGCGCGCGATGGACGGCGGCGGCAGCGCCGTGCCCTCGGCGTCAGATGCCCGGAACGGCGCGCCCGCCGGCGCGGAAGGGCACGCGCCGGGATCGCATGCGCCGCCACCAACGGAGCTCGGACACATCCCTGGCGCCCAGCCAGATGACGCGACGCGCTTCGTGTCGTCGCTCAAGGCCTTCCTGCTCGAGACGCAGGGCGTGATTCTCTTCGGCACAGCCGGCTGGGAGCAGCCCTGCGTCGGCCCAGCGAGGGACGTGCTCAGCCTCACGCAGCTCTACCGGTTCGTCGCGCTGCGCGGCGGCGCTGGCGCGGCCGCACAGGCCACCTTCGATTGGCGGAGCATTGCGGCGCAACTCAACTTCCCGCCAGAGGCGGCACCGGCCATCAAGCTCACCTACACGCAATTCCTGTCGGCGTACATGAGGCGCTACCTCGCGCCTCTGCACATGGTAGCCGCGCCGGGCGCCGCCGGCCGTGCGCCCGGTGCCGCAGCTCCGAAGCGTGAGAGGAGCCAGGTCACGGGGAAGCGATCGTCGGCGACGGCCGGCCTGCCCGCCGTGCGCGTGCCAGACGGCGCTGCCGGGCCGAAAATGGAGAGTGGCGCCGCCGGTAACTCCAACAACGGGACGAAGGAGCCGCCGACCGAGCTCGAGCTCGCGAAGATGCGCAAGCTCCTCGGGGATATGACGCCTTCGCTCGACCCATCGATTTACGCGTCGGCGGACGTCGAAACCGCGCAGGGGGGCATGGGCCTGCTGCAGTCGCTCGTGTGCGGCGTTGCTGCGGAGCGCGCGTGGGCGCTCAACGCACTCATGGCGGCGTCGAGCGCCAGGGAGGCCGGGCTCGCGCCGGAGCGCATGCCCTTGCTGCTTCGGGGGCTCGTGTCCGTGCTGAAGGCATGGCTTTCGAGGACTCACCCGTCGATGCCCCTCAAACTGCCGCGATGGCTGGTGGAGGGACTGCCAGAGCACTGCCCTCGACCCAAGCACGTGGACGAGGCTCTCGCAAACATCGCCGGTGCGCCAGACGAGATCCTCGGGGAGCTTCGCAATTCGCGGCTGCTCGGCGATCCCTCGTTCTGGCCGGAGGCGTGCCATGCGCTCGCCGATGACCCTGACGGCCTGACGTCAGCGAGGCACGCCGCCGCCGCGGCCGTCATCCTCTCAAACTGTGCTCTGAGCAAGGAGGGCGCGACGTGCATGGTCAAGGATATCCAGACGCTGTCGCATTTAGCCGCCTGCGTCGAGGTTGCGCGCTGGCGGTGCAGTGCGCCCGGCAGCACAGGCAGAGGGGCCGACGGCGGCGGCACCACCACAGGGGTGCCTGTGCCCGAGGAGGAGGACATATTCAGCGCGTGCGCGACGGCGCTTTGCAGGCTTGGGGGGCTGATTGATCTCGGCAGGCCAGACATGCTGCGCTGTGTGTCTGAGTCGGCAGACGCCATCAAGGAGGGCGTTGCGATCTCTTCGCGCGTCCTCGATGTGATGGTTCGGCAGTGTCTGGACGCCAGCGCTCCGCCGTCCTTGCAGGCGCAGGCGCTGCGCGCGCTCGCGCGGACGGCCACGCCCGACATGATCGACAGGGAGGCCGAGCTGGAGGTGGAGGCGGAGCCCCCCATTGATCGACACGCGACTGGCGCGGCAGCAGCGTCAAAGGTGGCCGCTGAGGCCAGGCGGGCGGCCGCGCACGCGCTGAATCCTGGCATGGACGAGCCACTGGCGCGCATGTGCCAGAACAACAGCGAGGTCATGGTGACTCTCGCGCCGAGCTTGGTCAGTCGATCTGTCGAGCTTGCGCGATGGGCGCTCGCACAGCCAGGTGGCAGTGCTCAGGACGCCGCAGACGTGATCAGCGGCGTCGCGCAACTGCTCCGCGCGCTGTGCGATGTCGGTCCCTCAGGTAGGAAGGCAGTGGCTGGCTGCGCTGCTGCCGTGCGTTGCCTCGCGCAGCTGCTCGCCTCGCCGTTGTCAAGCGCGTACGCACGCCTCGACGCGGCGCACGCGCTCGATCGCGTGGCGGCATCGGGCGCCGCTCTCGCGGCGCTGCGGGCTGTGGAAGACGAGCTCGCGCAGGCTGCGGCCTATGCCAGTCCCGCGCTGGCGCACCCGCTGGGGCGCGTGCTGATCGCCGTAGCACATCCTCACTAATGATTTGCGATTGGTGTAATTACAGTTGGTTGCGTTTGTTGCCCTACCCCACTCAGCTGATGCTGGGCGCGGGCTATCGCTCACCGAGGTCGCCGGTGGCCACGACGGTCGCCGCGTCAGAGAGATGTTTGACGAAGCCACCTTGCTCCTTCACGGCCTTGAGCTGATCACCGACCAGTGGCTCGCGCTCAAGCTTCAAGCAGACGACGCTTATGTCATCGGGCTTGTGCTGCTCTCGGCGACGCAACGTTGCAACGTAGCTCAGCCGCCGGGCGGCGCGCGAGCACGACTTGGCTCTGCGCTGTCTCGCCATGACTTCGTGGTCTTCCAGCATATCCCAGAGCCCGTCAGACGCGACAGTCACCAACATGCGAGTCGTTGCGGGGGCGAGCGTGTTCAGGTCGAAGCGGGATATGTATGGCTTTGCGTTCACCGCGGGGTGTGCCTTCCCGTCGCCCAGCGAGCGGCTAACCGCCAGTCCCCCAGGCCATGCTCGCAGAGGCCCGACTTCCACACCCGACGAGCGCTCGCGCAGGCGTGACACCTTGGCGCCTCCCAACCGCAACCGCCTCACCTCTGAGGGACTGTCGTCAAGGCGGTGGTCCACAGTCAGCCTGAACGTGTGCTCGCGCCTTTGAAACAAATTGATGCCCAGCACCCCGCACGACATCGGCATCTCAACTCCCCCTTCGGGCAACCCGATGACGCCGCGCGAGTCACCCACGTTGGCAGTGGTGATAATGCCATCGCGGATGACCATAGCAGTGGCAGTGCAGCCCGCGCGCGTCTGACTCTCCTTGGTCAGCGCATCTATCTCCGCCATTGCCTTCGACAGGGCCTTGGGGAGCGCCTCGCTCATTCCGCGGCGCTTGCGCAGCCGCGTCGACAGCGCCGACAGCAGTGCCCAGGGAAACCGCTCGCGTGCAAGCTCGGCCGCCTCGAACCCAGCATGGCCGTCGAACACGCATACCAGCGTGGCATTGCCCAGTTCACCCGCGCGCCACTGCGAATCGGACATAGCGCCCTCGCCATTCCCCCCTCCGTCGGGTGACGGCAGCACAAGGACGCGGTCTTCTCCCTTCGCAGTGACCGTGGCCGCCTTCACCTCAACGTTCCAGTCCTTGCGCTCGTCCAGGAAGCGCACCCTCGTCCTGGAGGCACTAGTGCGCCGCTTGCCTTCGGGGACCACGCCGCACAGGCAGTGTTTCAGCCACTTCCACTGCGCGCGCATGACGACGTAGGCGTGCTCCAACTGGTGGGAGAGCTCATCGGCCATCGTCAGCGGGGCGCTCAGGAAGTCGTACAGCGGCTCGATCCCATTGAGGAGGTCCATGTCCACATTGGTGTACGACAGTGCTGCATCACCCGGCGTCCTGTCGCTCGCATCAGAACTTGCGCGGGCGACAGAGCCGTCGGGCACAGACGCATCGGGGCTCTCGCGCTCGGCCGAGGCCCTCGCGCGCTCGCCCTCCTTCGCCTTGCGCCGCTGCACGACACTTATCGACCGCAGGTTTTGGACGAACTTGAGCAACTCACCGCGATCAAACGGTCCTGAGTTCAGCACCGACTGGTCGACCCCAGGCAGGAACTCAAACTTGTTGTTGCTATCGGACCTCTCCGAGCTTCCGGAGGAAAATCCGGAGGAAAAGGACCCGCAGATCGAGTTCGAGGGAGAGTCCACCATGGTTCGTAATCTTCGCCTCCTCAGAGACGCCTTGAGGGACGGCCACGCGAACAGGCTCGAGGTGCCGAGGAAGCTCATCGCACAGACGGTGACCACCACTGCCAGTGCGTGCAAGAGCCGCATGCCCGCACCGCCCATCGCGTCGGCGGCCTCCTGCCCGTAGGTCAGCGAGACGAGGTGAGGCTGCGCGAACACCCCGCCCAGCAGCATGCCAACGAGGCCGCCAACAAGGTGTGAGGCAATGATGTCGAGTGCGTCGTCGATGCGCAGGTACGCGAGCCCGTACACCGAGGCCACAAAACCGAGGCCGGCGACCGCCCCCACCGCCACAGACCCTCCCGAGGAAAGCACGGGGGCGCCGCACGCCACCGCCGCCGTGCCCGCGATGGCACCACGCACGCACGTCGATGCTGGCAACGCACCGCCATACCCTTTCAGCTTGCTCACGAGCACCGATCCCGCCGCTGCGGCCGCAGACCCGGCCGCCGCCGCAAGCACCGTGCACAACAGTGTGCGCCCCAAGAAGTCGGGCATCGCTGCTGCCCACGGCGCCGCGCCGCACGCTGAGAGCGACAGTCCCCACATCGCCATCAAGCCGCCAATGCCGGAGAGCGCCTCGTCGTGTCCCTCGAAGGCACCGCTGAAGGGCTTGCCCGCCGCGTCACGCGTGCCACCGGTGATGGCGCTGGCCTTGAGGAGGCTCGCCGCGCCCGCGTTTGCCTTCTCGTCGAAACGTCTGCGTCCCTGCGAGTCCTTGCGCGGCCCGACGAAGACCGCGCACGCCAGCGCCGCGGCGCCGCTCACGATGTGCAGCGGGCCGCAGCCGGCGATGTCGAGCGCCGCCGAGCGCGCGCCGCTCTCCGGAGCGAAGAGCGCGCCCGGCGCCCACTCGAGCCGCATCGCGAGCGGGCTGAGCACCCCACCGACGAGCGTGCCGACCATCAGGACGTTCAAGGCCGAGAAGGCGCGCTCGGCCATGCCGGCCACCGCGAAGGTCGCCGCGAGGCCCGCGAGCGCCGCCACGTGCAGCCGCGCGACGCCGGCCTCGACGCCCATGTTTGCGCCGACGCCCGTCGCGGCCCCGGCGGCTGGATACGTTTCGTGGCCGGCCACTCGCCACCCGAAGAGGCCGAACGCCGCGAGCGCCGCGGTCGTCGCCATGATGAGGCGCACCGCCGCGGCGGCCGCGCCGCCGCGCTGGTTGGACGCCGCGCCTCCCGCGGCGGCCGACCTCGCGCGGCGGCGGCGGCGGCGGCGGCGAGGAGGAGGAGGAGGAGGCGCGCGCGAGCGGGGGCCCCGGCCGCGTTCCCCGATCTTTTCCGCCGCGCCCGCGGCGCTCGCCCCCTCGCGCGCCCTCCTTCGCCGCACCACGCACCGCGCCATGCAAATACCCACGGGAGACCATATTTGACCTAAAAATGCATTGGGGCGCGGGGCGCCGCGCGGGGCGCCATCGCCGGCCGGGAGGGTGCTGCGTTCCTCCCGGCCGGCCCCCGGCCGGAGCCCTGCGAGGACATTCGGATTCGGATTCGCATGCATTCATTTGGGAGGAACAAAAAAGAGGTGCGCGGGCGCGGGCGGGGTGCGTTTTGCCCTCGCCGCGTTCCCCGAGCGCGCGCGTTCCCCGAGCGCGCGGATTTTTTTTGGGTTTGGGGGCGGGGCGGCCGCGGCGGCGGCCCACAACTTCAG